>OZ020198.1:25011446-25423208 GCA_963971165.1 Philopedon plagiatum | reverse complement strand
ATACAGGGTGTTAAATTTTTTAATTTTTTTCAGTTTTTCCAAAATATTTTCAAAATGGCTTCATCAATTTGGATGAAATTTACACTGTGTAAAGTGCTTAAATTAAGCATAATTCTGACCATGAAAAGACTTTGACAGGTCCTCCAGGGGCGTACATATGGGAAGACGGTACAATAATTTTGCAATAAAAACATGTACGCCACTGATTTTTTACATTTTCTTATATCGGTCAAATAGTATGTTAAATTCTTAACAAAACTTATCTCTTCATATTTTTTTCAGTTTTCATTTCGTTTAGGAGATAAATGTAATTTTATTAACCGTCTTACTGGTTTAGTTTTCCCAACCATCGGTTTTAACATGTAAAGACCATTTAAAAATTTAACGTCCTGTATCTTTGAAACAAAGCATCTGCGGACCCATGTTCATATAAACTTTTTGCCTTAATTTCTTTCCAAGAATCTTCCTTTCAGCGATGGCACAGGTTTTTTGAAACACCCTATATATATATATATATATATATATATATATATATATATATATATATATATATATATATATATATATATATATATATATATATATATGAAGAAGTACTTGAATATATTGGAAGCATTTAGTTTGATTGCATTTGTACAGTTGCATGCACGCTTCCATTAAATAGTTTGATTGCATTTGTACAGTTGCATGCACGCTTCCATTAAAATCGATATTATAAAATTTTCTGACGAACAAGAATATTTATTTCTTACAACGTCTATTTTATACAGAGAAAGGAACATCTGAATTTAATAAATTACCACCAGTACCGCTGGTAGCTCCACTTTTGACGCCGGGGTGAACTAAAAACTGTGAAAACATATATTAAACGGTCAAAACTGGCATCCAGCTAAATTTTGCCAATATGCTATCAAGAATTAAATAAATAATGCACAATAGAAAGAGTTAGGTTTGATTAAAAATACTATTTTTTGTGACGAAAATGATAATCTTTTTCGAAATTTGCAAATATTTGTTTTTGATTTGATTTTTTCCGAAAAAACCGCAATCATTTTGCAAATACTAATTACACTAGGCGATAAATTTTAAGTATAGAATGGACGTAGTGGAATTTGTAGTACCTACTTTTCCCTCTGAAGTGAGTTTTTTCGGTACGTAAAAGTCTTCTATTTTTAAAAGTAATGTATTTGAGGCCACTTTTTTCAAAACTGAAACTTTAAAATTTTTCTCAATTTTGATAATAATACAATTTCTTTAAAACTCTAACAGTAGTCCTAGATTTAGCATAAGAATTACAATAGGTACTACCTATACAAAGTTTGATGTCCATGTGTGATGATGTTATGGGGGTTTTGAGATATAATATCTATTTTGATGAAAGAGGTATGGGATATGTCTTGGTGTTCAGTTAGTCGTGTTGTGTGTAGAACCATACGTGACAAAGACCATAAAATAAAAAAGTCTGTAATATAAAAATATCGCCGGACAAACGAAAACATAAAATAAACTAAAACGAAAAGCTTCTGGAATGGCTGAATATATTGACGACAATGTCACAATATATATAAGTGAAGAAAAGTGATAAAGTTTCGTAGTTGTTTCTCTATATAAACCCATTGTTTCTGTAGCAGTAAAAAGAATTCAATAGTTAACCAATGGCAAATACGAAGAGAAAGAAACGAGGGAAGAATACAAATTTGGACGGAGAAAATCACTTACTATCTAAATCTCTTTATTCCACTCTCTCAACACATGTTACAGGCCTAAAGACCGCATGGGAACATGAGAAGAGTGAAAATAAATACTGACAGCGAAAAGACCAGCACATTTTATAAAAAAAAATCACGGGTTTGTTTTTTAGTTAATTATGGAGTCTCAGATATCAGCTTTTGTTGATTCTTAAGATTAATATACAGAGAATAATATGAAGGAATATAATCCAAAAAAATTACTAGTTGTTAAAAGAAACTACTAATACGACATAGCCTTGTCTGTATTGGATATAATTTGGTACCTACAATTAGGCCTACTCGTATAATATCTAACAACTAGGAAGTTTTTCGAAATCATGTTTCTTTATAATATTCTTTATGTGCACGGAGATTTCTATACCAAGTAGCTCTTTTTCTTAGGTATATTGGTTTGGCGTATCTACTTACTTCGTCTAAGCAAAAATACTCCTTTTAACACAGTACCTACTAATTTTGAGCTGAATCTATTTTGTTCTGAAAAATTATCGATTTGGTTCAAGAATATAATCTTAAACCAAGACATTTTTGTTAAACCAAAATATGTTACAAAGCTTACTAGAATAATTTGTATTCTGGACCCGAATAAGCTATAAATATATACTGAAGTAAATAAATATTACCCTTTTACTGACATTTGTTAGATTACTGATAAAAAACAAGCTTTTTCTTGGGTAAAATTAAGTATTACCTGAAACTGGCTCTTTGTGCTACTAAGGATGACAAGTGAATGATGAGAAAAATAGATTTTTTAAATTGGAAACCGACGATTTTACAAAATTTGAGAAGTAACTTGCAGAAAACAAACAGACTGCAGCAGGAGCGGATTTAAATTTCGTCTGGGGGGGGGGGGGGGTGCGCAACGTCATCGTCACCTCGAGCTACACAAAAGTATATACCAAAAAGAACGGGCAAGTTCGCGTGCGACATTATTGTTTTTATTTTTTGAGGTTCTAAGAAATGTACATATTTCATAATGGACGAAATATCTAAACCTGTTCTTGCGAAAACAAAACGGTTTGTCATCTTAAGTTACAAAATTCTAGCATTTTTTTGTATTTATACCTTCTGTCCATTTGGACTGATATATGAAAATTTTTCGAAAACATATTTTTTGAAAGCACGTTTTTCTGAAAATATATTTTTTAATTTCGAAAACTAGGGATGTTTTCTAAACTTTATTTTCGGGAACCAACTTTTCGAATTTTTTTTAAACCAAATTACATTTTATTAAAGAAAACATGTTTTTAGAAAGTACATTTTTTCAAACATTGTCTCGAAAAACTTCGAAAATTCATATTAAAAAAACACTTTTTTGAAGTAATTTACTACAGAGTAACATAGCAGACACAAGGAAACGTAAACCTGACCGAACACAAAAACGGTTCGTTTAGGTTAGTTCAGGATCTTTTTGGCATTTGTTCACTGACATTTTGTAAGTCAGTAGAGTTCATAATTTAAATTTAGAAAAACGATGTTTTCTAAAAATCTATTTTTCGGAAAATGTATTTTTGAAAGATTCTTTTAAAAAAACTATTTTGAAAAAATTTTATAGATCCATTTCCGAAAAGCTGTTTTTTGAAAATATGTACTTAATTTAACATCAAAAAACTTGTTTGTAGAAAAAAAAAACAGAAGAGTTGGTCATCTTAGATTACACGCGACAGGACAAATTGTCCGATTAATATGAAAGTGTAAATATTTATTGTAGCATTTTTTTATTTATGCCCTCTTCTTATTTGGGCGTATATACGAGTACTTACAATTTTTCTAAAACCAATTTTTTATTTTTTTTTTCAGAGAACGTCTTTTTCGAAATTAATTTTTTTCGGATATTAATCATTTGAAGCAACGGCTTTTGAAAAAGTAATTTATGAGAAAGTAACGTACCAAGCCTAAGGAAACCTGATCAAACCCAAACAAGTGCGTTTAGGTTTGTTTAGGATCTCCTTTCGTCTTTTTGTATTAACATTTTCATAATCTAATTTTCTAAATGCTGTTTTTGAAAAAATATATTTTCGGAAATGTGCCCTATTTTTTAAAAATCATTTTCTTAAGAAATTTTTGAAAAAATGTACTTTCGAAATGCATGTTTTCCAGAAAATAATTAAAAAAGCATCTTTGAAAAAGCTGACAGGATATTTTTGAAAAAATTCGCTAATCCGTTTTCGAAAAAGCTGTTGTTCGAAAAAATTTACTTTCAAAAGAATATTTTTTGAAAAAATAATTATTTATTATTTGTTTCTCTTAGAAGTTAAAATGACCCAGCGCAAATTTTGATAAATTGCAGTGAGATGTGTAAGGAATATTTTCAGAAACCCTCAAAGAACATGTAAATCAAAAATGTCAAAAAAGGCTTGCATTTTTTATATAACCTATGAGTATTCATCTATATTCATATTTTTGTGGTATAATTCATTTCAAAGACCATTTCATAGACGGCAAATATTTGTTTTTGTTCATAATATTTTGTAGAATATGTAGCAATGGTAAATATTCATGTTACAATATTTATTTTTATACATTCGCTATTGAAATCCTTTTTGGACAAGGCTTCAGGGACCTCCTGCACCCCCTTAAATCCGCCACTGGACTGCAGGAAATAGTCTTAGCATACGCACCAAAAAATTTACTAAAAAGAAATAGAATAAATTTAATTAACTATTCGACTTGTCAAAAATACCGAATCGGTGACAGACAATAATTATAAGCATCAGAAAGTTAGACAGAAGAATTTAAAACGAACTGTAACCAAATCTCGTTACGAGCGTGTCAAGATCATAATTGGAACCAATATAGGATTAGAAGACTATGAAACCATATTTCTGGAGGGATTATGACAGCTTTGGCACGTCAACAACGCACATGTGTAACAATGTTTCCAGCTTATGAATTTTTATTTTGGTCTTTTAAAACTGACGAGTTTTTTCGGTGTTTGAATGGAAAGTAAGGAAAGAGCATTCAATATTTTTATATGTATCAACATGATAAAGGTACAGATGCGAGAGGTTGCATTAATCTGGTAACTTTAATTAAGGTTAGAGTCTTATGAATAGAGATTATTAAACAAAATTAAAAAAATACATCGTCTTTTGAGATAAGCTTTTGTTGATTTAAAAGGTAAGTCGCGTTTAGATTCGGCAACAGTTGACGTCGAAAGAAACTGCATTTTTAAATTTTGCTCAGTAAATAAATAATAATCCGTCTCTTTTCACAAAACCTACATACACAAAAACCATAAAATGTATGTTACTCCTCCTGGCCTCTTGGCTTTTACTGAAATATTTTCTTCGTGTTACTAACAAAAAAGAAAATTAACATTGTTGTTTAAATATAAAAATATAGTGTTTACTTGTTTCAATCATTAAAATATATGTGCATTGTACATCTCTAAACAGACATCCTGTAATTTTATTTTAGATCTTGCAAGAGGTTCCATTATTGCCAAACAAAAATGTATTTGAAACACAAATCCTGAAACCACATCTGCCACAAAATAATATGCTACTAGTTCAGAAAAGCATGATATATAATTTTGTTTAATTTAAATAATTTACTAATTGTCTACATTAGCGGGTAACTTCAGGGGGGAAGGGGCGATAAGGGCAAGGGTATAATAAATATTTTGACATTCTATGTTTGTTAAATAACATAAAACAAGATCAAAAAGAAACGAAATCCATTCTGTTACTTACTTACTTACTTACTTATCCTCCATCCTCTGTTACCGTTATGTGTCGAGGGTTGTTTTGCTTTGCAAAACTTCTTCCATTATTTCCTATGTTTCGCTAGTCCCTTTGCATTTGTCCATGCACTGCCTCTCTGTTTCAGTGTCTGTCCTTTCTGTTGATTCCATGTCTTCCTCGAGCGCCCCCTTCGTCTTTTGTGGTCCCACCCTACTTCCCATACGTGTCTCACTGTGTTGTTATTTTCCATTCTTATTAAATGGCCGAACCAACTAAGTTGTCTTTCCTCAATCTTCTGTATTATTGGTTCTACTTCCAGTATCTCCCTGATTATTTCATTTCGGATTTATAACCCCTTCTATATTTCTCAGAATCCTTATCTCTGTACCTATTATTCTTGATTTTAACCTTTCTGTCAGGGCATATGATTCACTTCCATAGATTAATGTAGGCACCACCACTGTCTTGTAAATTTTAATTTTTGTTTTTTTTTGCTGACTTCCCTTTTATTAAGAAAGACTGTTCGTAGAGCATCGAATAGTTTTGTTGTTGCTTGTATCCTATTAATGTCTCACTGTGTTGTTATTTTCCATTCTTATTAAATGGCCGAACCAACTAAGTTGTCTTTCCTCAATCTTCTGTATTATTGGTTCTACTTCCAGTATCTCCCTGATTATTTCATTTCGGATTTTATAACCCCTTCTATATTTCTCAGGAATCCTTATCTCTGTACCTATTATTCTTGATTTTAACCTTTCTGTCAGGGCATATGATTCACTTCCATAGATTAATCTAGGCACCACCACTGTCTTGTAAATTTTAATTTTTGTTTTTTTTTTTTGCTGACTTCCCTCTTATTAAGAAAGACTGTTCGTAGAGCATGGAATAGTTTTGTTGTTGCTTGTATCCTATTAATGACGTCTACTTATATGTTTCCATCGCTAGCCAAACATGACCCTAGATACTTCATTTAAACTGTCACATCTAGAGTTGCTTCGTCGATATGTATTTGAAAGTTTTCATTTCTCTTGCTATTGACAAGGGCGTAGCCAGGATTTTGAGCAGGGGGGGGGCAGAATTAGGTGACCGGGAGGGCAGATTTTCTGGACCCCAAGGACGCAATTATTATTGCAAATTAGAAACTCGAATCAGTTAAAAAAGAAAATAATGAATACCTGCTAAAACAAAACATCGCTTAACAAAAAGAATGTATAAAATTTATCTACATTTTATTTTTGCGAAACATTTTATGAAAACAAATTATTTTTGCAAAAAAAACAATAAATTGTTTTCATAATAAGCCGGTAAAAGTTTGCGGTTTTATTTAAAATAAATTTAAAAAATTTGAAATTATGCTCAAATTGTCGATTATGGTGCAGGTATAGTATAGGATATTGTTAGGCCAATTTTGTAAGAAAAATTATATTACAATTTGATAATTATTTTATATCTGAGATCTGCGTGAACACAAACAGAGTGCAGGAACAGCGCACGGCAGCCACCTTTAATTAAGTTATATAAATTTTAAATGTAAACTTAAAAAATATTTGCGTGGGGTAGGATTGGAAGAATGATTAATTTTAATCAAAATTTCTACCCATTTGTGCCAACTAGTATGTTCCCGTAATTTTTAATTCCTTTGGCTATTACAGTTATTGCTATTGTACTTGTTATTACAATTCTTTATATTGTACTTTTATTTTCTTTGGCACAAATAAATGTATTTATTATTATTATTATTATTAATTAACAGCAAAAGCTTTCTTACCACTTCACACGTTTGCGCCACATGCAGCAGTGCTGCCATTTCGGTACAATTGTACCTGAATTCAGTACAAAGTGGCCAAATTCAGTACGTCAGTACTGATCTTGGAAAAACCACTAATTTTAGTACGAACTTTCAAAACGAAAACTAAAACCAAATAAGCACAAAAAATTTTGAAAAATTATTGTGACTGAAAATATATCATGGATTAAGTTTAGTGGCTTTTCGATTGATGAAATTAGTGTGATACGAGTACTACTCTTTTTGTACTTTGTGTCGTTAAAGAAAATATAAATTGCCTGAATATAACTACGATGGAGTACTGTAAACAAATATTAAAAAACAATACTTGTTTTTCATTGGAGGCTGCCGATGAATTGATCGATTGAAAAAAAAATCTGAGGAAATAAACTGATGGTAATACATAAAACTACTGATTTTTTAAAATTTGTAATTAAGTAGTATACAAGTACCGATTGTTACCTGTCTATTGGTATAAATTAAAACTTTTTATATAATGTTAATAATTTAATACTATTTTCTATTTTTGAAAAAAAAAACAGTGTTTTATTTAACCACCCTCAATGATTTTAACTGCAGAGAAAGCTATTTTAAATGTTTTAAATTCTTAAACGTTTCGATTTTTGAATCTTCTGCCCTACATTCAGTACGCTTTGAAAATCAGCTGCGACAGCACTGACCGGCAGGCGCCGCAGCTGACTGCTGATTTAGGAATAAGACGTACGGGAAATTTGAATGGCACATTGGTAAATCTTGGCTTTTTGCTCGTGCCAGGGGGGGGGGGCACGTGCCCCCCCCCTGCCCTCCCTTGGCTACGCCCTTGGCTATTGACATTATCTCCGTTTTCCCCTTATTTATTTTCACACCAAATTTTTGAAGGTTGTCACCCATGTATCCACTGCTTCCTAAGGTCTTTTTTGTTTGCTGCAGTTAAGATTAGATCATCAGCGTATATGCATTCTTTATTTCTATGTTCTGAAAATACCTGGTTCGTTCTACCATCCTCTTAGTCTTTGAGCTGGCTTTCCTTGCAATTATATCCATTACTAGAATGAACATAAGGGGCTAAGTATTCCTCCTTGTCTGACTCCCTTCAAGGTGCTTATTATTTCTGTGTCTCCTATTTCGACTCTTAGTGTAAAGGCTTTTTATGGCATTACGTAAATCCGGATCTACTCCTCTCTCTTTCAGTATTTTCCATATCAAGGCTTTTGGGAGAGTGTTGAAAGCTTTTTCTAGATGTATGTATTGCATATATATATAGCTTCTTGTTTCCAGTCATTATTCTTTCCGTAATTTGTCTTAGACAAAAAATCCAGTCTTGTGTTAATCTGCCTTGCCTAAACCCTGTTTGGTTTTCCTGTAATGAATATTGAACTCTCTCTTTCAGCCTTCTTTCTAGTATTCTACATTCCATACATTCCATACATTCAATCAATTCCGATTTAATGTTACCTTTCCTGATGCTTACCCCGTTTTTAATTTCTTTATTGCTCCAACTACTTCATTCGGGTTAATGTCTGTTTTAATAATATTGGTTTCTTCCTCCATTTATTGTTATGTCTCTCCTTCTGTATTTGTTGAAATATGAGATAGTTCTTTATAATATTCAATCCATCGATTCTTTATTTCTGCGTCTGTTTGCTTGGGTATATTCAATCAATCGATTCTTTATTTCTGCCTCTGTTGTTATCAGCTTTCCTTTTTTATCCCTTATATTCTTCGATGTAGTTTTACTTCCTTTCCTGAGTGTTTTCAGCGTTCTATACAGCAACTGTAAGTTTTCCTTTCCTTGGTTTTCCATCTTATATCCGAAGTCTTCCCATTGCTTTTGTTCTGCTTCCTTGACCAATAATTTTACTAGTGTTCTCGTCTCTTTATATTTTTTATCTGCTTCATTTCCAATCCTAATAAATAGCTTCCATCTTTTCATATCTTACTATTCAACAAACTTATTTTTGCCGCCTCTAGCAGTGTTTCCCTAAATATTTTCCACAAGTCTTCCAGATCATTCAATTCTTTTACAATAAAAGAAAAAATCCGGTCCTGGTATATTTGACACATTATATTCTCTGATAACCACACCTTTAGTGAAGTTACGTTTAAGTAACAGAATTGACAGTGATCTTCAGTTGTCGTGAGCTATTTACCTTTTATCAGTCGGTTTAGTCAGCGTCATTGTTTTTTTTTTACCTCAACGCCCTTAGATTTTGTAAATGATAGAACAAGATATATATATATATATATATATATATATATATATATATATATATATATATATATATATATATATATATATATATATATATATATATATATATATATGTACGTAAAATTTCTTTTCTGAAAAAACGGTTTCAAGATTTGTATTTCAAACATAATGTAACTTATGAATTTAAGGCTTTGGTAGTCTGATGCATGCACGGGATCAACATATTCTTATTATAAAAATATTATTTCCCTGTAACAAATCTATTATTATTATGTTATTTCTTTGTTTATTTCAGTTAACCAAAGTAATATGGGTGGATTAGGTCCAGACAAAGACGCGAAAAAGAAACACACGAGGCCGACATTCTCGGGTCAGCAAATATTCGCCTTAGAAAAAACTTTTGAACAAACCAAATACCTTGCCGGACCCGAGCGAGCGAAGTTAGCTTACGCGTTAGGAATGACTGAATCGCAAGTTAAGGTAAGCAAAATTTTAACCCAAAATATTTTATCGCCATTCTGCGTAACTCGAGTTCAACATAATATGGGTAAATCTCTGATAACTGAAAATTATAGTGTAGGTAAACGCTGACTAAAAGGCTGTGGAAATATTTTAATTTTTCTTCTAATGAAAGATATATAAATAATAATACTGACCATAAGGCAACAACCTAATAGGTTTGTAAAATATATATGAACATTTTTAGTGAGGGAAGGAATCTGTCTGAACAAAAAGATTTTTATTTCGATTTTATGACGAACTGTGGGCGCGGACCCGAACAATTTTCCACTTTCCTACTTTTCATTTAGTGGCTGACCCCCCTGCAAAACAAAATCCTGAATACGCCACTGGGAAGGATGTTCGTATAAAAAACCCTAACAAATTTAGTTATACGTTGTAAATTTAACATATAATTTAAATAATGAAATATTGTGGCATAGGGAATGACGGTCTTATATTTTAAAAGGGAATTCACTAGAGATGATACAAAATACTAGGAACAGTTATTTTGGAACAGTTACGAACGAGGAATAGATTATAAAGTTATCAGTTTAATAAAATACCTGTTCCAAGGCTTCGACTGTTCCGAGTAACAAAACGGACGTTCTGCATTAAGAAACCGTTCTCAATTGGCAGCATTGCAAATTGCAACAGTTACTCATCTTCATCTCATCGGCCGGCTACGGCTAGCGCACATTGTACATAATAAAGTCGATTTTGGCATCACACCATAACATTAAAATGCGTCGCAGACGAAATCGCACCGTATTGAATACCGAACGTCAATATAGTCCAATATCGTTTCACGCTTTTACGCCATTATTATTTAATATATATTTGGTATTTGGCTCTCACACTCGCACGCGAAATCGTGCCTTATCAACTACTACTAAAAGTAAATAATATTGAATTCTTCACTGTGCTGAAGTAACATTAATTTGATTTTGTCGCATTCTGCGAAACTGTTACTTTTGCATTCTAAATTTTTGCCGTTCTGTTCCTGTTGACCTGTTATTTTCAGTACTTAGACGTTTTCTGTCAGGATGTCAGGATGAGCGTTTTGTTTTTTCTGTATTTGGCTCTCACACTCGCACGCGAAATCGTGCCTTATCAACTACTACTAAAAGTAAATAATATTGAATTCTTCACTGTGCTGAAGTAACATTAATTTGATTTTGTCGCATTCTGCGAAACTGTTACTTTTGCATTCTAAATTTTTGCCGTTCTGTTCCTGTTGACCTGTTATTTTCAGTACTTAGACGTTTTCTGTCAGGATGTCAGGATGAGCGTTTTGTTTTTTCTGTATCACTTTTTTATATATTGTTAAGACCCATTTTTTGTTATTTATTTTCTGTACACGTTTATTTTGAATATATCATTATAAATTTATTTCTTTTATTTTCAAAAAAATTAATTAACATACATACATAATATATAATATGTATAATTAATATATATATATATATATATATATATATATATATATATATATATATATATATATATATATATATATATATATAAATATATAAATATATATATATATATATATATATATATATATATATATATATATATATATATATATATATATATATATATATATATAACGTCTCCACATTTAATAAAAACATTTTTGGGACACCACAAAAAAAGGCGCCATAGCCAAAAGGCTAATATAACCTTAATGTGGTATTAATAACCTAACCTAAATAAACACAAAAAAATAAAACAGACGTACATAGTAAAAAAAATGTACAACTAAAATTTTGGTCCAATGTCTAAAGTATAAAATAAAAAGTTAATAGGTAATAAAATATTATTTTGTAGAAATAATTAGATACGTATTAAGAGGCAGGAAAAACGGGTTTAAAATAAAAATCATACACCTAAAATACAGTCAAGAACATACACATACCAGTATAAAGAACACAATTGATTAAATATACTTACATGTAACAAACCAATAGAATACTACTGCTTACCAAGTAGCTTTTCTCTTTCTCTATATTTAGCTTTGAACTGGTCAACACTTATTTGTACTCGGCGTCAACTCTATTATAAGCGACTCAAATTAAGAACGTGGCGTCCTTTTCAGTCGATTTACTAATTACTATAACTGGAAATGTGTTCGTTTCGTCTTTGTCTTCAATATCGTGTTATTTGGCATCTTTGTCAATTTTGTCGTCTAGTGAGCCCTTCTTCCCCGTTGAAAATCAGCTGATGGCAGGTGGCTTCCTTAATTTGAGTTGTCAATATCCATACGTGTGCGGCACGATATGAGAAACATTTCGTAAACATTTCTTAACAAATATATTCTTCTATACCATCGCTTAATGTGCCAACGTTGTTAAGCCCGCTTGAGTTTTAACGTTATGGCCTCCTAACATTTTTGTAAATTTCCTTCTTAAGTATTATACTCTTTACCTCTTAATCTCTATAATAATCTTATCAATGTTTCTCCTGTAACAAAATTAGAGAATCAAAATAAACCAACTTTAATTTAGAGATTACCGTCCTGGATTAGGGGCCGTCAAACCGCGGTTGAAGTTACTCGGCTTCATTAAACTAAGAGGTCCTCGGAGGATACAACAAAAAAATAATCTGGACAAAATTTTCCCCGAGCTGCATTTCAGCTAAAAAGAAATCATCGTAAAATTCAGTTAAATGCCAACTTTTTAAGATTCTCGTTACCTTCATTACCTTCTCTCGGCAGAAATTAAAAATTAATTTTATCTGGTTACAAGTTTAATTAAATTAAAATATGAATGACTTTCACAGCGGGTGTCGAATTATACTCCAACTCTTTTTTCGCTTTCTTTTTAAATTGAAGCAGGAACAGTGGCGTCCATAGGGTTAATAATTTTAACTTAAAAGAGTATTCAGTAATGTCGTTTGTATTTTGGGTACAATGTAGTTCGGGGATAAGCATTTTAGAATTAGAATTATGGTGTTATTTTTTGGGGAAATTCCTCAAGAACTAACATGGCTAGAGTATTAGTGCTGCAAAAGCGCATATTTGGCATTTGGCCTAGAGATTCCTGTAGACCAAAGTTCGAACAGCACAAAATACTAACTTTTCCTGGTATCTTTATTTACTAATTTAACATTTATTTGTTTAAAAAAATAGCAAGCTAACTTTGAGCCAACAGATAATACACATAGTTTTATCCAACAAGGCATGGCGAGCTGACGAGGATATATCGCCACAATTTACCTCTGTACAATATACAATACATGGGCTCAAAACTATACAATAAACTTCCTCATCATGTTAAGTACGTAGAGAGTGTGAATAATTTTAAAAGAGAGATCAAGAAACTACTTTTGGCAAAATGTGTATATCCTATGGACGAATTGGACCTGTAATGTTCTTCTGTTATTAATTGTAAAGTTTGTATTTGTTATCTGCATGTGTTTTATTTATTCTTTTTTAAGTGAATTACCACTGTAATTGCTGTTTGCACATATCTTTTTATTGTTTGAGGAAGTCTTAAATTTATTTAAAGAACCTATGTTTATATTTGATATCACGTATATATTGAATATTACGACGATGCCTATACTGTGTACCACAGCCCTACAGGACAATAAATATCTATTTTATTCTATTTATTCTATTCTATTCTAATGTCTGTCCCATTCTCTACAAATCTTATTTAAATAATTTTTATTCGGTTTTTTATCCGATAAAACCCAGATAGACTTCAAGCTTAAGTACTAACGTACCGTGGGCGTCTAAAGAGAAGGGAAATGTATTTTTTGACGCGCGATTTAAATGACTGGAGGTTGGGAGACGAAGGGAAAACATCTGTAGGCAATTTGTTCCATAATCTGGAGACCATAGGTATTTTTTTTTATCTAAGACATCCCACGTAGTCTTCAAGCCTAAGTAGTAGTGTACCGTTGGGCATCTGAAGAGAAGGGAAATGTATTATACTGACACGGGATGAATGAGAAAGAGAAGTGGAATATTCTAGATTTTTGTAGCTGAACATTAAAGGGATGTATTGTATACACAGAAAGACTGCTATACTATTTTAAATAATAGCATTATTTTTGCCCACTGTTACATTAGTTGTATTAAAGTTAATATTGTCTCAACAAAATATTATTAAAATAATAAAAAAAAACATTTCCTTAAATATAAACTTATTATTGGACTTTAAAACTATTTCTACATCTTTAAAACCTATATTACCATTTTTTCAATGACCAAAATATTATTGGAAAGCAATAAGTTTTTATTATTTCTCAGAGTGTAGAATTGTTAGAGCCAAAATATTGTACTATTTGATTGGAATGCTTAAATCTAATTGGGCGAAAAATAGCTATTTGTAGGCGGTGTGATTCAAATTACAATATATTCTATTAAACGAACAAGAACTACAGTTTAAATAGAAAATCTAAAAATTAAGCAATAATCCTTATATCATATTAATTTAAATAAACGCTCCAATAAAACGTCTAAGGTATTAGAGAAATAATAAAAATATTAATTCAATGGGTTCTGTTGTTGGCTGAAATATTACTTCTATTGCTCGCGGACGTCCTTTGGAGAGGTTAAAATTGTGCTGGTGGTATTTGGTTGTTGAATAGTCGTTTAAGCTTGCGGCCTGTTTGTTTATTGCGTTAAAGGTACGCCAAAGATAATAGATCTTTTGCAATTCTGGAGACTGGAGCAACTCATTTCAGTGTTTTATGGTATGTAAGTAAACAAATAACAAATCTAAAAAGCTGTGCTATAATAATAAGTAGTTCGATTAAATAGGATGTATATTCTTACGAATAAGCGTTTACTGAAACCAATGATATATTTTGTATTGAATTTAGAATAGGGTATTACTGCATCAAATAATTGTTATATTTAACAGACCCATTAAAAATCAATGAAGCTGTGGCCTTAACTGACCACGTAGCCCCTGGTATATGATTCAAATATTAATCAAAATAATTGCCGAATTTTGTCTTATTCTCTAACTTCTGTGTTGGTAAAATCCTTTTTCCGCCTTCATATCCGCCATTGCTTCCCCTTTTTTCCAGTTTAAAGATAGCGAATGTACAGAAAAATTCAAATTAAAAACTTGATCTGGAGTTTAAACTGGGAAATTAATTGCACTGTATTATCTTTTTTATCGGAGTAAATAGAGCAGGGTTACGATTACAGCCGGTAATTATACCGTTTTATTTTTAGATGGAATTAGCAAAGTTAAAGAACGAAGACATTCTCGCACTGTTATCTTTTTAAAAATTCCTTTATACTAAGAAGTTAGAAATTTTGTTATCATAAAGGATTTTTAGTTTCGATTCATAAAAACGAATTCTTTTGTCTGAACTTAACACAAGTTGCGTGTCTGTAAATGAGATTTATATTTATAGTTGTATTACAAATTCTTATATGAAGAAAATATGTAAGATGTTTAATAATGGCATCAGTAAATGAACCTTCTTGGCTTAATTTTAAATTAAGAAGTGGAAAGCAGAAAATATCTTAGGTGTAACAAGTTTCTGCAATTGTTATACGTGGCGGTATTCAGGGCTCAAATGCGATACAAGATTCAGAGCCGTATTAAAAAAATAGGTCGATTACGGCTTCTCGACGACAAAACATCGGATTAAAGAAACGAAAACACCACGGCACAGCTTCGCTGAAACGGCAGAGTTGCAATGAGACGGCGTTCTTCATTTGACTTTAGCTTTAATAAATCAAGGGAAACATAAAAACCATACAAAAATGTTCATTTACCACCCTGTACATCCAAAACAAAACTTTTAGAAGCTTTACCAGTTAAACAGTTTACTTTGTACGACCAGTGGCGATATATATATATATATATATATATATATATATATATATATATATATATATATATATATATATATATATATATATATATATATATATATACAGGGTGTTATGAAATTCACTGCATATATTGAAACCAGTAAATCCTGATATGAATTCAGATTCAATAAAAATATTCATAAATAGCCCTTCACTATAAAAAAAGGTTGATATCGGCCCTCAAAAAATTTTTTTTTAGTCTCAGCGCACCACTGGTAATAAACACATGGCCATATAAAAAACCACGAGCAATGTCAGTTACAGAAAAAACTCATTTGTTTTTACGTGAGATGTTGCCAAATCTTTCTAGTCCCTCCCATGTAACAGGTTTAAAAAAATAATATTTTTATTATCTTTAAATAAAGAAATCCTACTACTTAACTCTTTCAAAACACTCAATTTCAAAAAGTTAAAATACTACAACACAAAAAATCCAACAGCTGTTCAAACAAAGATTACAATAATAATTTTCAAATAAGCGGACCAGACATTTTTAGAGGAAAAGGCTACCTATCCAAAATTAGCTTCAAACAAAGAAATTTTAATTGCGCAATAAAAACTAGCAACAGCTTAACAAAAATAACTCAGAAGAATTGTATGAAGCTAACGTATACAAAAAAGTGAGGAAACACTAACTTTTGTACTTTTCAGTAACTAGAACTAACCAAAATCTAAACCAAAAAGTAATTAGGTTGACAACTTATCACCCTTATTAATCCGCTTCTCAACATTTTGACACAGATCAAAGGATATGTTATCTATTTACATCAGCTAATATCACTCTCGCTACATTTCATTACAGTTAAAAAAAGTAATAAACACTAAAATCACAATAAAAGCATTGTAAAGAAATAAACATCATAATATGACACGAAAAATACTGCCTTTTTTAAACTGGTGAAATGATATTACTAACTCAAATTTACTATAACTAACTCAAAACACTAAATTTCAAAAAGTTAAAATACCTATAATAATCCAGGCATCAGCTGTTCAAACGAAAACTACCACCAAACACCAAACTAAACATCCAGAAATCTGTTTTGCAAAACTTAATATTCTACAACACTCAGCCCATACGATAATCTATTAAATAGCACTGTAATAAATAATTAAATGTGTTAGGATTATTTAATAAACACTGCAAAGCAACTACAAAGTATAAAACTGTTTTAAGGAGCAGAATAAAATATTCCAACAATGACCATAACTTGTTGAAAACGTTGAAAATACTACTCAAAGAAAATAAATAGGGTAAGATACTACTGTTGTAGTTAAAATAAAGACATAGGGTTACAATATGCACCGGTGTATAAGTGGTTGCCTATGACTAGAGCATATTGGCTAGTAATAAATAAAGCTGTGCAAACGGGGTTATTCCAGGGACGGCTCTAACCTAGTTGGAAATAAAATTAGGATTCGATTTGAAAATTTATCCACATTGTATAATTTGAAAATGCGCAATACGAAAATACTTCGGTTAAAGTAATATAACATACAGGGTGTCTAAAAAGTCTTAGTATGGCTAAATATCTTTGCTATTAATAAAGATAGAGACACCAAATTTTAGTTATATCTTATTGATTAATAAATCTACTTTTTATGTAATTTGACTTTTTCAATCCCCTTGGGGGTGATGCTAGGGAGTTGAGGTCCTTTCTTTTAAAAGTCTTCAGAAAAGAAACATTTTACCGCAAACCACATATTTTAATTCATTTTTAAATGGCTAGCCTATAAAAATTATAAATCGTATAATCGGCGGGACATATGTCGACCGTTGGCCGACCTCTTGTGCCATACAGTACCAGTCTTCGTGCACATTTATTTTTTGTTTTGTGGGGCACATTTTTTTCTAACTTTTTTCCAACTTTTTCTACTTCTTCATTTGTCGTTTTATATTTATTTGTTCATTCACTTTTAAGAATATATCCCCAATAGTCAACTTACCACTACGTATTTAACTTTATAACTTTTTCCTCAAGTTTGTTTCGACTTTATTTTTTGTTTTTTGCCATCTGAGCAGTAGACCAAAATGCGTGCCACGCGCAAAGTGCTACACATGCGCACGGAATTTCAGGAGATGGACTTTGGTGTCTACATTTGAACCCACACCAGAATATATCAACAATGGTCAAGGTACCACTACGTATTTAACTTTATAACTTTTTTCCCAAATTCCTCCGACTTTATTTTTCGTTATTTGCCATCTCTTCAGACACCCACGGTACGTTAGTACTTAGGCTTGAAGTCTACGTGTGATGTCTTAGATAAAAAAAAATCTGCGCAGTAGACAAAAATGCGCACCACGCGCAAACCGAGCGTGCTAGACATGCGTACGTAATTTCAGGAGATGTACTTGGGTGTTCTACATTCGAACCCATTCACTTTTAAGAATATATCCCCTATAGTCAAGGTACCACTACGTATTTAATTTTATAACTTTTCCCCCAGTTTTTTCGACTTTATTTTCCGTTTTTTGCCATCTGCGCTGTAGACCAAAATGCGTACCACGCACAAACCGAGCGTACTAGACATGCGCACGAGATTTCAGGGGATGTACTTTGGTGTCTACATCCAAACCTATCCACTTTCAAGAATATATCTCCAATAGTAAAACCACAACTACGTATTTAAGATATTTCTACGATTTTATGACGTCTTACTTTTTTGAACATTCTTAACTATGTGCCATTGTGACACCGCACAACAAGAATATGGGATGAAACATCAGCACATTTATTAAAAATATATAAACACAATCTTACGGTGGTACGGAACCCTATATGCGTGAGTCGAACTCGCACTTGGCCATTTGTTTTTATTTTACACAATCACAGCAACGCCCATGAATAAAATTATTTTTGTCAAATACCGTATACGTACGTACTTATTTTCGGCATTGAAGCCTCTTGTTATTTATTCAAGGGTTAGCCTTACCATAGTTATTAAGACTTTTGCGTCTTGTGAGAAATTCACAATATTGTAGTGGCACCATTTTTTTTCACACAATCACGGCAACGCCCATGAATTAAATTATTCCTGTCAAATACCGTATACGTACGTATTTACTTTAGGCATCACCGCCTCTGGTAACTGACTAACAGTGCCCGCCTTACTTATTACGTTAAAAGTTGTTTAGAATGACCACCATGAACTTCTTGGCAGTAATAAAGTCCATTTTGGAACTCTGCCAAGAAGTAACATCTACCATTCTCGAAAAGACCTTTAAAATGAGGTACCACACGGCATAGGGTTGCATTTAGAATTTTTGACCTCAACTCCCTAGCGTAACCCCCAAGGGGGTTGAAAAAGTGAAATTACATAAAAAAGTAGATTTATTAACCAATAAGATACAACTAAAATTTGGTGTCTCTACCTTTATTAATAGTAAAGCCCATGCTAAGACTTTTCAGACACCCTGTATGGTATATCACTGTAACCGAAGTATTTTCGTATTTCGCATTTTCAAATAACACAATGTGGATAAATAAATATTTGTATTTTATTTTCAGATCGAATCCTAATTTTATTCCCGACTAGGTTAGAGCCGTCCCTGGAATAACCCCCGTTTGACAGCTTTGCTTATGACCAATAAGGACGCGGTTAGTTCTAAAAGGTGTCTGGTCCTCCCATGTTGCCGATTCGGGGCAAAACGATTCGTGTTGATTGCATTATTTAAAAAAATATATTATAAAACGAGAGCTTTTTCTCATTTTTAATGTAATATAAAATGGTACGTATGTATTTTTTACATCGATATTCGCGTGGCACGGTGAATGCTGTATTTCTTCTGCACTGCTTCTATAATTTGGCAACAACGTTGGACAATAATTTGTCTGAGGTGACGCTATCCACTAAAATGTTTTTTTTGCCGTCAGTTCGTATAAGTTTTAGATTTTAAACGATTTCTAATGTTTCTTAATCCAAGATTCCGAGATGCTTAGCTTACGGATAGCGTTTTGCGGGGTACGATGAAGGAAATAGTGTATTATAGTAAGTATGCCAATTGAAAAAGTGAATTAACTGCGAAGTCGCGTTGAATGGAGAAAATCTTTCAACGGGTTCGGGGCCCCAGAGTACCTTAGTGTTCGGGACAATAATGAGGACAATATGGTACGAATCATGCTTGTTTGGGAGCAAATTAGAGACATTTTCGGTACATTCCCGGCTAGATAAGTACCAATCATTTTTTGCAACTTTTTATTAGTTTTACTTATTGATATTTAAATTATGTTAGGCAACTACTGGTTAAAACTAAGGCTGCGGACAGAAAGGAGTGAGTGGTTTCCCAGTGGCCTTTTTAACATTTTTCTAGTTTTTTCTTCGGAAAAGGTTTAAATTTGTTTTATCTTTGTCTTAAATTACGGGTAATAACAGAAAATAATTAAGATTCATAATATCTGGCAACGTTTACACAAATTCAATTGTTTTTAATTCTTCGCGCGCAAATTTACGTCAAGCGCCTTGTGTATGCTTAGTCAGGTGCGGCGAATATAGACTGGTTTTAGGGTATTTTTGAAAATTTTTAAAATGTTCGATTTAACAAAAAAAAAGTATTGGGTATGTCTGTAGACTACCCCAGGAGTCACCCATTCCAATATATGCAGTGAATTTAATAACACCCTGTATATATATATATATATAAAGATTTTTTGTCTGAAACACATTATCTGCTTTCAGCAATATAAAATGATATTTCGTTAGTGTTTTGCTACTGGGGAAGTCTAATTAAATTAAAATTTAATTTTTACTTGTACTTAATTATACATTCGCCCCCTTGAACTGCGAAAACACGACGTTATTCCAGTGCTATTTAATTTTTTGACCGCCCTCAAACAGCATCTATTGTACAAGACGTAAATAGGGAGAATGAAATCGCAGGGTCGTATTATCTTTTTTTTTGGAAATTATAACTGAAACGCTCTAAATAGTTTAGTAACATGATTTAAAAATGATAAATAAATCCATGATTCTAAGATCTTTATTATCTAAATAAAAATATTGACTTTTCGTCTCTCCCTTAATTTGTTAAGATATGACTTACCCATTATTGCAGTAGGGAGAATATGTGAAACTTTTTTAGTACATTACCAAAATTTTAAGAGTAAACCTCAGGAAACTCGTTAGTGAGATATATTTTATTTAAATAAAAAATTTAAATGACGTGTTGCAGCTTTTCACCTTAATTAATAAAGATATGACTCACCCTTTCTTGAAAAAGCAGACAAAATATGTAAAAATATGCGACATAAACAAAATATTTTAAGCCTTAAAATAAACAGAGAAGAGACACAATACAACAAAGGATCATGATTTATAAAATTCATTAGCGGCAAGATTCACTGCCAAGCTTCTTGATAAAAGCATTGACTTTGTCTGTGAGTCATTAGTAAAATGATTTTGTTACGGTCTTGTAAACTCATATTCAAGACACTCAAATGTGAAAATATATCACTCGAGTAAGTCAACAGTAATAAAGATTCGTTATCTTGTAAAAACTCTGAAAATGAGTTATTTTTATCTGTAAAAAAGATTTTCAATTCATCTCGCAATTCAAAAAGCCTTGTTCGAACTTTTCTTCGCGACAACCATCTGACTTCGGTATGGAAAAGCAGTGACTTGTCCTTGGCGCCTATTACTTTGCACAGTGCAATCTAGTCTGCAACAGCTGACTTTTAACAACATTGACTATTTTTACAGCTTCGGACAGAAGATTTTTCAAATTATCTGACATCTTTTTTGTGGCAAGCGCATGTCTGTAAAGACAGCAGCACTATTCTTCCCAGTATCGCTTTACTTTTATTCCAGTCCAAATTTTCGTTTCTTGTTGCATCCGTAAAAACTCCAAAAGGTCCTTCGCCAGTTGCATGACCAGGTATTGATTTGCAAAATAGCATATTTTCTTTAATTGACCCATCGCATTCGGATCGGACTAAACATAAAAAATTGAACCAAGTTCGACACCTCTGTTGACTCGTCGAACTGAATGGCAAAAAATTTACTTGATTTTACCTTTTCAATTATTTAATTGTGGACATCGATGGCCATTTCATTACTACATCTCGATATTATGTCATGTGAAAGTGGTATAGTTTTCGATTTTTTGCTTCTTCCAGGACTATCACCACATTGACCATAATCAATAGCAGCGGGCAGAATGAGATTTTCTGCAATCATGTGGGGCTTAGACTCCCTGGTCACTGTTAATGCTACTAAATAGGATGCTTAATTTGTTAATAGAAGTTTGTTGATTTTTCACGATAATTCTAATGGTTTACTTGGGTTTGCTTGGGTTTGCTTGGGTGGACAAAACGTTATAGCAAACAACACATTACGGCTTGTCATCTAGTGAAATAAACTCATATTTTTAAATATTATGTATCGTTGTATAACCTGGGCTATTCTTCACAGTTTCACCAGATGTGGACGGCGCTTTTCGTTTTGTCACAGATTTGTCCATTTTAATTTTTTTTAATATTATTGCCCAGTTTGCTGTTGCACCACACTGTTATTAATTATTTTACACTGTATGAAAGAAGAAATCGTTTTACTTGTGTCCGAAAACATGTAGTTTGTGGTTTGAACTTATCGCTCGTCGATATTCGTGGCAAATGTGAACACACTCTTTGTCGCGTTAGTAATATAAAACTGTGATAAATATTAAAATATACAGTGTGTAACAAAAATATGGAAACTTCGAAATATCTCGCAAACCGTTCATTCGATTTTTATGAACTTTTATACTCTTAGGTATGAAATTACGCCCGATCCAATGGTGAGTTCTGCATTGTTATCAAGTTTACCGTTTTCCTGAGATTGACAGCAACTTTTTTTTAAATGGAACGCTCTATATTTTATTTAATTTTCGAATTCAGCATAAAATTCGGAATACTTCTAATTGGGAACATTTTATCCTAAAGTTAACAGTTTTTGAGAAAATGGTGGTCAAATATCGTTATTTTATTTTATTTTACCTTAAAATATCTGTACACGAAAGTTTACCTGAAATGCCTGACATTGTCAGTTTCGTTTATTTATAAAAAGTGGACCATTTAGCAGAAACCCAAAGAATTGAAATTTTAATAATACTGGGTTATGGGGACAGAATGCGAACGCAACAAGAAGTTTGTAATATTTTTAATGACAAATATCCTGACAGAAATACATTAACTGAATTTACTGTAGGTAAAGTTTTGAAAAAATTTCGTCAAACTGGAAACGTAAAAAAAGCTATATTATTTGGATATTTAGTACAAGAATAAACAATACAGGAGGAAATAATTTAAAAGTTGATGAAGAATCTAAATCAAATGTTTAAAATGTTGTCCATTTACTTTTTGGCAGTGAGCCAAAGACTGCGGAAAACAACCAAAACGTTTAGAAGCATGTCAGCTTCCTCGATCTTCTACATTCTGTTTCTCTCCTTAACTTTAAATCATCGAGGTCATTTGGCTTACTTTTGAAAACTACATTTTTGAGGTGGCCCAACAAGAAGTAGTCGAGGGGTGTCAAGTCCGGAGACCGAGCTGGCCACTCGATTGTAGCCCTACGTTCAATCCGTCTTCTAAAAAAAAAGATCAGAAAATTGCCGAACATTATCCTGCTGAAACCATATTTCATCATTTTGTGCTTGATTATTGCCAAAAAAATCATATTCAAATAATCAGTACAACAGCTCAAATAAAGCAACAACACTTACTTACGATTATTTGGAAATAGTTGTGCAAGAGCCGGGACAATTTCATTTCTTAGAAGATCCAAATATCTTTCTCCATTTAATATCTCTTGCATGAAGAAGAGTCCAATTATTCTCCGACCTATTATACCAGCCCAAACATTTATCTTTTGGGGGAACTGGGTATGATTTTCGCATATCCAGTGAGGATTTTCCCTGGCCCAATATCGGCAATTATGCCTATTAACTTTTACATTTAAAAAAAAATGTTGATTCGTCAGACAAAATTAGTCGATAGACAAAATCTGGATTGGTGTTGCAACGTTCCATCATGGTTTCGCAAAATTCCAAGCGCCTGTCGTAATCATCTTCTGAGAGCTCCTGCACTACTCCTATTATGTACGGATGAAACTTTTCAGTTTTCAGAAGGCAGTCTACGGATATGTGTGAAACGTTGTTCCTAGTGTTCTGGGTAGAAAGATGGGGATTTTCCTCTAAACTGAGTAAAATATTCAGAGCCTTATCACCATCTGTTGCACTTTTAGGTCGACCATAGCGTATACCGTTTTTTACGTTTCCAGTTTGACGAAATGTTTTTAAAACTTTACTTACCTACAGTAGATTCAGTTAGTGGATTTCTGTCAGGATATTTGTCATTAAAAATATGACCTACAAACTTCTTGTTGCGTTCGCATTCTGTCCCCATAACCCAGTATTATTAAAATTTCAGTTCTTTGGGTTTCTGTTAAATAATCCTTTTTTTTGCAAATAAACTAAACTGACAATATCAGACATTTCAGGTAAACTTTCGTGTTCATGTACAGGTATTTTTAGGTAAAATACAATAAAATGACGATTTTTGACCACCATTTTCTCAAAAACTGTTAATTTTTGGTTCAAATGTTCTCAATAAGAAGTATTCAGAATTTTAAGCTGAATTCGAAAATCGAATAAAATATAGAGCGCTCTTTTAAAAAAATGTTCCTGTCGATTTCACGACAATGGTAAACTTGACAACAATGCGAAACTCATCATTCGATCGGGCGTAATTTCGTACCTAAGTGTACAAAAGTTTCCATATTTTTGTTACACACTGTATAGTGAAGGGCCGTTAGGTTTTTTACTTTATTTTTTGACTTTTGTGGGGTCGCGATACGAAAAAGGTTGAGAAACGATGAACTAGAGAATTTAAATTTGAACCAGTAGATATTGCTTCGTACTATTATGTTAATTTAAATTTTATAATTATTATGTTAAGCATCTGTTTCGCAAATACAAGTGTACAATTTCTGTGCCAGTCAAAACCCAACTATTTTGCTGCATTGAAAAGAAAAACGCAGATACATTGCCCCGGCCAACCAAAATGACAACCCAAAACCGTCACCTGAAAGCTCTCGCTTTAGTATTTCAAAGATTTTATCTGAAATTATAAAACCGGACATTTTGCACTGGCAAAACAATAAAAACGTATATATGTCACGTAGATTAGCGACATCAGCAATAAATCAAAACGTCAATTCGCAAAGGCTCGTTGCAAAACAGGTCCGGAATTGAAACAAAAAAAAATCAATCCCCGCTGATATTGGCCAATCTATATCAACATTTGTCAGAGCTATTGTGGTGCATATTTTTTAATCGAATCTTTGTAATTTAATGTTCAAAATTAGATTAAAATGAAATTGAAGCTCGTAACAACAATATCAATTTTAATAAACATCAACAATCACATTTAACAGTATACCTATAATAATTAAAAAAATATATAACTGACTGACAAACCTAAACACTAAAGATAAATTAAGATAAAAAAAAGTCCTTAAAGTGTGCCGAATCAATCACGCATCATGTCTTGAATTATTACTCTTGAAAAGTAGGTAGAAGGTGGTGAATAAAAAATAAAACTGTCACGTTCTGAAGTTTTTATTTTTAAGAAAATTATATTATTGTCATTGTCATTGCATAATACCGAATTAAAAAAAAACATATACAACAAAGAACCTAAAAATTATAAATTTAAACTAAATAAGAGACGGGTCCACCTTCTACTTCCAAACATGTTCTCATTCTCTTTTTACAGCATCAAAAACATTGGTGAGCACTTGGGGGGAGTAGTTAATCTCAACAGGTATCTCATCACATATCAGTATCACTATAAAATACAGGGTGTTCATTTAAAATGCCTGCAAAACTTTCCTTTTTATGTTCTACGAAAAGGGCATTATTTTGTAAACACCCTGTAAGGAATAATCTAATTTTCATGTCATATTATGATATGGACTACTAACCAAAAGTTCATATTTCTAGCCACATACGGTGGCGAAGAAATGATTTTTTTTATTCAGACATGTTTGTTGCCAAATTTCTTAAAAAATAATTATTAATGCCAAAAAGACTCAATATAGGTATAGGACATGTTTCATAAAAAGTTTCAAAATACTTCATGGAATTTAAAAATGTAATAATATACAGGGTATTCTATTTAAAAAAACAAAGTTGGTATCAGGTACAAGTAGATCTGGCAACGTTGTAATGTCAAAAATATTTTTAAAATGGAGATACGGTCTCCTATTGGCGCAGCCCAAATTTCAAACGGCTACCATTTTTCGTTCTCTAGATACTTCTAGTAGGCTATTGAGTTTGGAATGCCCTGTATATGATCATACCTAAATAATACCTAGACCATGGATTTATTAAGAAAGGATTCGATGTTCCATATACTGTGAGCGTATCGAACGTGAAGCCTTATATTTGTTGTTTGTTATGAAAACATCTTCCTCTAGAGGTACAGTTTACGAACTTTAAGGAAATACGTAATTGAATCAAGAATGGTAGTAGAAAGAGATAAAATCGCATTGGAGTGTTGGAGCTCAGAAGTGTTCCTGTCTCTGCTGGTTGCTTACGAAAAACGTCTGAACACTCGGTTACACGTACGTCTTTGTCTAATGAACTAGAACAGAAAAAGTGCGACTTACAGATTTATAAATGAGTCGGAGCGACTTTAAATAAACCTTTAGAAATAATATAACCTATAAATAATAAAACCTTTTTAACTTAAATTTATTATTATTTAGCAGAAAAATAAAATATTTTAGGCCTTTTATTACTTTTAGTAAATCTTGTGATGCTTCTAATGTATTTTTTGTACTAAAATACAAGATAAAATAAGATGTGGCCAATGTTTACAAAGTGTGTTTACAGTGCCGCTTAGAATGGTTTGTTTTGGCTTCAAAGACTGTTAAATCATCCCATATCCATTCTTAATAAATCCATGACCTAGACGAACACTGCCGTGCAACGAAAAGCGGGTCTCCCTTGAGACATTTAGTGGGTTTACTGGTTTATGGTTTAAAAGTTTGTTTGTCTACCATTATATAAATATGTATACTATGTATCTACATGCACAGAAAAAACTACTATGCTATTTTCAATAATAGTATTATTCTTGACCACTCTCACTTTGGTTATATTAAAGTTAATACTGTTTCAACAAAACATCATTGAAGCAACCAAAAAAAAAACATTGCTTTAAATATAGACTTATTATTAGAGTTCAAAAGTAATCTTACTCTTTGAAAACTATATTACCATTTTTTCGATAACAAAAATACTATTGGAAACCAATAAATAACTATTATTCCTTAGAGTATAGAATTGTTTAAGCTAAAACATTAAATTATTTGACGAGAATGCTGAAATATAATTGGGTGAAAAATAGTTATTTGTGGGCGGTGTGTTTCAAATTAAAATATATTTTATTAAACGAACAAGAACTACAGTTTAAATGAAAAATCTAAAAACTAAGTGAATAATCTTTATATCATGTTAATTCAAATAAACACTCCAATAAAACATATAAGGTATTAGAGAAATAATAAAAAGTATTAATTCAATGAGTTCTATTGTTAGCTGAAGTTTTACTTCTATTCCTCGCGGACACCCTTTGGAGAGGTTATGCTATTGGTATTTTGTTCGGTTAATAGTCGTTTAAGCTTGCAGCCTGTTTGTTTATTGCGTTAAAGATACGCCAAAAATAATAGATCTTTTGCAATTCTGGAGGCTGGAGTGTTTCAGTGTTTGTATGAACTGGAGTGGGCTTTAGTGTTTTACAGTATGTAAGTAAAATAAATCTAAAAAGCTTTGCAATAACAATAAGAATTTTGATTAAATAAGTTGTATTTTCTTACAAATAAACGTTTACTGAAACCAATGATATATTTTGTATTGAATTTAGAATAGGGTATTACTGCATAAACTTATTGTTATATTTAAACGACCTATTATTAACAACCTATGAAACCTTATAGTGTAAGCAATCTTATAACATATTGGTTATCAATGATAAACTAATCATTGAAATAAACCCAATTTGTATTGTGCAATACGGAATAGAGTGTGTCATTGAGTGAATGGGTATCCAATTCAATATACGATAGTGTTTTTTCTGTGTGTATATATAATGGTGGACAAACAACCAGTAAACCCACCAAATGTCTCAAGGGAGATCGGCTTTTCGGTGTATTCGAGTGTCTGTCTATATTCTTTATAGTCTCTGATATGACATTTAAAAAGCTTAAAAATTGCTGTCCCTCACCCCTATCAACAAAAGGATCGTTCAGAAAAATCTGAAAAAACCACGAACATTGTGAAGTAGGTGTAGATTGAACGAGAATTATCAGGATTGAAAAATTCCAGCGCAATCAATTGTTATAAACAATTTAATTGTTTATTTCATTATACCTGCTGAGCTAGATTTTAAAGAAAAAGCTTTACGACAAAAAATATTTCTCACAATGTAAGGAACAACTTTTGTCCTTACACGTTTTTCAAAATTTTTAATTTGGCCTAGTCGAATAATATTCGAAACATAATTATAAATAATAGTACACTCTGTGCATGTTACTATTCAATTTAACGATATGTTGAAAGTTTTGATTAAAGTTTATTTTAAGATTAACACAGTTTATTATTCTTGAACCTTGTGGTCCCTGCAAAGAACAAAAACAGTCCTAGTGGTACCTGGTCCAAAAAAGGTTAAGAACAACAAACTGTTCTAAACGAAAACGTAACAATTTTCCCAAATAAGTTCTTGAAAGTTCGCCAGATATTTGTTTAGTGACGCGAAAAGAATCCAATATTCATTCTCCTTATTCCCACTTTATTTATACTGGCTCGATAGCAGGTGGAAAGTCCACGAAAATTTTCCTGTCGTGTCTTTTATGTACGGCCTTATCAATCAGGGCGGCTAAACCTAATAGCTATGACGATGTTTGTTATAAACAAGTGGCGGCCTCCAGCCACCCTAGCTTTGTGCCGCCCTTATTCAATTTGTCAGAAGATTATGCCGCGGTGGCTGCAAACCCTCCCTGAAAAACGATACATCATGCGAACTACAGCTCGGTCTCCGAACCCCATTGACATCTCTTGGCAAGGGGCTTGTAAACAGTGTCGGACTGGCACTCATTAATAGGGACAGCTCATTTAAAATTAACTTCTTTACATTTCGTATTTATATATTTTGATAAAATTTGATTAAACAGATTTCTAACGGCCATAGTTCCTAAGCCGCGCCAAGTTCTTGGGGTATACTCTCAGTCCTTACTGAGAGGTGCCTTTCGATGCCGCCAGTTTCACACACCTTGCGGCGCCCCTAGCACAGTCAGGCACAGTCCTACTTGCATGAACTGCTTTTACACACAGGATTCCCATAAAAAGCGTGTTGTGAGCTTTTGTGTTACTTATTTAAAGCTTTATTTTGCTGGACTTCTGTGTGGTTAGAGACGGTTTAAACTGCTGTGCCGATTATGCCATTTACTTTATACATTTTACTTAATTCATAAACCGCATGTACATATATACATACATGCATTTACATTTTACATATTTGCACAATGAATTATAACAAAATTTAACTTAGGTTGAATATGGGGTTTGTCGTACAATTCTGTAACATATTTAAAATCATAAAATTACTGCAACAAGCTGCCAAGCACAGAACATCGCTAAAGGCTATTCCGATCCTGCTTGACAAGCAAGCACAACACTCTGTTCCTCTCATCTGGAATGTACTGTCTTATAGCCCACATTATTACTAAGCTATAATTCAAATAAAGCGCTAAACGAAGCAAATGTACCGTGAATAATATCATTTAGCCAATTTAGATTGAAACATTATACGATTTGTAGCAACTTTTAATTGAAAATAGTTTATTAGGGGCCAAAAGAGTTTTAAAACTTGAATATTTAATAACCAATCAACAAATGTTCTTCTTTTGGACAATCCCCATTTATTGTTGTAAATATGATTCCTAAGATTTCACTTTCAGCGAAACATTTATAGCTTTTAATTTTTTTATTATTAAAGTCTGCTGCGTTTACCATTATTAAAACTGGTCTATTAGACCAACCATAGCTTTTTCTCTAAATTCTTAAAAAGTTAAATTCTTAAATACTAAAGTTCACCCAAAGGATCGGAGGAAAAGTTTTTAAATAAATAAAGAAAATATAGCAAAAATTACTAAATATTTTTATTAAGTTAAACAATTTATAATAAGGTTAAAACATATTCCCTATTCTCTGATATATAATGCGAACAGTGACGTTTGTATAAAAATTGTTGAATCGAATATACCAAGTAGTTTCACAATTTTTAACTGTAAATATTGAGTCTAAGTTCCAGAAGGATAGATTCACTTTGAAAGGGCACTATGACTTGATCTTTAAACTGAAACCAAACGTTTCTAGGGCGCAATTTTCACTACTTTCTCAATATAAAGAAATCTTCGGTAATGCCCACTATTCTCAACTTTATATCTGGTCGACGTTCCTGTTACTCATTCCCATAACGCTCGGTCCAACCAAGTAATGTAAAGGAGAACAAATATGTACCTTACGTAATATTTCAATAGTTGTTAGTCAGTCCCAGATTCATAGAACACAGGAATTTAAGCTGCTTATACTTTATATAAACTTCTTCAGTATATTTTTACACTGCAAAAACAACTTATATTATGGGACAGGCTTCAAAAAATATGTCATGTTTATCTTTCTCATAACCTAACTTTCTACCAGCTGTAAAAATTCTAAGAGTATGAGAGAGAAAGAAGACGAGAGAGAAAAAAATGAGAGAGAAAGAACATGAGAGAGAGAGAGAGAGAGAGAGAGAGAGAGAGAGAGAGAGAGAAAGAGAAAGAGAGAGAGAGAGAGAGACATAATTGATCTCTCCATTGTAAAATGGGCTTCTGTCATCATTCTCAAAATAAATTGGATACGGTATGGACTATTTAATTATATTACTTACATAACATAATGTATTCGTATACTTCAACAGGAATGTTAAAAGCTCAGTGCAAAGTTGAAAACTATGTATATGAACAAATTTTGTTTAAATATCACCATAGCTTTATTAATATAAGCATCTTATAATTTAAAACAAAAAAAATTACCATCATCTCTAAGCATGTTGATGGGACGGACTTTATTTCGATTCTGATTTGATCAACCCATCCACATGAATGGCCAAGCCCTACAGAACAATGAAACGTTGGATCTTGTTGGCATTGCTTTCGAACATGATCTCAGCTGCCACAAACACATTATTTCAGTAGCCACATCGGCAGCTAAAAAGCTTGGTTTTCTCTTTCGAGCCAGAAAATACTTCTCTTCTTTCAGCTTACATACTCTTTATGTTTCCCAAATAAGACCTAATCTAGAGTACTGTTCCAACATCTGGGGAGCGGCATCTCCTTCGGCACTTAACATTCTTGATTCTATCCACAAGAGAGCAATCAATGACCCAGTCCTCACAAGGAAACTCCTTTCTCTCGCTCATCGCCGCACTGTTGGGGATTTATCCCTTTTCTACCGATGCTTCCACGGATTTTGCTCTGAAGAACTAGCTGCTGTAATTCCCCCTTGGACTGCTCCTAACAGAACAACAAGACGCGTTACGTTTGCATCCCTTTACTGCCCAGCTATACAAATCTAGAACATCCCTTTTATCTCGCTCATTCATACCTAGGGCCTCCAGATTATGGAACGAATTACCTGCAGATGTTTTCCCTTCCCGTCTCAACCACCAATCCTTTAAATCCCATGTTAATAGATTACATTTTTCTTCTCTTCAGACGCCCATGGTACGTTAGTACTTAAGCTTGATGTCTACGTGGGCTGTTTCAAATAAAAAAAATCCCACTTCTGATATATTATATATTAAATAATTGCCTATGACCAATCTTTGATAACACAGTAGCAAAATCCATAGCATAATTTATAAGTTATAACTCATATGTTTGAACTAAGAAAGAAGGCATGTTTTATAATAATATTGGTATTTGTTGTAACGGAAGGTAATACTTTTAAAGCGATAACATTTGTTGTTGCTAATAAATGAATATCTACTCTAATCCAAACTATACATATAACACGTTCGAATTATTCGCATTTTGTTTTTGTCAGCTAAATGATATGATGTAAAATTAATTATAATTGATTAATTATTGCCATAATAATTTAGACACATTGTTTTAATAATGTTAAAATCGAATAATTAATTAATTTATTAATTTGAGAGCGAATTAATAATAATGAGGACCGGCGTGACACCATAGTTCTGAACTAACTTAAAGTAATTATTATATTTTCCATATGCATATTCAAATATAGTTTAATTATAATTATTGTCTGCACATTGTTCATCATCAGCAAATTAATACATTTTACACAGTTATTGTGTTAATTAAATTTCTAAAATGTTTCTAAATTTTATGTTTTAAAAGTCTTAAAAAACATTTTAGTAAATCCAGCGGCTAAATTTTAAATACAAAAAGTAAGGTTAAGGGTTAAGTTCAAATATTAAATGGTTTTAGTGAGCTCTATGGTTAAATTTTTGTAATGAGCCAAAATATCCCTAAATAAAATTCACTGCAATAGGGAATATGCGCATAGCGCGGAAGGTGGTATAGAGGAATTCGGGAGGTGGTAGAGGAATTCTTCCTCGACCGAGGTGGTACTACCTCACACATAAAGGGCTCGTGAAATCCCTACGGATCCAGCTCTGGATGTGTGAGTCGATTCCCCAGTACACCCACGGGACTTAGTACTTAGACTTCGGTCTTCGTGGACTGTCAGAAGATAAAAAAAACCCAAATAAATCTGAAATATTTTTTTTTATTTTCTTTACATAAATTAAATGTTTATGGCGGTTGATGTTATCCATTTATTTTGGTCTTTAATAACAAAAAAAAGTATTTTCTACTGCCAATTCTCGCGCGAATTTCGAATCTTGTAAAACGTGATCCCATTGGCTGTGTCGTCAAGAGTGTTTTTATGACTCATAATGAATACAGGGCGAATTCCAGTAATGTGTAACTCATTCAATGAAATATCCCCGCACGTGAAGAAGAAGGTTCCTAAAATCTTATTCATGTATATTTCAAGCCGAAATCGGTCCAGGAACCTTTCAATTTTGCAACAAAAACTGGCATTTTTGTGAAATTTTGACACATCATTTTTTCAATTTGGAATAAATAAACTGCATTTCTTTGTATTCATGACAACCTTTGAAAATTTTAAAATTTTGCATGTCTCCGACCTATTTTTTATAACTTTAACGAAAAAATAAACGATTTAAGTTAGTGGGAGGTATTCTTAGATAATTAGCGGATGAAATAAACCCAAAAAGAATCACTAAATATGGAAAATGTGTGGAATAATGTCGGTTAAAAATAGGATTTGTTGGAAAAATTAAGAAAATTCGGGTTTTACCCCTTAAATACGCTCCTGGATGACCCATTCGGTATTCATTTTAAAGTGTGATTATCCTTTTATGAGATAGTGTTGAAAAATTGGGAAAAAATTAGATAGGAAAAATACAGAGTGATTCAAATGGGCCGATGTCGAGAGCAAAAAAAGTCAAAAAATCGAAATTAATCGGCCTTCCTATAAAGAATGAAGAAACTAAAATATTTGGATACCATGTATTTAGACCACCTCTTTTCGATGACGTTTATGGGATTTTAATTTGAGCCATTTTGACCCCACAAAAAATTAGAAACCGTGAAATATTTGCGTTAAAAATCCAAATTTCTAGTTTCACGAATATGTATATCCATTTTTCAGTGATTTTAGGATTACGGAAGTGTATTGTAAAAAGAAAGTATTTGAGATTTTAAAGTTCACTCATGAATCTGTTTTTCGATCTGACGTTTTGTTTCAGAATTATTAGGTACCAAAGAGGGGCCTGCAAATGGCAATTTTCGACCTAAAAAAAATTCAAAAGGATTACTTGCTATTTTCCGATCCTCACCAGTTTCAATAGAGTTATGAAGCGCCGGGTCCTCTACAACCTCCGGAAATTTACATCGATTTTATTCACTTTTGCGACCTGTACGAAATTTCGACTTTGATGTTTAATAGCTCCGAAACGAAGCATCCTGTATAACTGAATTTACCAAAGCTAGTTGCACTATTCCTCTATTAACCCAAAAATTCGATTGCTCTCCCTCTGACTGTTTCCGAGAAAAACAAACCTGTTCGACTTTGGGTTAAGCTTTACGTTAACATGTAGATTGACACTTACTTTTGCTGATCTCCTGACGTCATTATTCACTAAGGACAAATGGCTGCTTTTTAAATTGTAATAAATTATACCGAAAAGTAAACATTTTTTGTAGCTAAATTATCCTAGGAATTTTCTTGAAAAAATCTTTTTTGGGTTTGTAATGACTTCCTTAAACGATATATGCTTTAAAAAAATATGTGCATATTACTAATTAGATTGATTGCTAAGATATTTGTCTGTTTTCATAAATATAGATTACTCTGTGCAACTTGATTAAAAGGTTCAATAAATGGTCAAAATTGGACATTCTTGGCATAATCGTTTTGCGTCGGTTAAATCAAACTATTAATTTTTTAGGGAGCCCCATGGTTAATTTTTTGTAATTAGCCAAAATGTTGTTAAATAAAATACATTGCAATTAGATAGACTCTTAAGATATTTGTCTGTTTCCATTTAATATAGATCACTCTGTACAACTTGATTAAACGGATATCATCCCCATTTCCTCAATATTGTATAGTGGGAAAGTCAAATAAGAAAATCTACGTTAACAAAAGCGCTTTCAAGCGCCTCTGTCTTCTGGAATTAATGAAACTCTGAGCGCCCCATATAGTGGCAAATCCTACAGGAACAAAATCTTTCGACAAGTGTAAATGTCCCCTTTTGTTACTCTCTAAATTTGCATTTTTATTGAATCTGCGGCAGCCGAGATTTGAATACAAGTCTGGATGTTGACAAAAAATAATACGTCTAATATTGGGATTTCGCGAACGTCCCTCTGCAAACTTTACTGAATCCGAATAATTTAATTTACCCAATTTAATCTATAATCCCGCAATTATATGCCCGTTTTGCGAGCTGTTATGCATTCCAGAAGCTTGCTCGACCCTTAATATTACGGGGTAACATTTTTTATTAGATAGATGAAAAATTTAATGGGTGAAGATTTTTTACTTGTATTTCAGTCATAGGAATTTTTGTGTGATAAACAATAACAGAAAGTACTTCATTCTAAAAAATACTGGAATTATTATTAAGATTTGACTGGTATGTTATAAAAAAATATGCCTCTCTTCTTGAGCTATGTTACTAACAATAACGTATAAATCACAAAATAACGTACGAGCTTATAAGGTACTACTTCTTTTAAACATTAATAAAGTACACTCAGGTTGGGTTAGGTTGGGTTGGGTTTTCGTCTAGGGGGGGGGGGTGGTTGGGTCACCTCAAGCTACACAAAAGTATATAACTAATAAAAAAAGGGCCAGTTCGCGTGCGACATTACTATTTTATTGTTTAGGATTCTAAGAAATGTACACTATTTCATAATGGACGAAATATCTAAACCTGTTCTTGTGAAAACAGTTTTTCATCTAGACTGAGGTGCCAAGAACCTTGTTCAGTTCCACGCCTCCAAAACCGAGTCTTGCTCCCTATCAGGCAAAAAATCTGGCAAAGCTTACCCCATCCACATGAATGGCCAAGCCCTACAAAACAATGAAACATTCGATCTTGTTGGCGTCGCTTTCGAACATGATCTCAGCTGGCACAAACACATTACTTCAGTAGCCACATCGGCAGCTAAAAAGCTTGGCTTTCTCTTTCGAGCCAGAAAATACTTCTCCCCTTCCAATTTATACACTCTCTATGTTTCCCAAATAAGACCTAACCTAGAGTACTGCTCCCACATCTGGGGACACTTAAAATCCAAAAGAGAGCCATTCGACTTATCAATGACCTAGCCTACCGCTACTTCCACGGATTTTGCTCTGAAGAACTAGCCGGTATTATTCCCCCCTTGACTGCTCCTAGCAGAACAACAAGAGGCGCGTTACGTATGCATCCCTTTACTGTCCAGCTACAAAAGCCTAGAACAGACCACTTCTCTCGCTCATTCATACCTAGGGTTTCCAGATTATGGAACAAATTGCCTGCAGATGCTTTCCCTTCCCGTCCCAACCTCCAATCATTCAAATCCCGTGTCAATAGACTACATTTCCCTTCTCTCCAGACGCCCACGGTACGTTAGTACTTAGGCTTGAAGTCTTCGTGGGATGTCTTAGATAAAATAAAATAAAAAAAAATCTTAACTTACCAAAATTCTCAGTCATTTTTTCATTGACATTTTCTAAGCCAGTAGAGTTCATAATTGAAATTTAGAAAAACTATGTTTTCTAAAGAATATATTTTCGGATAATGTGTTTTGGAAAGATTATTTAAAAAAATATATGTTTTCGAGAAAATTTTGCAGATCCATGTCTGAAAAAGCATCTTTCGAAGAAGCTGTTTTTCGAAAAATTTACTTAATTTAACATCAAAAAAGATGTTTATTGAAAAAAAAACAGAACAGTTGGTCATTTTAGTTTACATGCGAAAGGACAAATTGTTTGATTAATGAAAGTGTAAATGCTGTAGTATTTATTTTATTTATGCCTTCTGCTCATTTGGGGCGATATACGAGTACTTACGAAAGTACAATTTTTCTACAACCAATTTTTTTTAAATCACTTTTGAAAAATACATTTTTTTCGGAGAACACCTTTTTCGAAATTAAATTTTTTCGGATATTAATGTTTTCAAGCAACAGCTTTCTGAAAAAGTAATTTACGAAAAAGTAACAAACCAAACCTAAGGAATCCTGATCAGACCCAAAAAGGTTCATTTAGGGTTGTTCAGGATCTTATTTCGTCTTTTGTTTATCAACATTTTTCAAGCTATTCATAATTTAATTTTCCAAATGCTGTTTTCGGGAAATTTACCTATTTTTTTAAAATTATTTTTTGAAGACATTTTTGGAAAAATGTACTTTCGAAATACGTGTTTTCGAGAAACTATTTTATATATCCGTTTTCAAAAAAGCATCTTTGAAAAAGCTGTCAGGACATTTTTGATAAAATAATGCTTTCGAAATATGTGTATTTGAGAAAATATTTTTGAAAAGTTTCATTAATCCGTTTTCGAAAATGCTGTTTTTCGAAAAAAATTAGTTTCAAAAGAATGTTTTCAGAAAAAATCAAAGAGCATGTAAATCAAAATTGCCAAAAAAGGCTTGCCCTTTTTATATAACATGTAAATCTATATTCATGCTTTTGTGGTATAATTCATTTTAAAGACCTTACATAGTTGTTTATAATATTTTGTAGAATATGTAGGAATGGTAAATTTTTATGTTACAATATTTATTTTTATAAAATTCACTATTGAAATCCTTTTTGTACAAGGCTTCAGAGGGGGAGCCCCCCTAAATCCGACACTGTATCGGAATATATACAAATAAATAACAAATCTAAGATCGTCTCAAAGTATCACTGATTTAAAACCAGAATTTTATTTTTTTCCGAACACCAGAACCACAATTTTAAATAAACTCCCCAGGAAACATTAGAATACGTCATTGTAGCTAATTTGTATTCAGTAAATCTGTCATCCAAGCGATTAGTAGGATTCACCGCAACGTATCAGCGTTTGGAAATGAATCCGATTAACTTTTTAAGTATATCGTGGGGTTAAATTGAGCCGACCATCGAAATCCCCCATGAGTAATACCGCTTTGGGCTTCTGTGGATCTAATATGTTTAAAACGGACAGGGGCGTGGCTAGGGTGCGGTGCATGGACCGCATGCTAATTAAATTTTATTTATTTGAAACCTAACAGAACAAGAGGCGCGTTACGTAGGCATCCCTTTACTGTACAGCTACAAAAACCTATGGGTTGGATTCCTAGGACGTAAAATCATTGATCCTTTTTTATTGACGGCCATCTTTATTTAAATCGTCTGGAAGAGGCTATTTTACCTGCAAGTGTAACAGCCATTGAAGAGGAAAATGAAGATTATTATCCATTTTCTGAACACGACGAAGCACCTCTTCATTTTTATTTACCAGTCAGGGAATTTCTAAATAATGAATTCCGGGAGCGCTGAATTGGGCTACGGGGATTTATTGAATGGCCACTTCGTTATCCGGACCTAGCTCCTCTTGATTTTTTCCTTTCGGGACACTTAAAATAACGAGTATACCTAACAAAGTCCGAAAATTTGGTTGAGTTACGCCAAAGAATTGTAAATGTCTGCCAAGAAGCAACACTGCCATTCTCGAAAATGTGAAGAGGGAGTTCCAAAATTACCTTAATTACTGCCAACAAATTCATGGTGGTCATTTTTTATTGTGATCTTAGGGATCAAGATTTTATTACCATTGTAGATTTAACATAGTTTAATTAATGATATTATAATAAGGTTATTAAAGTGTCCATGTATACCTGTGAAGATTGTTAAAACTAAGCTTTTTCTGTCGTGAATAAATCTATTGTCTGTTGTCTATTATTGTCAAGTACTTTGTATAATACTATTACATCACGTTGTGTAATATCAGTTTAAGAGCTTTTAAGATGACTTTTTTAAAGTAATAAGAGAAATAGAGGTACCATTTAAATTTTGACTTTTCACGACTTTTAATTTTTAAAGGCTTTCCATTAAGATACGGTCTTTGGATTTGCATTAAAATGTTTCTTTTTTAAAGACCTTTAAAATGAGATACCACACGGCAAAAGGTTTCTTTTCAAATTTTTGATCTCAACTCCCTAGCCCAAGGGGATTGAGAAACTTAAATTGCATTAAAAAGTAGTCTTATTAATCAATAAGATACACCTAAAATTTGGTGTCTCTATCTTTACTAATAGCAGAAATATTAAATATATAAATAGACTTTTCGGACACCCTGTGTATTATATTTTTAATTGTTTAGGTTTTGGGGCCCAAAATGAGACGAATCAAAAAAACATTAAATAAGTTTGTCCAGGAACGCTTACATTTGCTCAGGTCAAATTAAAGTGAGGCTTTGGAAACTGAAACTGTCCCGATTATTTACCTGTATGTATGTGTATACTAAAAAATCGGCCAAGTGCAATCTATACTTCCACAATTAGTGCTCCGTGCCATTAGCCCCCCACTTAACCTGAGCAAATTTCGGCCGCCCGATCTCCGCCCATCTGCCGGGCTACCGCCGCCGACGTGTCCAACGCTGTATCACATCGCGTATGCGCGGAGCTGAGTGGGCCAAATTAAAAATTCTGAAAAACGTGTAAGAACAAAAGTTGTTCCTTACATCGTGAGAAATATTTTTTATTAAAAAACTTTTTCTCTAAAACCAATGGTTTAGCAGTTCTAATAAAATAAACAATTTAATTGTTTATAACAATTTATCGATCTAGAATTTTTTAATGGTGATAATTTTCGTTCAATCTACACCTAATTCTTAATGTTCATGATTTTTTTCACATTTTTCTGAGCGATCCTTCTGGTGATAAGGGTGGGGAACAGAAATTTTTAAGCGTTTTTTTCCAAAAAATGTTTAAAAAAATGCATAAAAAAATACATCATATATATTGTTGAATTCTTGCCTCTTTTTTTTATTTTTTTTTTATTTAAGACATCCCACGTAGACTTCAAGCGTAAGTACTAACGTACCGTGGGTGTCTGAAGAGAACGGAAGTGTAGTCTATGGACATGGGATTTGAAGGATTGGAGGTTGGGACGGGAAGGGGAAACTTCTGCAGGCAATTTGTTCCATAATTTGGAGACCCTAGGTATGAATGAGCGAGAGAAGTGGTCTGTTCTAGGCTTTTGTAGCTGGACAATAAAGGGATGCATACGTAACGCGCCTCTTGTTGTTCTCATTAAGCTCCATTTGATACCCTACACGATGCCCTTCAATTTTTTTTCCCATGTACCACTTTACCCGCTGAATTTAACCCCCAAAATAAAAACTCAACTTTTTATACTTCACGTCTATAATTGGGCCACTACACTCTGTCTCTGTGTTAAATTTCAAGTGTTTACGTCGAATAGTTCCAGAGAAAATCGCCTGTGACAGCCGGACGGACCGACGGACGGACACCGAAGTGATTCCATAAGTGTTCCGTTTCACGGAACACTAAAAAGTCCAAAAAACGGACAACAAATCATACATGAAATTCACAGTCTAAACGTAACGTACGAGCTTTCTTAGGAAACGGGCACTGACTGTGACTTATATGTACGACCTTTTTGTTCAAGGGAGTACATATAAAAGTCTTTAGAAACAAACAAGACCTTATCTCATGAAGCTACCGGACTAAAGTCCTCAGCCTCATCCCCCGACTGCCCCCCGTCTCTATGTAAATGTGAGGTCATTAGTGTGTCGTTAACCGTTAACGTAAGGCGACCGAATCGATTAACGCTAAGTGACTGCGTAATTAGCTGTACATGTTGCCGCCAGCGCTGCCATCGGGGCTGCCGGAATTTTATTACAGATCGCGGTCTCATTCCGCCCCCGGTCCCTCTTCCAGTTTTCTGTCGAATCTGACCCCCTTGGGTCATATGGGCTTGTTTCCGCAACGCTCTAATTAGTTTGTTTTATACCCGATTTGTTTTCTCGTGTGTTGTTACATCATTAATATTATAAACTGGTGATTTTCATTAAATTTAAGCGATTTTTGGTCCAAACAGTGTCTTTTTTAGATTTTCGTAGTACTTTTCTTATCTACAAGCAATTAGGAAGTTTCCTATTTCAGAAATATTGAGTTACGTCAACATCATTTAATAGCCTTTCACTTAACTAGTCAAATAAAAAAATCATCTCGATATCTTGAAAATTGACGAACTTTTCAATTTCTTATGATTCCAACCTGCTGCTGCTTTCGCGGGTTTACTTAACATGTAGGTATTATTTTAGTATGCTCATGTTCATTGTGGTGTTTATTGAGTGAGGTCTGCATTTATAATTTTTTTGAAATATGATATTGTGAAAATGGAAGGTTTCGTTCGTGGGTATTCAACAAACCTACCCAAAGTTGATATTTTTGATATGATAATGGATTTTTTTGCGAATAATCCGTCATACAGTAGTGCCGGGTTCCGAGGAGCTAAGCTTTCAAAGTATGTTTGACCTAGGTTGTAGCCGTTCTTATACCCTCTTTATTTGTTTATTATTGGTAGTTGTAGTGTATGACTAATGACACTTTATAAACAATTATTTTTACTGAACTTCCAGGAATATTGTTGATGTACTGTACATGTATGGAGCGAAGCTGATTAGTTTTTGGTACTCATTGGCGTAGGGCTTGAGGGTTTTTAAGAGGATCAAATGTTGAAAAATATTCTGAAAATTTTAAATATCCGTTCAGTTTTCAGTAAACTTTTAGAAATATTTTGTCGGGGTACCTGTCTGTCTCTAATTAGTTTTTGGTACTGATTGCCGTAGAGCTTTACATTTTTAGGGGATCCAATTTTGAGAAAACAATCAAAAAACAGTTTCATTCTATTAAAATGTTTGAGTTTTTGTGCGTTTACCATTTATAAAAACATTACGCTTTCTGAAACATTCAAAATAGCGGATTGAATATTGCAACTGAACATGGGCGCACCCAGGATTTTGTCTTGCTCCATGTCGAAATAAAGTGCGGATATGTAACCGACCTGTACAAATGCATTTCGTGGAATTACCGGCACCGATCGATGGTCTATGCGTCTATGTGAGTTTCGGGGAAATCCTCGGTTTATTTGGTAACATTGTGACATTATTTGCCGTGAAAATTTAGCAAGTTCAGTTTATTTTTCACTTTCACACTCATTTTTTCCTTCATAATTGGCACTAACGGTATTATAAAGTGCGATCACTACTAGGGCCCGGTCAAATTGTCGGTCAATTGACTAAAAAGTTTGCTGACCGGTCAAGGGCACAACTCTAATAATAATGTGTTAATATTGGAGATTGTACAATATTGTACATGTTGCTTTAATTGACGAGTTGAGTTTGTACCCTTTGGAACTAAATTATTATCGGAGAATGTACGTTATGGAACTAAGCCTAATTTTCTACACCAAAAATGTACAGAAGTTTGACTGTTCTGGTACGAGATGATAGTTTATCTCAATTCAGCGCTAAAATAATGCATCTGAAACGCCATCTATCTCATTTTTGGCCCCCCAGTTGCTATTCTGGTAGAAAATGATAAATAGGGTATGTTTACTCTTACTTCCTGTATAAAAAATTAAATTTTTCATAACGTGACTCTTATAAGGCTAGTTTTGAATGAACGGCTGCCTCTCCTCGTGATGAAGGTCAATGTAAAGCACATAGAACCTAACCTGATTTAAGATGTCAGTAATTAAATTTTGAAATGCAGTTGTAACAAAAGAGCCCAATAGTATGTTGGCAAAAAATCATATATGGACCTATACAAAATGTTTACTCCCCATAATATAATGCAACGACAATTAATGTGTCAAACAGTCAAGAAAAAGTCAAATTAATCTCTACTTAATAAAACTAACTGTCTACAACTTTCATTGATAGTTTAATAAGGATTACCATACCCACAACCAGTTTTGAAAGTCACAATCAATGAAAGGCAAATCAGTAAAGAATCGATAATTGGATTATGACTTAGGTATATTTTTTGCCTCTTCTTGTCCACAAATCTTGTCACCTAATTGGTTTCGGCAATGGAATTAAATGTGATATTTTGACGCCGGATTAGTTGGTGGATGACCGAACGGTTTAGAATCACAATGGGCCACCATTCAAGACGAAAAATAAAGAAGATCAATAATTGTTACCCATTTTCAGACAAAACACTATAAGAGACAGATTATTTCATTTATAGGCTTGCAATATTAATGTGCATCAAGTAACCAAATAGGGCTTTTTTTTCTAAATATATTGATTTCTACAGCGAATTTTGTTGGAAAAACAGCTTTTTCGAAAACGGATTTACGAAATTTTTCAGAAACATTGTCTCAAGAATCTATTTGGAAAGAACTAGGGATTCACCAAATCTCAAAAAATCGATATTTCGAATCGATCTTAGATCATGATCATGGAGATCGATTCACTATTTAGATCGCCTTAAGAGGTCGATCTTTTAAAAAATCGATCTTTGGAAAAATTTGGGCGTAGGAGAGGGGAGCCGGGAGAGTAAACACTGTCCATTCCAAACCAATGCTATTTAAAACTCAGTATAATTTCTACAGTTGTGGTTAAAAAAAAGAAAAATATTTACATTATATATTTTTTTATCTTTATTTTTAAGTTATAGAAGGGTATGGAGGGGGAAATATTTGATTTAAAATGCTATCATGAACAACATACTAATTTATTGAAAACTAATAAAATAGAAAACATTTGAACGAAAAAAAATGACAACCGTAAAATAACAAACTGTCCATAGACACCGATCGACATGACCGGCATCGCTGTTTTGTACAATTTCAGATTTGAGTTTTTTTCTAGAAAATGTTAGATGGCGCAGTTTAACTATTTCCTTATTCCTTTCCTATTTCTTACTAGGATCGTTTTGATCATGGCGCAGTGACCCTATCGTTTGTAAAGAATTACATATAAATGTTAATTTCCAATTATTAATTAAGTCTTAAAGTTCACAGACATGAAAATACCAGAAGATCGATTCTGTGTAAAATCGCCGATCTCCTTGCAGGATCGAATGGTAAAAGATCGATTCTTAAAAATCGATTTTCATTTAGATTTAGATCGTGAATCCCTACTTCTTAAAACCCTAAACAATAATAATGTCGGACGCGAACTTGTCCATCTTTTTACAAGCTTTTTTTTAAAGTCACCTGTTAGTTTGCTTGTATGTATGTATGTATGTTTAGGTCAAATATTGCAATCAAAATTGTGACTAATTCTAATTAAGCTTGAGCTTTGAAATTTTGCACACGTGTATAAATCGGATGACAATACAATATGTGTATCTAATATTGTTCTAAACCCAATATGGCGGACGCCACAAAATGGCGAATTACTTTTTTCTTCACAGTCCCCTTGATATGGGTATCAAATGAAAGGGGTTGACAAGTAGAATACGATAAGCTATGTGACGTTATTCTAAACCCACTATGGCGGATGCCACAAGATGACGGAGAACCTTCTTCTTCACAATCGCCTTGATATGGGTATCAAATGAAAGGTTTAAACGAGTAGAATATGATAAGCTATGTGACGTCATTTTAAATCCAATATGGCGAACGCCACAAAATGGCAGATTAACTTTTTTTTACAATCCTCTTGATATTGGTATCAAATGATTATTTAGATGTATACTAAAACGAAAAAAATAAGTATAGTTTTGTTATTGGGGCAATGCTGTATGCTATTTATAAGTGGACGTAGTTCGCGTGGGTCGATCCTAATAAAAGTAGTATCAAAGTTAGTACTGAAACAGATATGATGTTAAATTGGTTGTCTTAAAAGCTTGTCGCGTGAAACGAAGAGAAAAAATAGATATGCGTAGGTACTTCACTTGCAATTTCTGCTAAACAAAATTAATGCCTGTATGAACTTCCCTTGTATCTACGTGTTAAAATACAGTAACACAATATTATTATTGTGTTGCTGTATTTACAAAAGCAACTAGTCCAAATAACGAAAAACTTTTAATAGAGATAATTAATTTCTTTCAAGACTACGAAACATATGCAGCCTTGGTCTGGGGGACCAAGGCAACGCAGAAATTCATAATGCTCAGGCTCAGGAGTCTGCAAAGACTAGCCTGTCTGGGTATTACAGGGGCGATGAGATCGACCCACGTCAGCGATGGAGAATCTCGTAGTCCTTCCTTCCTTGCACCTGGTCATCCAGGGAGAGGCGAGGATGGGTCTCTATCGACTGCAAAACACTCTGCCCTCTTCATTACGGAAAAGGGCGGGACATGAACTCATAAGAGAGAAGATTGGAAGTCCCGATTTAGAAATGAGATCAGACTACATGACTCCAAAATTCCAATACAACATTCCCTACGAGGTAATAATAGCGGATCGTAGGAAATGGACTTCGACAAACCCAGAGTTTCCTCCGGGGGCAATCATATGGTACACCGACGGATCAGGAGTACATGGGGTCGGGCCAAGGAGGGACATGTCTTTTTCCTTGGGGAAGTACCCCACGGTATTCCAAGCAGAAACCTACGCCATTTTACAATGTGCGCTGGAAAACAATAGAAGGGCTTACTCAAATAAGCGGATCTATATCTGTTCAGACAGTCAGGCCGCTCTGAGGGCACTCTCATGCCACAGAGTCACTTCAGGACTGGTATGGGAGTGCATAAACGATCTTGGCGCGCTTGCGGCCAGAAACTGGGTCAAGCCATGTGGGTACCGGGACACAAGGGCATCACTGGTAACGAAAAAGCGGACGAACTTCCTAGACAGGGATCGGCTACACCATACATTGGCCCAGAACCGCCTCTCGGGGTGCCTAAGTGCACGGCACGAGAGGCGGTAAACAGATGGAGCAAACACCAACACAAAGTCCACAGGAACGGAGTACAGGGACTGAACCACAGTAGGGCCGCTATAGGAAATCTCAATCCCAGAATCACCAGACAACTGCTAAACCTAAGCATGATCCAGTTGAGGACAATCGTAGGGGTACTAACAGGACACATGGCTGTAAAGGACCTCCTCAACAAAATGAAACTGTACCAGGGAGACCTTAGCTGTAGATTATGCGGTAGGGACAGGGAAACAGTTCGGCACATAATCTATAATTGCGAGTCTCTAGTTCGCAAGCGCCACCAACTATTCGGGCAACCAAAGCTAGAACCGGATGATGATCACTCACCCCTTGTGGACCTGTACAGGCTTGTGCAGGAAACTGGGATAACAGAGTGGGTGTAATAAAAGTTTATTGGGTAGGCACAATAGGCCTATAATGGCCGCAGTGCTTCCGATCTTGGACGGAGCCCAAGGAAGGAAAAAAAATTAATGCCTGTATGAACTTCCTTTGTATATACGTGTTAAAATACAGTAACACAATATTATTATTGTGTCGCTGTATTTATAAAAGCAACTAGTCCAAATAACGAAAAACTTTTAATAGAGATAATTAATTTCTTTCAAGACTACGATTGTTAATTTTTTTCTGTGCAATTAATCATACTCTTGAGCTGTATTAAGAAGGGTGAATAAAGAATAGACGGCATTAAATTAAGATTGCCGGAACAGAGATTTTTTCTCTTGAAAGCAATTAGTCTTAATTAATTAAGAGATAATTTAGGTCGAGGTTTTCTTTTAATATTAGCATTTTCCTAATTTTTTAATAATAAGGGCTCGTGTGGAATAAATCTTTAGGTCTTACAGTTTTAGTTAATTGTAGCAAGTACTTCTATTTACTAAAACGTGTCACTTTATCGCTGGAAAGTTACCAAATAAAAATTAAAATCTATAGAACAATTCAATGCCTTACAGTATTTTTAATTAGCGCCTCCCTTCGTTAACTGCAATATTTTATATCAACTAGCTGTCAACAAGAAAACGTATCATCTTTAACGATGTCAAGATCCACATCATAACCAGAGGTGGTTTCTGTTAACTAAAAACCGCGACTTCGAAATCTTACCACAATCATCCATTAATTACTATAAACGTGTTAGTAACCTATTATCCTACAAATGAGTCACAACGCGTTGTTCTCAGTGAAGAGATACATATTGTTCCACTTGAAATAAACCTAAACTCAAAATTTGGTATCAGGTACGCATCAGCCAAGTTTCAAAATGCTGGGAGCTTCTCCTAACATTAATTGCTGCTCTAAAACTTATTAAAGTATTGGAGGACTTGCATTCTCGAGCTGATGAGAAAATTACCATATTATCTTCTTTCTCGACTCCGACTTTTCCAACTTTGGATGAAGCCGTTCCTGATTAATCTTCTCCACCACTGTTAAACTTTCTTTCCTTAAATCATTGTTGACTTTATCCACCCATCTCTGCTATGGTCGTCCTCTGCTTCTTTTTCCATACAACTCCACTGCTATTATTCTTCTGCCGATAGAATCATTATCTCTTCCCATCTTAGATATTTCAATAACCTTGATTGTTCCTCTTATTCTTTCATTTCTAATCTTATGTCTTCTTAATACCCCATATATGTATCTTAACATTCTCACGCACTTCTATCACATTTAACCTCATTCCGTGCACTTATCTTATTGGGCATATTTCCTCTTTGCAGATTTAACCACTGTGTTACAAACCACTCTGCCCGCCTTCCTTTATTCTTCTTTCTTGTCCATTGAACCCATGTAATCGGTTTTCTTCCTACTAATTTTTAAGCCTGTATATCTTCAAGGGATCTCCTCCAGTTCTCCACTTTCCTTTCAACGTCTTCGCTGCTGGACTACTATAACAATATCGCCACAAACCTGAAGAATCCTTGAGCAATTTTCTGGCACCCCTTTTTCATTCAATTCTTCCACCCTGCTGCATCTTCTGTGATGGTGGAACAAATGAACATATATAGAGTAAAGTGACCAAATATGGAATACCATTTTGTTATTTATGTTTAAAATTTTTCTTTTGTGCAAAAATGGTTTGTTATATTACTAAAGCCTTTTATTAAGGATCATCTGAAAATATTTTTGGGGTTATAAGGGATTAAATTTTTATAACAGAAATTATGAGGTAATAAACAAAGAGTTGCATATTTCTGTGTGTTATATTTTTAAGCCTAATATGGAATACCTTATTAAATAAATAAAATATGTTAAATAAACGTTTATTTAATCCTAAAAAATAATAGTATCTACAAACACATCAACCAGAAAACTATCTGCTTTCAAAGAAAATATAACATCTAAGAAAATTAAAAAAAAAATTTTTAAGCAACTGAAAAACGACTTTCTTACAAACAAAAAGAGACTTTAATTGTGCAAGGCACAAACACAAGTTATTTGAGAAAGTCACAAACAAAATGCTCGCTCAGTGCACCTGAGAATTCTTCGTGTGCCCAGTGACTGCACAATATACACTGGATCCAGATTTCTCAGGTTTGCCCAGGTGTATTCCATATTTGGCACTAACCTCACATTAAATTTAACCTTGTTTTTTTGCTAAAAACATAAAATTAACGATTAACAATGCCAACAATAAAAACCAATGACATTCGAGGATAGGCAAGCAATCAAAGGAATTCAATTAAACTGAGACGTCTTACCAGAAAACAGAATAATACTTACCAGGAAATAAACTTTCAATATCAGCATAAGTGTTTACCGGTGGTATGATCCATACTAATGCAAACATGGCTACGAAGACTTCGCGGAAATGCAAAAATAAGCGTTTGTTGATGTATCAGTCTTCATTATCAGTTACTAAATGGCGCAAATAGTTTTTAAAATAAATCGATATTCCATATTAAGCACCTATTCCATATATGGTCACTTTACTCTACATGTGTAAAATGATCACATTCAGAGAAGTAATTCTCCTTCTTTTTCCTAAGAGTGTGTGGAACCTTTAGGTGAGTTCCCTTTTCTTAAAAGACTATTTACTTCTTGTACGTTGACAACACAACTACAAAACAACTAATTATGATTGAACAGCAACATCTCCTCTTGTTGAAGGTCAACAGTTGATCCCCATTCAAGCAGCAGAGGCGTATCATCATGTGTTTCTTTAAAATCAATAAAAAACGGCTTATCTAAGTAAAACCATTTCTACAAAGTGTTTTTTCGTCGAAACAGATGAAATCTTAAAGGTGTACAGATAAAAACCGTATCCCTTTTAAAAGAACAAAGAGTGTAAATATATTAACCTTTCGCAAAACTGCTAAACGAGGCTGCATGTTTTCGGCGATTTTCGTATAACAGACCCATTATATATTAAATTTGCGAATTACACGGTATTTAAAGCTATAGTAGAACTATAAATCATGCAAATAGGGTCTCGAGAGTTAATACAAGCACGGCAACGGTCCAACACGACGGCTCGATATTTCGGGAACGAAAACCAAGAGCGAAAGAGATGGAGTAATAAAGGACGGGGTGGAAGAGGACGGACAAGGACATCAATTAAAATAAAGATGTTGCTCCATCGATATTATCATCTAACAAACAGTGTCCGACTATTAAAAGTACAGATGGAGCAGTATTTCAATTTTGAGCACCTGGTCGTTTGTTTTATGTCTAACTTTGGGATATTATCTGTTAATAAGATAAAGCATAATAATATTAAATTTGATATGGTAGTGGTCCTAATAATAAAAATTATTATTTTGGTACTTTGTTTTAGCCTGTAATTCTCACAAAAGCAACTATTCCTAAAAGGTGTTGTTAATATCAGGGTTAAGGTTTCTGTTGAGGACAGTATGATGGAATGAATATGACGCTGTGACGCAGCGTGTTATGCAATTCACTGCATATATTGGAACGGGTGACTCCTGAGGTAGCCTAGAGACACACTCAATATTTTTTTGTTTAACAACTATAAAATTTTCTCTAACACCCGAAAACCAGACCGGTGGCGGCTGGTGAAATTTCGAAGTTGTATATCTCTGTTCCTACTTACAGGACCCGTTTTAATAGTGAGCCCACTGGGAATGTTTTGGTAAAGAAAAAAACATTTTGTAATTTGCGAAAAAAAGTTGAATTTTTGGTTTGCTCCTCCTAAGAAAAAAATGAATACGTCTAGGTATTTTATTTATTATGTTTTTACCCAAATTGTACATCATTTTGTAGACAGTTTTTAAATTTTGATGGAAAAAATGTGTTTGTAGAAAGTTATAGTCATTTGAATTTTTTTAAGCCTAAAATATAATTAAAAAAAAAATAAAATGACTATAACTTTCTAATAACACATTTTTTTCTCTCAAAATTTAAAAACTGTCGACAGAATGATGTAAAATTAGTTTAGAAAAAATAATAAAAAAAATACCTAGATGTGTTCATTTTTTTCTTAGGAGGAGCACACCCAAAATTCAACTTTTTTTCGCAAATTGCAAAATGTTATTTTTCTTTTTCTTTATCAAAACATTCCCAATGGGCTCACTATTAAAACCCCTAAATTTGGTACGGGTCCTCTAAGTAGGAACAGATATACAACTTTGAAATTTCACCAGCCGCCACTCAACCAGACCAAATGCGCCCCTGCTGCTGCGACGTTCCAAGGTTTGTTTTCCAGAAGAATAATTTTTAATTTTAGTCTACTAAAAAAATAAATAAATCACGCTATTGAATTGTCCAATAATAATCTATTAATAATTTATAACTGCTAAAAACGGATTATTCTTTAAACAATTAGTTATATGAAATACGGTATAACTTTCCTACGTATTTAAAAATGTATTATTTTCGTACAAAACATAATTTCTGTATGGGTTCCTTTTTTGCTACCCTACACCTCTTAACATTTTTGAGATAACCTAATTTACAACCGAGTTAAAAACATATTATTATCCGCATAAAAACCGTTTTCGTCACTATTTATACCACTAATACTTATTTACTGTGAAAAATTACTGACCTCTACCAAACGTCTTTAAGCACAAGAACGAAAGCTATCAATAGCCAGGCTGGCTGTTCCAAAAAGGTCGATTTCGAGAAAAAAAAATTAGATGAATTTTGACTGTTCTAGGTTGTAGCCCCCTACATGGGGACATGTCTGAGAATATCTGTTATTCCAGTAACAGCTAAAATTGCTGCTATGATTTTTAATTATTTTTTGAATATGGTAAAACTAGTTTTTCGTCTGTAGTTCTTTTCCTTTGCACTGTGGGTAAAAGTGTTCAACAGGAAACTTGTAGGTATTGAAAAAACCTTCGATTTGAGTTTGTGATCGTCCAAATCCGTTCAACAGTTAATGAGATAATTGCAAAAAACCATTAAAAATTGCCATTTTTTTAAACAATAAATAACTTTTGCAAAAAAAGAGTTCTGACCTCAAAGTACACCAGAAGATAACTTTTTATTTGCTTAATGGGCCCTATTCGTTTCAGCCCGATCGCATGTTAGTTAAAAAGTTATTTTATTCAGTTTAGGCTCCAGTTATTCAGTTTAGGCTTCAGAGGAGCAATTCCGACTTTTTGGGGAAGGCTACAGACCCCAGCTTGGGCGCAATCAATTTTTGGAGATGTTATTTTGTCATGTTACTGTGGCAAAAGCAAAACCTTAAAAATTGGCCTGGTTTGTTTTATAAACATTTAATACTACGTTCTTCATAGAACGTAGAAGTTCAGATAATATGTCCAGATTTTAATGTTTCACTGTCGTATTGTAGTGTTTTTGTAAATTGTTTTAACCAATAACGTATTTTTAGGTCTTTTTACCAAACAGTAGGTATAAACATAGAATATTTTGAAAATGACCCGAAAAAGGGTATATATATATATATATATATATATATATATATATATATATAGTATATATATATATATATATATATATATATATATATATATATATATATATTATAGAATTGTGGGATTTGTGAAAGTAGTTTGGGTATACAATAAAGATTTCACAATCGTGAGAAAATTAAAACCCAAATGAAGCTTATTATGTACCAATAAAAGACAAACATGATTATAAAGCAATTTGCATATTTTTAAATAAAACTGCATTACACAGCAAATTAAAATCAAATATGTGCAAATATTAGCCGGCAATTTTGCATAATGTGTACCTCTATTTAAATTTATCCCCCTTTCCCCCTATGGCTCAAAATCAAAGAGCGACGATGGCAGCCGCAGAGTCCCACGCTGGCCGTGCTGGCAGGGCTCTAGTAAGGCCCCATCATAGTGCCTGGCTGGACCGGTTTTCGACGCCATTGCTGTCTGTCTGGCCCTCGATTCATCATATTTCTCTGACACGTATTGAGCTTTTATTTTGTGGTGTTTCAGTGTACCGCTTTCATCCCTTTTTCTAACCAGGACTGGGCTTTTGTATTATTAAATCATTATTTTATAGTGTACCTAACTTTGGCTTGCACGTCGCTTCCGAAAAATGGGCTAAGTACCTACTTCACCAAAGCCAAATTTGTTGGAACCTCTGATCAAATATTTCCAACAAGAATGACGCTAATATCAAAAGCTGGACGATTGTTTGTCCTAAGAATCAACAAAAGGTTCATTTCACGGACGTTTTCCTCGCTCGTGTTGTACGTCGCTGGTAAAAATCTGGTGGCATGCGGTTTTAAACAAAAAGTACAGAATCAAATTTGATTCGCTTAAAAAATATATGTATTTTTAATGTATCCACAAGGAAAGTCCTTGTTTTTCATTGCAAATAACTGATGAACAAAAATGTTTAAAAAATAGCGAATGAGCACTGGGGACTGCTCTTAAAAGACAAGTTTGATTCGCAATGAAATATAAGAAAATTAGTACAAAAGCGCAAGAAGAAGGAGTAGAGTATTAAGTTTAATAGAAATACAATTTATGGAATGAATATTTAATGTTAATTTGATGTATAGCTGTAATTAATGAGTTGGTGAGATTATATTTGGTTGTTTTGCAGCAGCAGCGCAATGAACATGGCGTAGATTATAGAATATATTAAAAGGCGGTTTGCTCGAAGCAAGGCGGCCATGTTTTACAGTGAAAAGTAATTAATTAATTAAAGTTTTGCGCCGAGACGAAATTTTCAGTGTCGGATCCTGTTTTGTCATTCTCATTATTATTCCTCGAATATCATTCTTGTTTATGTTTACGAAAACGGGATTTGAGTTTTATTAAGCAAGTATTAAGTTGTACAATCAATCAATCATCAATAAATAATTCATCTACGGCGTGCATTATGCACTAATAAAAGTTTTTATAAGTACTTATGGCTGATTGCCAGAACAGCGAGTCATTTTGACATTATATATAATATATATATATATATATATATATTATATATATATATATATATATATATATATATATAATATATATATATATATATATATATCATCATCATCATCATCATCATCATCATCATCATCATCATTTTAAGCTGTTTCAACCATTTCCAATTATGGTGTAGCCTCCCTTACATATTCTATATATATATATATATATATATATATATATATATATATATAATATATATATATATATAATATATATATATACAGTGTGTCTACTTCAGTTCTCTACATATGAAATACTTTTTTATTATTAATTTAAAAAAATACTCTTTATGAAAAGTTCTTCTTAGTAAAAAAATAATACTAAACCATTAAAACTTTAAATAGCATGTACAGAGTGGTCAGAAAATAGAAAAATGTATAATTGACACAAGACAGAAGTACCCTTAATTTTTATTTTAGAACAAAATGAATTAGAAAATGTTACTTAGAATAAAAAATTGTATCTCAGTTTGAATCCACTGCTTTCTATTAAAATATAATATTAAAAATTTAAATATGTAAATTCTTTTTTAAATAACTGAAAAATACGTGTAAATGTGCAACTCAATTTAATAATCGTTAATCACTTATCAGTTATCGACAAATAAGGAAATTTTACTGGTATCTAGGTGGGAAAAGGTGGCGAGACATTGGTGGTGCCATTAAGAATTAACATATTATTAAAATTTTTAAAAATATTTTTTTATAGGAAGCGATAGACTTAAACTTAGATATAATTTTTAATTCTAAGTAACATTGTCCTATTTCATTTTGCTCTAAAATAAAAATTAAGGGTACTTCTCTCTCGGGTCAATTATAAATTTTTCTATTTTCTGCCACTCTGGATATTCTATCTTAAGTTTTAATAGCCTAATATTATTTTTTCAGGAAGAAGAAAGAGTAACTGTTAATACACAACAAAAACCATCAGTTTGATGGTGACATTGTAGCAAACACTATTGCTTGTTCCTAAATTAAGATGTTGAAAAAATGAATCAAATTAATTCATATACAATGTGTTATTATTACAAGTTTTAAATTCTTGTTTACAATATGATTATTTTAATTGGTCTTTAAGCAAGGAAACATACGGGTGCAGAATGAACTCATAAAATGTTTATAAGTACCTACTTAGTAGTCAGATTACATTACAAGGGTTGACTACTACATTTTTTCATCTTTTTCAGGTATGGTTTCAAAACCGACGCACAAAATGGCGGAAAAAACATGCAGCAGAGATGGCGACGGCGAAAAGGAAACAGGAAGTACTCGACAATCAGACTGACGAGAACAGTGACATCATTTCCGATAATGAAGAGGAGCACGTGGCAAAACGGCAAAATTTGCAATGAGACTTTTTAGATTGGTAAAATGGAGTCGAGGTAATAAAAACGTATGTTTAAAAATGGCCAAAGATTAGGAAAATAGTGAATCGCTAGTTATCTGGATCAGTAATTAAGGAGGGAGTCTTGTGAAAAGAGACAGACTATTTTCTTATTGATTAAAGCTTAAAAAATACATTTTCTTTTGATATAAACATTTGTTGATTCTTAATATTAACATGCAAACAATAATAAAAAGCAATATAATCCCAAAAACTTGTTAGGATACTGCTAATACATGGCCTCAATGTAGTGGACTAGGTTTGGTACCTACATAATACGAGATAGTGCTTTTATTTTAGAACTAGCCATCTTCAATATATTATATTTGAAGTAAACATAGGCGTAGTTGAGGAGGTGCTTAGCACCCCCAAACAAAATTTCTTGCCATATACTGAATAGTGTCTAGTGCTAGTGCTTAAGCACCTCTGAACTTGATTGCCTAACTACGCATATGGAAGTAAATTCGCTTTAAACAAAAGCACTTCAATTTAGATATCGTAGGGGAAGTTTATAACCAATACATATTTTTTTAAATTTCACCCCCCCCCCCCCCCCAGCATCATTTTTAGGTGGCGATTTTTTAAATCTTCCAACCATTTGTCTAACTCCAGACACCAATACATAGAGGTCATAATTATTGGTAATGATTACTTACAAAAAGTCACTTTTTTCAAAACTTTCACCTTATCCATATATCTTCAGTAGAGATTCGAGAGTAATCCCGAAAATATTAATCGATCAGGAAAAAAATCTGGCTACGCTTACCCCATACTCATGAACGGCCAAACCCTACAGAACAATGAAACTTTCGATATTGTTGGTATGACTTTCGAACATGATCTCAGCTGGCACAAACACATTACTTCAGTAGCCACATCGGCAGCTAAAAAGCTTGGTTTTCTCTTTCGAGCCAGTAAATACTTCTCCCCTTCTAACTTATACACTCTCTATGTTTCCCAAATAAGACCTAACCTAGAGTATTGCTCCTACATCTTGGGAGTGGCATCACCTTCGACACTTAACATCCTTGAGTATATCCAAAACAGGGCCATCCCACTCATCAATGACTCAGAATTTTGCTCTGAAGAACTTGCCGGTACTATTCCCCCCTTGATTGTGCCTAACAGAACGACAAGAGGCGCGTTACGTATGCATCCCTTTACTGTCCAGATACAAAAGCCTAGAACAGACCACTTCTCTCGTTCATTCATACCTAGGGTCTCCAGATTATGGAACAAATTGCCTGCGGATCTTTTTCCTTCCCATCCCAACCTCCAATCTTTTAAGTCCCGTGTAAATAGACTATATTTCCCTTCTCTTCAGACGCCCACGGTACGTTAGGACTTAGGCTTGAAGTCCACGTGGGATGTCTTCGATAAAAAAATCTTACTATAGCTAATTTTCAAAAATTGGCATTTTTCTGAAAATACATACATTATTCGTAGCTGCGTCTTATAATTTTTGACCATATCTCATTAAGGAATCAACCGAATTCAATTTTTTAAACGAGGTTCTATCAGGGTTTTTATGGCCTTCAAAATGATGTATCACAAGGTACTAGGTAGGGGTACCATTTGAAATTCCAAAGTAGGGGTAGCTGGGGGTGAGGGGGTGAAACGTACCTTTAAAAAAAATGTGACAGCTGACAGCTTTTTCAAAGATGCTTTTTTTGAAAGCGGATTTATGAAATATTTTCTCGAAAACACTAGGTATTTAGAAAGTACATTTTTTCAAAAATGTCTTTAAAAAATAATTTTTAAAAAATAGGTATATTTTCCGAAAATATATTTTTTCGAAATCAGCATTTAGAAAATTAAATTATAAATCCTAGTAGCTTGAGAAATGTTAATGAAAAAAGACGAAAAAAGATCCGGAACGAACCTAAACGCACCTTTTTGGGGTCTGATCAGGTTTCCTTAGGTTTGGTATGTTACTTTCTCGTAAATAACTTTTTCAAAAAGCCGTTGCTTGAAGAATGTAATATCCGGAAAAGTTTAATTTCGAAAAAGATGTTCACTGAAAAAACAGATTGTTGAAAAGTACTTTAAACAAATTTGAAAAAAAATAGAAAAATTGTACTTTCGAAAGTACTTGTATATCCCCGTAAATTAGCTGAAGGCATAAATAAAAAAATGCTACACTATTTCAATTTTCATATTGTGTAAGCTAAGATGACCAACTGTTCTGTTTTTTTCAACAAGCATCGTTTTTGATGTTAACTTAAGTAAATTTTTTCGAAAAGCAGGCTTTATTTTGGAAAAAGAATCTTTCAAAAATACATTTTCCGAAAATATATTTTTTAGAAAAATAGTTGATATTTAAATTTAAATTATGAACTCTACTGGCTTAGAAAATGTCAATAAAAAAATGACAAAAAGATCCTAAACTAACCTAAACGAACCGTTTTTGTGTTAGGTCAGGTTTACGTTTCCTTGTGTCACAGAAAACATAGCTACGCGTAGCTATGTTTTCTGTGCTTGTGTCTGCTATGTTTCTCTGTAGTAAATTATTTTCAAAAAGTGTTTATTTTTTTTTTAAATGAATGGGTATTTAAAGTCTTTTTCGAAACAATGTTTGAAAAAATGTACTTTCTAGAAACATTTTTTTGTTAAAAAATGTAATTTCAAAAAGTGGTAAAAAAATTCGAATATTTGGTTTCTGAAAAAAAAACTTTTGAAAGTGTATTCGAAAATATATTTCCGAAAAACCGTGCTTTCAAAATATATGTTTTCGAAAAATTTTCATATATCAGTCCAAATGGACAGAAGGTATAAATAAAATGATTTTTGGTAAGTTAAGATAACAAACCGTTCTGTTTTTTTTGGCAAGAACAGGTTTAGATATTTCATCCATTATAAAATGGTGTACATTTCTTACAGTATTAAACAATAAAAAATAATTTATAATTTAGTACATACATTTGTGCAGCTTCTAAATCTACCCTACCCCTGATTCTTTGTGTATTATTCTTTAAATAAGTTTATATTAAAAGAAACTGCATTATTTGACAATGTTCAATTAGCAATCAAAAGCAGCCAACTCAGCGCTAAATTTAAACGATTTCGATGGAATCGCAACCAAAGTTAGTAACCATTATCTAATTAAAAACTTATAATTTTTCGTAAAATAAGATGTTTATAGGCAATGCATGAATCAAAAATAAATGGTTTGATTTAGGTTGTGTTAAATTCCATTTCGTCAAAAATGTTTAAGTTAAAAAATAGAGAAAAAAAGGTTGCTTTAGTGTTGAAAGTTGGCATAGGGATATAAAGCTCCCATGATTCGCTATGTTGAAAACAAAAAATATACCGGGTGTGCTCAGGTTAACGCTTTGTAATCGAATTAAGGTACTTGTACATTTTTAAACATACGTTTTGTTATTGATTCCCTAGTTTTAAAAAATCTATAGACCCTGTGGGACTTGTAAATAGTCTAAAATTTTAGTGATCTCAGTGTTTCGTAAAAGTGATGCGGTGAACGTTTGAACATGCGACTTGTAAAAATGTTATATAAATTATAAATATTTTAAATGTATGTATACGTAAATATATAGTGCTATTTAAAATCGGATTTAAATTATTTAAAAACTTGCATTTAAGCAGTGGAACTTTTGGTTTTACAATACAAAATGTTTTTACCCTTACAATAGTAGTAGTGTGATGAGAATGAATATAGGTATCTAAATTATTAAAATCTTTGCTTATTTATTCAGTATTTTGGGCTATTTTGAAAATATGTATTCCTAGAAAAATTAGGCAACCTTTAGAATGCAGAACGTAAATACCAGAATCACAAAGTTTTATTCTCTATTAGATCAGAAGAATAGTTGGCATTCTCATCACATTATTATTTACATTTCTAGGCCAGTAATACAGCTTGGAGGGCCTTTTAAAAAAATTGTCATCTCTTGTTTACAAATTGGTGATTTTTTAAAAACAAAATAGGCAATATGCATATACCTAATCGAAATAAATCCGAAATAATTTTTTTATATTCTTTGCATAAACTAAATACTTATGGCCGTTGTTGCTGCATTTATTTTGGTTTTTATTAAGAAATAAAAAGATTTTCTATTAAAGTTAGAATCAAGCATGACAAGCCATAAGCGTCATAGACATGAAGACATCACGCGTGCCCTGTCTCGTTTTATAATATTCCTGGCTTAGGTGCTGGACATCGATATATCAGTGGCGTAGTCAATTTAAAGTATTTTTTTATTAAATAATTATTGGATCAAAAAATAATGGCAAAAATTAAAACTAATAATTCAATGATTGTGTGGATTTATTATTTATTACTTCATATGTACAGCGGTATCCATAAGTTCGCGTCATACGTCATATGGAAAAAATGTAATTTCCTATTTTTAAGAAAATTTTGGATATTTTTGATAAAAGTTCTTGCACGCACAAAAACCGTTTTTAACATTATCACAGTTGAAATCAAATATACCAAATGTCCAAAAATAAAAAGATTGTGATTCGTCTAAACCAAATATATTTGAAACGAATATTTTTGATACAAAAACTTTTTTGTAGGATGCATAGCTTGGGTAAAATTAAAGTAGAACATTGAAAAAATCCAGATTTGATCGGTTTTTGCGAAATTTACACCTGATTTTGTCATAAACTATTCACATCATGCTCATTTTCTATAGCTTTTGATTTGGGTTGTTCCTGAAATTTTCATTTTGAAGGTTGTTACTATAATTAACTTTAAATTTTGATAACGCCAGAAACGTATTTTATACATGCAAAAACTTTTACCAAAAATAGAATATTCTGAGAAATCAAAAATAAAAAGGTTTACTTTCTTCTATTTCCGCTATTTTTGGCAAATGAAAAAGGAGTTTGTTTGGGACATTTGCAGTGGTATTTTTGCATATTGGCACATTAGAATACCTATAGAGGGTGGTTTTTGAAAAAATTAATTGTTTAATAAAGAGAATTACACAATAATCAAGAAACGAACTCAATGCAAACAAATGCAGGCTGTCCAAACAGTCTTAGTATGGGCAAATATCTTTGCTATTACTATAAATAGAGACACCAAATTTTAGGTGTATCTTATTGGTTACTAAATTTACTTTTTTATGTAATTTAACTTTTCCCACCCCTTGAGGGGTGTAGGGAGTTGAGGTCAAAAATTTTAAATGCAACCCAATGCCGTCTGGTAATTCATTTTAAAGGTATTCAAAAAAGAAATATTTTGGCGCAAACCCGAGGTACGTATCTTAATTTGTTTTTAAATGGCAAGCCTTTAAAAGTTAAAAATCTTGAAAAAAAATTAAAAATTTAAATTTCTTTATTTCTCTTATTACTTTAAAAGTTGTTCAAAAAGCCACCATGAACTTCTTGGCAGTAATAAAGTCGATTTTGCAACTCACTTCTCACATTTTCGAGAGTGGCAGGTGTTACTTCTTGACAGAGCTCCAAAATAAACTTTATAACTGCCAAGAAGTTTATGGTGGTCATTTTAAAAGTTGTTCAAAATGACCACCACGAACTTCTTGGCAGTAATAAAGTCGATTTTGGAACTCTGCCAAGAAGTAACACCTGCCTTCCTCGAAAATGTGAGACGTGAGTTCCAAAATGGTGGCAGGTGTTACTTCTTGACAGAGCTCCAAAAGCAACTTTATAACTGCCAAGAAGTTCATGGTGGTCATTTTAAAAGTTGTTCAAAATGACCACCATGAACTTCTTGGCAGTAATAAAGTCGAATTTGGAACTCTGCCAAGAAGTAACACCTGCCATCCTCGAAAATGTGAGAAGTGAGTTCCAAAATCGTGGCAGGTGTTACTTCTTGACAGAGCTCCAAAATCAACTTTATAACTGCCAAGAAGTTCATGGTGGTCATTTTAAAAGTTGTTCAAAATGACCACCATGAACTTCTTGGCAGTAATAAAGTCGATTTTGGAACTCTGCCAAGAAGTAACACCTGCCATCCTCGAAAATGTGAGAAGTGAGTTCCAAAATCGTGGCAGGTGTTACTTCTTGACAGAGCTCCAAAATCAACTTTATAACTGCCAAGAAGTTCATGGTGGTCATTTTAAAAGTTGTTCAAAATGACCACCATGAACTTCTTGGCAGTAATAAAGTCGATTTTGGAACTCTGCCAAGAAGTAACACCTGCCATCCTCGAAAATGTGAGAAGTTAGTTGCAAAATCGACTTTATTACTGCCAAGACGTTTATGGTAGTCGTTTTGAACAACTTTTAGTAATAAGAGAAATAAAGGTATTTCAATTTTAATTTTTTTTTGATGATTTTTAAAGACCTGCCATTTAAAAACGAATTAAGATCCAGACCTCTGGTTTGCCGTAAAATGTTTCTTTTTTGAAGACCTTTAAACTTAGGTACCACACGGCATAGTGTTGCATTTCAATTTTTGACCTCAAATCCCTAGGGTCACCCCTTGAGGGGGTTGAAAAAGCTTAATAACATAAAAAGGAGATTTATTAACCTATAAAATACACCTATAATTTGGTGTTTCTATCTTTATTAATAGCAAAGATATTTACTCATACTAAGACTTTTCGGATACCCTGTATATCTATTTACATCATGGATAAACGATTCAGGTTAGGTATGGTGAGTATAGGCCACTCAATATACACCAGATACGTTCTTAAATTCAATTTTTTGCTCCTAATGTTTGACAGGCACGTGAATAATTTTTGCAAACATTACGATCGATCACGAGCCTATCAAAAATTTCGAGCAAACGGGTTGAATTTAAGAACTTAGCACAATACAGCGACGCGTGGCTTAAATATCATTTGACGTCACTTGACGTCGCGCGAAAATGGCGGCTTTTTAAATTGGAATACAGTATACCGAAAAGGAAAAAAATTGTAGTATTCTAGTAATGTTCATCAAAATGCAATTTTAAGGCTTGTAGTCATTTGCTTAGCGATTCATGCAATTATAAAGTACATGCATATTACCTATTGACACATATTTGCTTACGTTTGACATGCAACAAAATTTGAGATTAGTTTACTCTTATAAAGAAAAGAAAACATCGACGATTTTGTTGGTCAAGATTATTTCTTTGTTACATTAAAGTCATGTTTCGCCCATAAAGTTATTAACTAATATTTGACAATTGGGCAGGTCAAGTGACTTTGCATGTCAACAGATTTGCTATATACCGCGGTTTTCTTTGCAAAAGTCGCATTAGTTAATGATTTAGGCGCTGAAATGTGGATTACGTTTTTTTTGTTCAAATAACAAAAACCACCAAATCACAAAAATATTACAGGGATACTAAGGACTTTATAAAATTACAGAATGAGAATTTTAAACTATACAATGCCGTATCTCAAAAACGGTTTGGACTAATTTAATAAAAATTTTGCAACGTACCTAATGTGGAGGCAGGGAGACATTTTTTAAAATAACGTAAGATAAAAAAACGTACCCAAAGTATGCCGTGGAATCAATCAGGCATGTCTTGAATTATTACTCTTGAAAGGTAACATAGGTAAAAGGTATTGAATGAAAAATAAAACTGTCAAGTTCTGAAGTTTTTATTTTTAAGAAAATTACATTATTATCATTGTCATTGCATAACACAGAATTAGAAAAAACATATACAACAAAGAACCTAAAAATTATAAATTTAAACTAAATGAGAGACGTGTCCACCTTCTACCTCTAAACAGGTTCTCATTCTTCTTTTTACAGCATCAAAAACATTTGTGAGCACTTGAGGGGAGTTGTTAATCTCCTGACATTTATTTGTAATTCTAACCCGTACGTCTTCTAAATTTTCACAAGAGGTTTTGAAAACCAAGTTTTTAATGTGTGGCCATAAAAAAAGTTACACGGCGTGAGATCGCAGGACCGTGGTGGCCACCTAACGGTCTTCGAAAAATTCTTCGAAAAAATTTAAATTATCAAGAGTGAATTGGTGCGACGTCCTGCTGGAAGTAGCCTGGTCGCGTCTCTGCATCGTTTAATGCGTTTACAAAATTTTCTAAAATTTCATTACGGTATCTCGCCGAATTGAGAGTCCCTTCAAAAAAAATATATCCAATTAACCTTCTATATGGCCGCCCACACGCCAACTTTCTGTAAATGCAGAGGCTTCTCTATAAGGAAATGCGGATTTTTAGAACTGCACATTCTCATTTCTGGAGACTTTAACATAACCAGAGACGTAAAACCATGCCTCGTCAGTAAAAAAGGTTTTTCAAATACGTTTCCATTATTATGCAAATTACCCTTAAACCACTCTGAAAATTGCATTCGCTGCGGCTTGTCGTTTGGTAACAATTCTTGGACTTTGTTTCGACGATAAGCGTGCATATGCAGGTCAGATTTCAAGGGTATGATACATTTACTTGCTTGCTTAAACGCCGAATAGGGGTTTATGGGTGTTCATTAACAAGTTGCCTCAGTTCTTCTATTTTTTGTGCAGTGCGAACTTTGGGTCTCCCACTGCCTTTCTTCCTTTTCACACTTTCTCTCTCTCTCTAAACAAAGCCATAGATCTAATCAACACTTGGCAAAACTGGTCGAAATCCATGACTATGTGTGGAAATTCTGTTTGAAAGTCCTGAATGACGTCCTGTGTTGAAATAAACCCACTGGTCATCAACCCTTCTACCATTTCTAAAGTAGGTAACTTTCGATTATAAAAGCTTTTTTTCTGCCGTTATTACAATATTTAATTTTCGTAAAAATAAAAACTTCAGAACTTGACAGTTCTATTTTCATTGAACTAACTTTTTACCTTTGTTACCTTTCAAGAGTACCTAAAAATTCAAGACATATGCCTTACTGATTCCACAGCATACTTTGAGGACTTTTTTTTATCTTACGTTATGTTTGACACTTTCCCCCGCCTACATTTTGAAGGACGAGTGGTTGAAATGTCTTCTTTTTCTTTAATTCGATTCTCTGTCAGAAACTACGTGTCAACGCAGGGAGATAAATGTCAAACATATTTTAGAATGTCTCCCTGCCGGAGTTAGAGATTTTCTTGTAATTACAGGTTTATAATAGAATTTTGAATACTAAATAAACATAGCATCTCAGAAAGAAAACATCAACCCATAAATTATCTTTTTTAGAAACCCCCTCGAGATCGGGTAATATGAACTTGACTTGTTGGATATACAGTGTGTCCGAAAAGTCTTAGTATGGACACATATTTTTGCTATTAGTAAAGATAGAGACATTAAATTTTAGATGTATCTCATTGGTTAATAAATCTACTTCATGTGATTTAACTTTTTTAACCTCCTTGAAGGGCGACGCTAGGGAATTGAGGTCAAAAATTTTCAATGCAATCCCAGCGGCGTGGTACCTCATTTTAAAAGTATTAAAAAAAGAAACATTTTACCGCAAACCTGAGGTCCGTATCTTAACTCGTTTTTAAATGGCAAGCCTAGAAAAATTAAAAAACGTGAAGAAAAATTAAAAATGTAAGAACCATTATTTCTCTTATTACTTCAAAACTTATTCAAAATGTCCACCATGAAGTTCTTGGCAGTAATAAAGTCGATTTTAGAATTCACTTCTCACATTTTCGAGAATGGCAGGTGTAACTTCTTGGCAGAGTTCCAAAATCGACTTTATTACAGCCAAGAAGTTCATTGTGGTCATTTTGAACAACTTTTAAAGTAATAAGAGAAATAAAGGTACCTACTTAAATTTTTTTTTTTTACGATTTTTAAATTTTGTAGGCTTGCCATTTAAAAACGAATTAAGATACAGACCTCGGGTTTGCGACAAAATGTTTCTTCTTTAAAGACCTTTAAAATAAGCTGCCAGACGGCATACAGTGATAAAACAGTTTTGTGAAATTACAGGAATTGTACTGCATTTACTGCGACCATTAAATTTCTTATAAAATTCCAAAAATATTGTGACTGGTACAATTTTCTTGTGAAATTACTTTACAAAGATATTTTTGTAAAACCACGTTGTGAAAGTACAAATTTCTTGTAAAGAAACATGACATTTATACAGATTTTACGTAAAATTACTTAAAATTTTGATATATTTATATACTTTTGGTAATATTACAAAGAAATAACACATTTTAAAGTTTCGGAAATATATAATTCAAAATAAAAATACATTTTAATTTAAAAACAGTTATTGCAGCAAACACATACATACATCTACACCAGTTTACCTGGTTTTAAGTGTAATCATTACATAAATACATTTTCGGTTGGCTTAGTCACGCTAGTAAACTTCACCCTCTGCTCCCATTTCAAATATTATACAACATAATATTAGTTACATTTTTATACTGTCGTTGCTACAATGATATAAACCTTAACAATCTTGCAGGTTCTTAATTCTGTATATTGAACATTCTTGACAAAATTAGCACTGCTTACACAACTAATACCTGTTAAATTAATAGCGGTCACAACAGGTCCTCTAAGTTCTTATTGCCTATGAAGCAGAGATGCGTCACGTGATCCACTGATTCGTTTTGTTGGTCAGTATTTACAGAAAACTTGTGAATTTACATTATGCTAATGGAATTACGCACATCCTTTGTAAGAAACTGAATCATATTGTATTTCTTACGTGCTGCATTCACAAACTAAACGTAATTTTACATTTTTCATATAAATTTATTAAAAACGCTATTATATTCACAAATGGAAAAAAATACATGGGAATTTCACAAAAAGAGAAGATATACAATTTACTTGAAAACGTATGTATATTTCCCTAATTTTTCTTGTAAATGTCTTGTTATTTTACAAACACTTTTTTTCAGTGTAGGATTGCATTTACAATTTTTGACCTCAACTCCCTGGCGTTACCCCTCAAGGGAATTGAAAAAGCTTACATAAAAAATTACATAAAAAAGTTTTATTCACCAATAAGATACACCTAAAGTTTCGTAGCTGTATCTTTATTAATAGCAAAGATATTTGCCCATATTAAGACTTTTCGGACACCCTGTATAGAAACCTGTAAGAACAGTGGAAAGCGTTAGCTGTCTTACAATTTGTTTTAGATGAAACGTTAAGAAAGAGCTTGCGAAATTATATATTTTTTGTTTTTTTGATAAATTGTAAATGTCTCTCCAGTTATATGGTCCAAAAAATTGGTACTTCAAGATTTTTTACGTATCTATATGCAAAATGCTAATTTTTTTGACTCTGACGTCTGAAAAGCATTAAAAAATCCTTTACTATCCCTACGCATTTTTGTGATTGTTGTTTTATAAAAATCTTTGTTGTTTCTCTTTGTTACGTGGAATAATCTTTTCATCGTTAAAAAAATTACCATCATCAAATAATTGTGTTAATTTTAGACAAGGTGTATCGGTACTAATTTAGGTTTTGTATGTATGTATAAAAGAAACGATGAAAAGAGGTACTTACTCCTTATAGTGATACTTGTATATTTAATATGTTTTTTAAATTTATTCTGTATTGAATTTAATAGCATTGGAATCTCAAGCTGTAGTAAAAAAATTATCATAAACTTAACACCAGCTTTTTGTCCCATCTTTGTGTTATTGCAAGGATTTAACGCTATTAAGTTCAGTACTGTGTTTGAGTAGAGTCTGCCTAATATGAAATTAACTCTTAGGTATTTTTTTAAACTGGTAGGTACTGAATAAAATTTACAGGTTGGTGTCAAAAAATGTTACCACAACACTCCCCCTTCGGATACACCCGAGGGTCATAAAAAGCAACACAAAAGTAATTATGTTGGCTATAATAAACAATTTTTGGTACATTCTTATTTTAAAAGTACTTGGCACCTTACATTATGCAGCAAACAACAGATACAATTATTTATTCATAAATCATTCTACTGCAATGGAAGAAAGGAAGATAGTGATATGGTGGGGATGGCAAATGTGCGCACAGCGCACATCTACAACATTATGCGAAGTTGTCAAATTTCAATGTTGGAAAAAGCAGATCTTTATAATTGGACCCTATTAAATGGTTAAGTTTGCTCATTTTGGCAATGCTGCACCCAGAAAAAAGCATTCTATAGTCAAGAATAAAATATCGCGTACTTGGATATCCGCAAGATATGTTAAGCTCATTGCAAGAATTAAATTTTCGTGATTGTTCATCGAAAAGTTCAATATTTTTTAGAAGAATAAAATAATACTCCCCCTCTCCCCCCCCCCCCCCCCTCGTATCATTACATTTTTCTTTAGCTCTGGACCCGTCACTTTTTTAGTTCGATCGCTCCCTCGCATTATTCATTATTTCACAACTTCATTACTGTCACGTAGTTTCAAGGTAATAGTATAACAATTTTACTCCATTACAAAGGTTGAACCCCCATTTCACCCCCTTAGGGGTTGATTTATTGAAAACTGTAAAACACGTATTTAAGCATTTATTTTTAGAATATTTCTATGAAGTTTCGACGAAATAGGTCCACTTCTTGGATGAATTAAAAATGGATACGGGATGATTTAACATTCTTTGAAGCCAAAACAGACCATTCTAAGCGACACTGTAAACACAATTTGTAAACATTGGCCACATCTTATTTTACCTTGTATTTTTGTACAAAAAATACGTTAGAAGCATCACAAGATTTACTGAAAGTAATAAAAGTCCTAAAATATTTTATTTTCTGCTAAATAATAGTAAATTTAGGCTAGCAAGCTCTTAAATACATTATTTCTAAAGGCTTATTTAAAGTCGCTCCGAGTCATTTATAAATCTATAAGTCGCACTTTTTCTTTTCTAGTTCATTAGACAAATACATACGTGTAACCGAGTGTTCAGACGTATTTCCTAAGCAACCAACAGAGACAGCAACACTTCTGAACTCCAACACTCCAATGCTATTTTATCTCTTTCTACTACCATTCTTGATTCAATTACGTATTTCCTAAAGTTCGTAAAGTTGACCTCTAGGGTAAGATGTTTTCATAACAAACAACAAATAAACAGGCTACACGTTCGATACGCTCACAGTATACGGAACACCGAATCCTTTCTAATTCATCTAAGGTCCACTTAATATTTTTCTCCATCCAAAGTTTGAACCCCTATTTCACCCCCTTAGGGATTGAATTATGAAAAACTCTTCCTTAGTGGATGCCTACGTTATATCAGAAACTTCTGTTCAAAATTTGAAGTTTCTAGACCACGCGGTGTGGGCTGTGCGATATGTCAGTCAATCAGTCGGTCAGTCAGTTTCTTCGTTTATATTATAGAGATTATCACAGCCCAACACACATTTTGGTACCTGCTATTTTTAAACTTGTTCTAGGTAATTTTTGGGTGTAAAATCCAAAAGAACTGTCTGATTTAGTCTATCAGATCTAGTTTTTAAGGTACGCGCTCTATTGACCTCTTTTAGAAAAAAAATCATATTGTTTTAACTCGTCTACATTTCAGGTTAAAAGTATTAGTATTTGCAACAAAGGCTCATTAAAAAAGAAAGACTTCAAAGTAAGGTATTTAATTCACAAAGTAGTTAAGTATACATTCATGGCTTATGACTTGAAAATTTTCTTTTATACGATTTTCTATCATGGAGTTTAGTAGGACCGTCTCGCTGCAGACTCCGACAGTAGTCGGTCATCATGTGGGTATCTCATCTTCCTTGATATCGTTCTTCCATCGTCTTAATGTCGTGATGAAATCTTTCCCCCTGTTCTTCACTGTAACCACCTAGGTTTTGTGGGAATCGATCTAAGTGGTTGTGGAGGTAGTGAACTTTTACGCTCATGTTACAATCGAGAATATTAAATTTAGAAAGCATATTTTCCACTAATTCTGTGTAATTCTCTGCTTTATGATTGCCAAGAAAATTTGGTACTACTTTAACAAATGAGCACCAAGCATTAGATTCAATCTCGCTCATTGCTGCGGTAAATTGTGAATCTTTTATAAACTGTCTTATCTGAGGGTCATCTAATATGCCTGCTTCCAGTTTTTTCACGCTAACCCCAGGAAATTTACGTATTAAGTACCCAAAGCAAAGTCCATCTCGATTTAACGCCTTCACAAATCGCTTCATAAGCGACTTGATATGCAAAGGTGGAAATATGATTTTCTCTCTCGCAACTAAAAGTTCGTTGATTACGTTTTCTTTTTCTGGAACCATGACATTTCTTAGGGGCCAATTTTTGTCAATCCAGTGCTGATCCTTAGCTCTGCTGTCCCAAAGACATAAAAAACAAGGATATTTTGTGTATCCACTTTGCTGTCCAAGGAGGAAGTTTACCATTTTTAGATCGACACAAATCACCCACTGATGTTCTTCATACTTAATTCTTTTCAGGACTAGTGATAGTCTCGTATTCCTCTTTTAAGATAGTAGAATAACCAATGGGTATTGCGCTATATTTGTTACGGTTGCGTAAAGGAACACATTTTAAACTTCGGTTTGAACTGTCAATAAACAGACGCTCTCCGTCTCCGTCTGGTGAGTATTCTGATAAACCCATTGCTTTTAAGAGTCTTCTTATATCATTACAGAATACTAAGTTATTTTCTTGAGAGAAAAAAGGCAGCATTTTACGATAAAATGTAAAATTAGTACCCGGAGTAAGCAGATTATTTTCCTTTAATCTGTAGGCAAGAAATTCTGAAGACTCCTTTGAGAGGTTCAGGTCTCTACTCAGATTGCTGATTGAAACATTGGGGATTGTCTAAATCTGCTTCAAAATCACTATCGTTGTTTGATCACACATATTCACCTTTAGCAAACATTGATGGTTCGGTTTCGTCTTCCGAGAGTCTAGGCCTAGGCCATGGATTTATTAGGACTGGATACGGGATGAGTTCACATTCTTTGAAGCCAAAACAAACCATTCTAAACGACACTGTATAAACACAATTTGTAAACATTGGCCACATCTTATTTTACCTTGTATTTTTGTACAAAAAATACGTTAGAAGCATCACAAGATTTACTAAAAGTAATAAAAGCCCTAAAATATTTTATTTTTCTGCTAAATAATAATAAATGTAAGTTAAAAAGGTTTTATTATTTATAGGTTATGTTATTTCTAAAGGTGTTTATTTAAAGTCGCTCCGAGTCATTTATAAATCTATATAAATCTATACGTCGCACTTTTTCTTTTCTAGTTCATTAGACAAAGACGTACGTGTAACCGAGTGTTCAGACCGAGGTTCAGCCGTGTTCCTAAACAACCATAACAGACAGCAACACTTCTGGGCTGCGTTCGATATCATCGCCGGGTGACACACCGGTGTGATTTTTCAACCTGAGCTCCAACACTCCGATGCTATTTTATCTCTTTCTACTACCATTCTTGATTCAATTACGTATTTCCTGTGGTATTTCCTTAAAGTTTGTAACCTGCTCCCCCAAGAGAAAACATACAACAAATATAAGGCTTCACGTTCGATAGGCTCACAGTATACGGATATCGAATCCTTATTATAATAAATCCATGGTCTAGGCAGACTAGTGAACGATGGAATGGGGATTTTGTCGGAATGCGGTACCGGTCTCTTTGCCGAATTAAGATCAGGATATGTCCATTTGTGTCTATTGTTCTGATTAATGCCTTTGATAGTTACGATACAGAAATAGCAGTCATCGTAATGGTTCCTCGGTTCCCTCCAAATCATTGGTAATCCAAACTTTAGACACTTTCTCCTTCCATTTGCCAACTGCCGCAAATGTTCAAAGCACATTTTACACTCTAAATGTGGAGCCCAAACTTTATCCTGGTCTCCCAAGTGGACGCCGAAGTAAGCAACATAACACCGTTTCACAAAGTCAGAAATAGGTTTTCTGCTTTCTTTCAAAGTGTATTCGCGACATATGTAACAAAGAACGTCGGGGTGATTCACACAGCTACGTCTGCTTGTTGATGTCATGGTTTTAGTTCACTGTTTTATGACTAAAGAAAGCCGAAAACACAAAACAAACTGACAGCCCAAATGCAAGTACGTAAACGCAATCGTAAACTGAACCGGGTAGGGCAGTTCTAGATACGATTCTAATATGAGCGGATAAGTTCGTGATGGAGAAGTGGGGGTTAGGCAGGTATAAAAGGTCGAAGTTTTACGGTCATCGGGAATACCAAGTAAATCTAATTGCCTAATTATAATCTAGTTTTAGGTACCACGTTTCCTGTAAAGATATAATTATTTCATTCTTTGTGCTTGTTATTAAAATAAAAATCAATTAGCCTGTATCTCAAAAACTAGAGATGCTACGAAAAAAAGCCAGGTATTTTTGAAATCAGCACGTCAAGTATATCCAAAATTAGTTCTTAGGTTTCCAGCACCAAGAAAAAAATTTAATATTGTTGACTTGTTATCTTATACTTAATGGTATACAATATACAAGTGGATTCCAAAATTTAACGCTATTTGGTGTCAGAAAATTGGAGTGAGATAAAGCTTAGCATACTATAAAGAACCAATTTCAAGTAATAGTTTTACATAAGAGATGTTAGTTTATTTCAGTTGTTTTAGAAATGTAAGTATCTTGAAATTATCACAAATACCCACTGTCCAAAAATATGTAGGCTTCGAGAACTAGGGGGAAGTTTGGAATAATAGTTATGAAAACATATTTATGGTTAGTTAGTAGTATTTTCAACTTAAAATAAACTTAAAAATGTATTCTTTTAAAGAAATTTATTTTCTTCAGTTTATATTTATAGCTCACTTGACTCAAGAATAAAAATAATTGTAGTAAGCTTTGTAAAATGTCTTTGTTCAAGATTATAAATATTCTTGAACAAAATCGATAATTTTTAAGAAAAAATTAGAATCAGCACAAAATTAGTACCCTGCTTAAAAGAAACACTTTTACCTACACGAAGTAGGTACAAGTAGATACTGGAGGTATATAGAGGTTCTTGGTATAGGAAAGTTTTTTGTCTGTGTGCTATTGAGAATCTATTTACCTAATACAACTCACTCCTTCCGGCTACTGTAAGGTATGTGAGGCGATAAACAGATGTAAATAAATGTATCTGTCTTTGCTACATAATCTTAGCTTGGTACATTTTGATTACAGTGTCTAGAGAAGGACTTTAAAGAAAATGTAGTGATGGCTCTAAAAAGTGATATTATGAAGACTCTACTTAAACTATTTTTTTAAGCTGCTCTTTAATAAAGAGGTGCCAAAATTTAATTTTGTACATAAGAAGTAACTAACATCGTGCAATGTTTATAAATATAGTCCGCGGCATTCTTGCAGCTATTATGTATTATAATAAAAAGAATCTGTATTTGTAATATTTAAAAATAAAATGTTTCAGTGATTTCTGCAACCAACGTCTTTTTGTTCCTATTTCCTGATTAGATAATCCCCCTTAAGTTCTTAAGTTTTCTAGAAAACAAAAGCGATATTTTTCGCAGGGTATTATGTGTACTATACATATTTCTCTCAGTGTATTGTGTTTTTTACCAGTGAGGTATGGTACACCCTCGCAATGCGGGGGGCCCAACAATGGATGGAGCAGGATCCCATTCAGAGCTACACATCTGGGCACATACTAGATTTTGCGAGGGGCATTACGATTTTGCGTTATGCCACTTCATTATACGCCACGAAACAATACGAATAAAAAACAGAAAAATACAAGTCGTTTCCCTCCAAAAGTGATATAATTACGCCATTTTCTCACAAATATTTGTATGCTTCCTACCTAGCTGCCAGACAACTAAATTAACCAAAAATTTTAGTCATATAATGCAAAAATTTGTTAAACAAAGCAAGGAAGCTTCAGAAACTCAGATAAATATTTATAATGAAGATACGTACCTAACCCTGGTATGCACCGTCAGCATTTCAACTGGATTAGAAGTCTAACTGGATTAGAAGTCTAACGCGATTAGAATGCACATATGAAAATTCCATTGGTTAAAACAGATCACCTGACGAGTTAATCGTAATTAAAAGTTAATCCATCAACGGTGCGTACGTGTTTAGAGCCTTTACAGCGCCTCCCTACCGTAAACGTTTGTTTATTCTCGGGACAAACAATCACCATGCTTTGGGCCTTGACATTATCTATCTTCGTTAAAAGTAATTTGTGTTTTTTATCTCAGACAACTAATGTACCGAATGGAAATTAAATCTATTACCACGGAATTTAAATAATGTGAGGTTGGGAGAGAAAGGGAAAACATCTGCAGGCAATTTCTTCCATGATCTGGACACCCTAGGTAAGAATGAGCGAGGGAAGTGGGATGTTCTAGGCTTTTGGAGCTGCATAGTAAAGGGATGTATGTACGTAATTATACGTATTAGGAACAGCCAAGGGGGGAATTATGGCGGCTAGTTCTTCAGAGCAAAATCGGTGGAAACATCGGTAGAAAAGGGACAAATCCCCAACAGCGCGACGATGAGCGAGAGAAGGAAATTTTCTCGTGAGGATGGCTCTCTTTTGAAGAGAATCAAGGATGTTAAGTGTCGAAGGTGATGCCGCTCCCCAGATGGGGAAACAGTACTCTAGGTTAGGTCTTATTTGGAAAACATAGGGAGTGTATAATAAGTTGGAAGGGGAGAAGTAGATACCTTCGAAAAAGAAAACCAAGCTTCATACAAACATCACATTTATACAAATTTCATTCATATCTGTTGTATTTGTATTGCTCAGTGACATTCCTCCTTATTAAACACAATATATCGAACATAATATAATATATTTTTTGAATTTTCAAATCATAAATTGCAAAAGACGAAAAATCTCCTAGAAAATCATTTTTCGCCAGCTCGTAAGTTTTCAAACTCGTAAATTCGATTGACCGCGGGACGCGAGAATTTGAAAACAGCAGTGATGTGGCATGTTGAGCTTTTAAAGCAGCAGGAAAAGAGACTCGCTCTCACAGAATGGTTTCAGCAGGATCGTATGGCGAGATGGCGTCGTTGTCAAGGCAACGACTGGCGCCTGGCCACCTATATTCATTCCTCCTCCTTCTCTTTTACTATTTCAGATAAATCAAGTTGCATATCTTACAGGAAAAACACTCGGATTTACATATGCACAAAACATGACATGGATTACTTGTCCGCATTTTATCTACAAATGAGATTGTAACTATAAAACGTTAACATTTTTGCCAACATTTCCATTATTTTATTCGTTCGTTATGCCCCGTTTCTTTTTCCAGTTTAATATCTCTCTTTCTTTAAGGTTTCTTTTTTAAATTGAATATTCTTTTTTACTGCTATACATTGTTACATTTTATTCGCTTATTTTGCATTTCTTGTTTTCTTTTATTGTTTGAGAAAGCATAATATTAACGTTTACAACATTGCTGGGTGGTTAAAATGGGACTCTTGCCAGAGAAAACTTCACTCTTATTAATTCATTTGTTTTCTGTCTTCATAAAATTCCTTAAATGTTTTCAGTTCTACACTATCTACATTGTGACGCGTTTTGGCCTTTTCACAAACATGTTTTTGTTACTTTTAAAGTAAAATCTCTGTAAAATTCACTTTCCTTAGAAAGATTTTTACATTAAACTTAAAACACGTATGCAATACTAACAAAACAGTAGGTTTAGCCATTAATGAAAAAATATTCCACTAACTAATTAAATACAATGATTAAAAGAATCCACGGTGTTTTTTACTATCAGCACTATTGAAAAACTGAAAACTATACCGTATTCGATTTATTTTGAGAATGATGACAGAACCCCATTTTACAAAGAAGAGATCAATTATGTCTCTATCTCATGTTCTTTCTCTCTCATTTTTTTCTCTCTCGTCTTTCCCTCTCATACTCGTAAAATTTTTAAAGCTGGTAGAAAGTCAAGTTATGAGGAAGATAAACATGACATATTATTTGAAGCCTGTTCCATAATATAAGTTGTTTTTGCAGTGTAAAAATATACTTAAAAAGTTTATATAAAGTATTAGCAGCTTAAATTCCTGTGTTCTATGAATCTGGGACTCACTAATAACTATTGCAATATTACGCAAGGTACATATTTGTTCTCCTTTACATTACTTAGACCGGGAGTTATGGGAATGAGTAACAGGAACGCCGACCCGATATAAACTTGAGAATAGTGGGTATCACAGAAGATTTCTTTAGTTATTGAGAAAGTAGTGAAATTTGCGCCCTAGAAACATTTGGTTTCAGTTTAAAGCTGAAGTCACAGTGCCATTGCCAAGTGTATTTATCCTTCTAAGACTCGACATTTACAGTTAAAAATTGTGAAACTACTTAGTATATTCGATTAAACAATTTTAATCCCGTTTTTAACTTCCACAAACGTCATTGTTCGCAGGTAGAGGCTGTATTATAGATCCATTTTCATTATATATCGGAGAATAGGGAATATTTTTTAACCTTGTTATAAATTGTTTATCTTAATAAAAATATGTACTCATTTTTGCTATTTTTTCTTTATTTATTTAAAAACCTCCGATCCTTTTATTGCAAATTATTGGTAAGAGGGAGTATTGTTACTTGGATAGGAAACAGTTTTAAGTAGCTACTATAAAATAAGAAGGTTAATGTATGCTGACACTGTTTTTGCTTAATAAAAACGAGATTTTTGCAAATGGGTTTGTGCCCAGTAAAAACAAAGGTGTTTTTGCTATAAAATCATAAAACTTACGTAAGTATTTTCTCAGGTTAGAAATTAATTTTTTATGACAATTCCGATTAAACTTTCACAGTAGACAACCAGAAATACTTGCACAAACAAAGCCGACTGTGATAAAATGTTTGATTATTCTTTTTTATTGGCAACAACTTCGTTTTTATTTGTCTTTTACTAATGCCCCTTTTGCTAAGAAGGATAGAAATAAATCGGATTCCGTTGGGAATTTTATGAGGAAAAAAAAAGAATTTTGCGGTAGCTAATTTTTCGAAGTATATAACCAGTAATACTTCCAAAAGCAAAGAAGGTACGATAAAAATTTGAACAATTTTTTTTATTTGTCTTTGTCTAATGCACTTTTGCCAACACGGATAGAAAGAAATCTGATTCCTCCGTGATTATCAGGAAAGAAAAAATGAATTTTCTGATCACTAAAATATGTTCTGGTGTACCTAAACTGTCCATGGAACTGACCAACAGGGTGAATTCTTGTTCAATTTTTTTTCCTCATCATTCTCACATAAAATTGGATATAACATAAAAATGTAGGTATTTATTTACTAAAGAGGACAACGCCCAGTTTTAATAAACATGACATTCGCGAGAAAGCATAGGCAACCCGAATAACACCTCATAGTGAGATTTTGCAACTAGCAATTGCAGACTCGCTAACACATAGACGATAAAATTTAAAGTGGTGTTTCTATCACATGATTTATAACAAAATTCGGCCAAGTTCAAACTATACTTGCACAATTAGTGTTCCGTGCTATCAGCCCCCCACTTAACTTGAGCAAACCTCGGCCACCCGATCTCCGCCCATCTGCCGCGCTACCCGCCGCCGAAGGCACCAACGCCGTATCACATCGCATATGTGCGGAACTGAGTGGGGAGCGTTTAGACTGAGCCAAATTAAAAATTTTGTAAAACTTGTAAGGGAAAAAGTTGTTCCTTACATCGTGAGAAATTTTTTACTCTAAAACCAATGGTTTAGCAGTTACAAAGAAATAAACAATTAAATTGTTTGTAACAATTGATCGCGCTAGAATTTTTCAATCATTTTGGCTCAATCTACAACCTAATTCCTAAAGTTCATGATTTTTTTCAGATTTTTCTGAGCCATCTTTTCGCTAATAAAGTTGGGAGACAGCAATTTTAAGCGTTTTCCCGAAAAATGTATAAAAAATCCATACAAAAATACATCATCTTATATTGTTGAATTCGTACTTCAATAAGCTTTCATTTGAAAGCCTACACGATGCCCTTGAAATTTTTTTTCTATTTCCCAATTTACCCTCTGAAACTAACCCCCAGAATCAAAATTCAACTTTTTATACTTCACGTCTACAATTGGGCCACCACACTTTTTGTGCCAAATTTCTAATAGTTACGTCGAATAGTTTCAGAGAAAATCGCCATGTGACAGACGGACGTACGGACGGACACCGAAGTGATTCCATAAATGTTCCGTTTGGCTAATTTTAGCACGAAACACTAAAACGTAAACATTTTAAAAAAATTCAAAATCGTTGGTTGGCGAGCAGATTTTAAAAAACTTTAATTAAAACCACTGTTAGACATAATTTGATTAAATTTACATTGTAATGATGATTACATTGATTACTCATGTAATCTATTAAAGAGTGTTTAAATTTAAAAGTAATTGATTACTTCTTAATAACATTACAGTTTACAATGTAATCTAACAATGGTATAATAGATTACTTGAAATTTAATTATGCAATTAAATTTATATGCCGTCCGTAGAGTAGGTAAACATGTTTAGTATTTCTCAGAGATTATTCATTCATATTATTTTAAGCTAGGTTATGTTATTGTCTACAATAAAAAAAAATGCACAATAATGGTAATCTGATTACTATATAAGTAGGTTACAATGTAATCACATTACACGCTAATTGATTAATTTAGGTAAATGTGACCAGAAATAACTCCAGTAATCTGTTACAAAGTAATCTGATTACCCATTACTTGGTTAATTGCAATCGATGATTATTAATTAGATTACATTTTCATTTTGCCCAACACTAGTTAAAAACACTGTCTGAACACAGTAAGAAGAAATTACACGATTAGATGAGGAACTAAGGGTGAATTAAAAACGGTTTGGTAAGATCTTGATTGGGTGTGTAATAGAGTAGAGGGTGTTTTGACAAATAATTGTAGAGACTGCGTTGCGAATTCAACACGGTTTACGGATCTTTGATAAGGCAAGAGGCTTTATTTATGCATTATTGTGTTTTTGAGATTGTAGATAACAGCCCGTTTAAAATAAATACGGTTTCAGTTTTGACCAGGGTAAAATGGAGAGTCATGCCATTATTTTACAGCCTAGTTATATACGCTATATGTTATACGGTATTGGGAAAGAAAATTTATTTGTGTACTAGAATCGAAGCTCGCACTGGTAGTGATAAATAGTATTTGAAACTACCAAATACCCTTTTGTTATTAAAAGTAATTCAAGTTCAAAAAATTACTGGAGGTATCAAATAACTGGTAACAGTATTTGATACCAAGTAAGTACTTTCATTAAATAAATTAATTAATTAAAGTACCAATGGTTGCGATTGTAAATATCAAATTATATTTCAAGTAATTCAAAAGTAATTAAAATCCAACATATTTGAAGTGCCAGTGGTGCCGATTCCAAATAATAAATTGCATTTGAAGTAATTTAAAAATAATTGAAGTCGAAGATATTTGAAGTACCCACCTTAGGGATTTCAAATAATAAAATCGATTTCAAGTAATTTAAAGTGCTAATGGTAGTAATTTGAACCAATAAACTCTGAATGAATCTAACAGTAACTTAAGATCAAGATATCTGAAGTGTTAATGGTAGCGATGCCAAACAATAAACTCTATTACAATAATGAAAAAGTAATTACAGATCAAGATATTTGACGTATCATAGGTAGCCATTCCAAATAGTAAACTCTATCTTAAGTAATTTAAAAATAATTAAATTAAGACATTTGAAGTGCCAGTGATAGCGATTCAAATAATAAACACTATTCAAAATAATTTAAAAGTAATTCAAGTCTAAGATTTTTGAAGTACCAATGGTAGTAATCCCAAATAATAAATTATATTTCAAGTAATTTAAAAGTAATTAAAGTTCAACATACCTGAAGTGCCAATGGTGCCGATTCCAAATAATAAATTGCATTTGAAGTAATTTAAAAATAATTGAAGTCGAAGGTATTTAAAGTACCCACGGTAGGGATTTCAAATATGTAATATAATCTATTTTAAGTAATTAAAAAATAAAGTCTAAGATATTTGTAGTACCAAAAGTATCAATTCTAGGCAATAAACTCTATTTCAGATAGGATTAGGATTAGGATTAAGGTGAGTGGGTCAAGAACTGACCCTCTACTGCGACCATCGCGATCTATTGTGGCTCACATCTCTATTAGATTTCTTCCAGCAGATCCAGCCTCTGAATGAAGCTGATTATAGTGCTGGGAGAGGCGTAGATTAGATTTCCTGGCGGAAGCACCCCATCGCCAAATAATGAAAATCTTATTCTACCTGCCGCAGGGCATGTCCACACTATGTGTTCTGCCGTTTCCTCATCCTCCATGCAGAGTCGGCAGTCGGCGTCTTGCGCCAGTCCGATCCGCTGCATGTGATGTCTCAGCCTGCAATGGCCGGTAAGTAAAGTAAGCCTACTAGGATTTTGAGGTGCGGCCTGTTTAGTTCCAGTAGTTTATTCGCAGTTTGATGTGTCAAAGGATTGTTTATGAATGCCTTTGAGTGTCTTAGACCCGGTATTCTCGACCAGTATCTTGCCCATTCCTCTTCGGCCCAGGCTGAGAGCGCACGCTTGGCCGCTGTATAGGAAATGCCTAACACCGGCTCGGGACCTACAAACTTCGACGCTGCCCCTCTCTTAGCGAGCAGGTCGGCTGCTTCATTGCCCTCGAGGCCTGTGTGTCCCGGTATCCACACCAGGGTGATTTTGTTCTGTTTTCCGATTACAGTCAGCACCTCACGGCATTTCCACACCATATTTGAGGTGCACCAGCTGGATTCCAACGCTTTAAGAGCAGCCTGACTGTCAGAAAAGATTTTTATTGTTTTGCGTGTGTATTGCCGTTTTACCAGCATTCTTACACTTTCCTCAATGGCGTACACCTCTGCCTGGAATACAGTCGCTAATGACCCCAGGCTATATGTCAGCTCTGTCTTTGGGTTATTGCCATATATTCCGGCTCCGATACCCTTGCTAGTTTTGGATCCATCGGTAAATAAGCAAATATCTGCTCTAAGTAGGTCAGTTTTATTCCGAACCCATTCTTCCCTTCCAGGATAGATTATTGTATAGGGCATATAGTTGCTTAACCTTTTAGGCATGATGTCCGAGGGCATGCCCAGAATGCCGTGAGCTAAAGTGCCCTCCAGCAGACTTGTCTCCCTCATGACATATGCCTGCATGCTATTTGTTGCATGATAGAGTCTGTATGTGGCCCATCTTGCCTCTCTCTCCAGATATATGTGGAGAGGGACTATTTCAGATAACTTAGAAGTCCTATTTAAAATTCAAGATGTTGCTAAAGGTTGTGACTTGAACCAATAAACTCTATTCCAAGGGATCTAAAAATAAATCAAGACCAAGATATTTTAAGTATCAATAATATCAATTCCAAACAATAAACTCTACAATAATAGTTGAAAAGTAATTAAAGGTCAAGATATTTGAAGTATTTCAAATGATTTCAAATAATAAACTATATCTCAAGTAATTTAAAAATATTGAAAGTACATGCAAGACATTTGAAGTGCCAACGGTGCCGATTCCAAATAATAAATTGCATTTGAAGTAATTTAAAAATAGCTGAAGTCGAAGATATTTCAAGTACCCACAGCAGGGATTTCAAATAATTAAATATATTTTAAGTAATTTAAAAATCCAAAATATTTAAAGCAAGGTAGCACTTCTAAACAATAAACTTTATTTCAGATAACTTAGAAGTAATTAAAATCCGAGATGTTGCAAGTGCTAATCCACAGTTATTTGAACCAATAAAGTCTATTTCAAGGGATCTAGAAGTAACTGAAGACTAAGATATTTGAAGTATCAATGGTATCGATTTCAAACTATAAACTCTAATACAATAATTGAAAAGTAATTAAAAATCAAGATACTTTAAGTATCATAGGTAGCGATTCCAAATAATGAACACTATATCAAATAATTTAAAAGTAATTCTAGTCTATGATTTTTAAAGTACCTACCAATGGTAGTGATTCCAATTACTAAATTATATTTCAAGTAATTTAAAAGTAATTGAAGTCAAAGTTATTTGAAGTATCAATGGTTGCGATTCCAAATAATAAACCCTATGCAAGTAATTAAAAAATATTTAAATTTCAAGATATTTTAAGTAGGAACCAGTAGTAGTGATTCCAAGCAATAAACTCTATTTCAAGTAATTTTAAAGTAATGTCAGCTCAAGACATTTAAAATACCAATAGCACCGATTCCAAAATAAACTTCTTCATTTTAAGTAATTTAAAAGTAATTGAAATGCAAGATATTTCAAAGTAATTAGGTTCCAAGATATTTGAAGTACCTAAAAACAATGGATAGATCGAAAATACTGAAAGATCTTAGAAGAAAATACTAAAAAGAGACGAAAACAAATGGCCTTTTAAAAGCATCAACAGGCAATGAAACTTAGAGGTATTTAAAGTATTTGCAGGTAAGTAGTTTAACTCTATTCAAGTACTGAAATTTCTTATAAGTATTTTATTGTGCCCAGCACCATAACCCCATGAAAAAAAGGGCTGCAAGAATGCTCAAAGGAGCTTGAAAGGGGCTAGGCTTGAAAACTATTGACCAATCACACTCGGGAACAAACCTAATTACTTTAAATGCCTAGTACTTTAAATAGTGTACTGTGATTTAATTTCTTTTAAATTACTTGTAAGATGCTTACATTTAGGTTACTGTTTATTACTACTATGCCAAGTTTCAGCTTCTTAGGTCACACGGTTCACACGTAAAGAGGCTGCGACACACAGACGGACGGACGAACAGACAGACAAAGTGAGGAATGACTAGATCTTCCCAAAATTTACGAATGCCGTGAAACAAGCAAGCGCTGCGAAAACTCTCTAATAACACCGAATTATACGATGGGTAATTTGTAATTTACATTTTATCCTCGCCTCTATTTTACATCGCCGATAAACATAAATTTGCCGTTATCGCCGATATTTTATATAGACTGCAGCCTACTTTTAAATTACTATTAAACTCATTTTGAATAGACACTGAAAAATAACAGCACTGGTGTTTTTTCTAAGTAAATATTAATCAAAATAATTTTATTGCAGATTTTTATATATTAATTAAAGCTGCCAGTGCTAATTAATGACATTTATTTTTTTTTTGTTTCGCCTAGCAGAAAATGAACAACTTTTCCCCAGCTCCTACTAGGCGCGGTCCGTGAAATTTTAAAGTTGTTTGTTTCTGTTGCTACTTATGGGACTCATGCGACGTTCGGGTTGTTTAATAGTGAGCCTACTAGGAATGTTTCGGTAAAGAAAAAATATTTAAAAAAGTTGAGTTTTTTGCATTTATTTATATTACGAAGATAACACTTTTTTGAGACGCTCTGTATAAAAATATATTAATAATTCGTCAAAATTCCCAGATGGCTATATTGTAGGAAACTTCTGTAAAAATTTTAACATTTTAGGTGCCTTGGTCACAAAAATATTTGATAGGGAGCATGTTTTGGTCCCAAAAATTTACTAGTGAATTAACATTTCAGAAACAATTAGAGATAGGCATAGGATTTTATACACAAAATTTATTTGTATTGTAAAGCAGAACTAAAAAGTAAAATAATATACAGGGTGTCTATTTTAAAATTCCGAAGTTGCTATGAGTTTCAGGATGATCTGGCAACACCGCCTCTTTCAAAATATTTTTAATCGGTGGAACACCAGTTCCTATGACCGCGCCCAAGTTTTCAGAAACACATCTTTTGTCGTTTTCTGAATGTTTCTAATTTTCCACTGAGTTTGGCGCACCCTGTATATATGCTTTCTTTTCTAAATTACCATACAAGCCCAACTGTTTGAGCCTCAAAAATAAAGGTCGCGTGTTCCGCAGGACGGACCCATCGTAAAGGATTGTGCGGTATCGTTTGCACAATTTATGGACCAGTTGTTATTATATCTTCCTAATCCTAATATTCCTAATTACCCTTCCCAATTATTCTCCTCCTTTGTGCAACAAGATGGTGTTTTAATAACACCGTTTATAAATAAGGGGGCAAAATGACCCATGCAAATCCACTTAGCTCGCCGGCCGTGCCCGAAACTTAACGCAATATTTCGGGGCACATTCTCAGTTGTTCGTTTTTAATTATATCGCCATAAATGCCCGTACGGAAAACATGTGTTACAACGCCGGCTTTATGAAGTTAACAAGAAAACCGAGTTTAAACTGTTTTATGCAAAAAGGGAGAATATTATATCAGGGTGATCTCGCAGTTATTCTCCTTTACATGAAAGTCTGGATCAACTCACCATTTGCTTTTGTTTAACAGTATATATATTATATATATATATATATATATATATATATATATATATATATATATATATATATATATATATATATATATATATATATATATATATATATATATATATTTAATAAATGTTAATGCGAAGATTTACTTCTTCGCTAGTACAGCGAAAAGGCCGTGAATGAAAAATAAAAATAATGAGGACTATCTTTGATTCTGGTCTGGGTGACCTCCTGCTATCGATTTCTGGGCCCTTACCCATCAGCGGGCAGGCTTACACCCAGGGTGGCTGAAGAACAGACCACGATTTGACCAGAATCAAAGAGAGTCCTTATATCCAAAATGTTCGGAAAGGATGGGTAAGATGTAGTGGCTCGCGCCAACTAGTACACCCAGTGTTGCTCCAAAAATGTTTGGCTGCTAACACAATAATACTCGAAAGTATGTCGAATGTCGATTTTCTCGACGTCGACGGTACAAATGCACCATTGTACAACAATAGTAGAAAAATGGAAGATTTCTTGGCCTATAGGTAATATAATAAATGTAAATGAGAAGATTTATTTCTTCGCTAGTGCAGCGAAAAGGCCGTGAATGAAAAATAAAAATAATGAGGACTATCTTTGATTCTGGTCTGGGTGACCTCCTGCTATCGATTTCTGGGCCCTTACCCATCAGCGGGCAGGCTTACACCCAGGGTGGCTGAAGAACAGACCACGATTTGACCAGAATCAAAGAGAGTCCTTATATCCAAAATGTTCGGAAAGGATGGGTAAGATGTAGTGGCTCGCGCCAACTAGTACACCCAGTGCTGCTCCAAAAATGTTTGGCTGCTAACACAACAATACTCGAAAGTATGTCGAATGTCGATTTTCTCGACGTCGACGGTACAAATGCACCATTGTACAACAATAGTAGAAAAATGGAAGATTTCTTGGCCTATAGGTAATATAATAAATGTAATTGCGAAGATTTACTTCTTCGCTAGTGCAGCGGAAAGGCCGTGAATGAAAAATAAAAATAATGAGGACTATCTTTGATTCTGGTCTGGGTGACCTCCTGCTATCGATTTCTGGGCCCTTACCCATCAGCGGGCAGGCTTACACCCAGGGTGGCTGAAGAACAGACCACGATTTGACCAGAATCAAAGAGAGTCCTTATATCCAAAATGTTCGGAAAGGATGGGTAAGATGTAGTGGCTCGCGCCAACTAGTACACCCAGTGTTGCTCCAAAAATGTTTGGCTGCTAACACAATAATAATACTCGAAAGTATGTCGAATGTCGATTTTCTCGACGTCGACGGTACAAATGCACCATTGTACAACAATAGTAGAAAAATGGAAGATTTCTTGGCCTATAGGTACTTAATATAATAAATGTAAATGCGAAGATTTACTTCTTCGCTAGTGCAGCGAAAAGGCCGTGAATGAAAAATAAAAATAATGAGGACTATCTTTGATTCTGGTCTGGGTGACGTCCTGCTATCGATGTCTGGGCCCTTACCCATCAGCGGGCAGGCTTACACCCAGGGTGGCTGAAGAACAGACCACGATTTGACCAGAATCAAAGAGAGTCCTTATATCCAAAATGTTCGGAAAGGATGGGTAAGATGTAGTGGCTCGCGCCAACTAGTACACCCAGTGTTGCTCCAAAAATGTTTGGCTGCTAACACAATAATAATACTCGAAAGTATGTCGAATGTCGATTTTCTCGACGTCGACGGTACAAATGCACCATTGTACAACAATAGTAGAAAAATGGAAGATTTCTTGGCCTATAGGTACTTAATATAATAAATGTAAATGCGAAGATTTACTTCTTCGCTAGTGCAGCGAAAAGGCCGTGAATGAAAAATAAAAATAATGAGGACTATCTTTGATTCTGGTCTGGGTGACGTCCTGCTATCGATGTCTGGGCCCTTACCCATCAGCGGGCAGGCTTACACCCAGGGTGGCTGAAGAACAGACCACGATTTGACCAGAATCAAAGAGAGTCCTTATATCCATAATGTTCGGAAAGGATGGGTAAGATGTAGTGGCTCGCGCCAACTAGTACACCCAGTGTTGCTCCAAAAATGTTTGGCTGCTAACACAATAATACTCGAAAGTATGTCGAATGTCGATTTTCTCGACGTCGACGGTACAAATGCACCATTGTACAACAATAGTAGAAAAATGGAAGATTTCTTGGCCTATAGGTAATATAATAAATGTAAATGCGAAGATTTACTTCTTCGCTAGTGCAGCGAAAAGGCCGTGAATGAAAAATAAAAATAATGAGGACTATCTTTGATTCTGGTCTGGGTGACCTCCTGCTATCGATTTCTGGGCCCTTACCCATCAGCGGGCAGGCTTACACCCAGGGTGGCTGATGAATGATTCTGGTCAAATCGTGGTCTGTTCTTCAGCCACCCTGGGTGTAAGCCTGCCCGCTGATGGGTAAGGGCCCAGAAATCGATAGCAGGAGGTCACCCAGACCAGAATCAAAGATAGTCCTCATAGAAAATATATTAAATGTAAATGCAATATGTATATATATATATATATATATATATATATATATATATATATATATATATATATATATATATATATATATATATATATATATATATACATATTGCATTTACATTTAATATATTTCCTATAGACCGAAAAAATTTCCTATTTTTTATTGTATAGGTAAGTATGTAATAAAAATTGGGAAATTTTTTCGGTGTATTATAGGTAATATATTAAATGTAAATACAAAGATTAACTTCTTCGCTAGTGCAGAACAAGAAGACCGTAAAATGAAAAATAAAATAAGGGCTATTTTTTGATTCTGGTCTGGGTGTCCTCCTGCTATCGCGATTTCTGGGCCCTTACCCTTCATCAGTCAGGCTCACACCCAGGGTGTCTGAAGAACATTTTTACCAGAATCAAAATGAGACCTTATATCCATCGGTTCGAATAGGATGGGTAAGATATAGTGGCTCGCGCCAACTAGTTTACCCAGTAAACTTTTTACGATTTGACAGCAACGAGCAAGCATTGATAATGCCAAGTGAGACCTTGGCGAAATGTCTGCCAGATTCCAATAGGAATTTAACAAACGAACGGATGTACTCCCGGATCAACATTTCTTCACATCTCTCCATCCGTTCAAATATGTTTGGTCCATTAAGTGTGCAACAAATGGGAAATTTTTTTATTAGTTGCACAACCGAAATATAAATTGCGCCAAAAGTTGATGCATGTCCGATAACTATATCAGGTGCACTTAGAATGGTTTCAAGTCAAACAGCATACAGGGCAGGCCAAAAAATATTAAAATCGTTCAAGAGTAAAGTACCCTTATTTTGTAAAATACACAAAAATGTAATTAATAAAAGTTGTTTAAAATTAAAAGATAGGTTTAACATTATGTTTTTGAACATTTTAAATTACCCCCGTATAATGATTTTTTTGAATATTCAGCTATAATACATTTTCTAATTAATCACAATCACTTCTGCATAACTTTCTGCAAATTTGTAAAATTTATTTACTTTTTAAGTAAGCTTCATGTCTGTGTTCGCAAATATTCTTAAAAATAAGGCAAGTACTTTTCTAATAATATTGTGCATAGTAAAAATCTCCCACTTAGTTAGGAGAGTTTTTCAAAAAAAAGTATATTTTTTGTATTTATAGACATAACTTTTAATTCTAAACAACTTTCTTAATAACGTTTTGCGGTATTTTCGAAATAAGGGTACTTTACTCTTGAACGATTTTTATATTTTTTGGCCTGCCCAGTATGCAGTTTGACTTGAAGCCATTCTAAGTGAACCTGATAGGGATATCGGAAATGCACCAACTTTTGGCGGTATTCATATTCCTGTTGTGCAACTAATAAAAAAATTAAAGACCAAAACTAAAAAACAAATTTTTCCCCATTTTCTGTGGTCTGAATACAATGATTACAATGGCACCCAGATCAATTAGCAAAATAGCCCAATACTGCGCTTTTGGTATTAATTAGCAATATTCTAATCAGAGGTAGATTCTATGTAACCGAAATGTGAACAAAAAAACAAATAAAGAGAGTGGAATTCTCATCAGCTCATCACAAGTGAATCTTGGTGTTTACTATTTGCTTCGTTATTCAAGAAAGAAAATTATTGCTGTTGTATCATTGGATTACATTAAGTGGTCATTAATTCTCATCTATAGCACCATCAGTGACAGTCACAGAAAAAGTAGCAATAATAGTAGCATCCACAGAACGTTTTAAATTTTAGTAAATGTTTTTGTTTATTGCTGTTTTACAGCTTAAAATATAAATTAAATTCCTTGTACTATAACTCCAATCAGGCAAGATTTATTATTTTTCATTCTTTCATTAGATCTTCGTGTCGTTAAAAAAATTTAAAAAACATTATCCCGTCATTAAAATCCGAATTTACTACGTAGAAACGAATGTTTAGGACAATGGACGCACACTTTATTGCTTTATGGCCTACGGATCACTATAGATTTTATTTCTACAGAGTGTTCCAAGATTTATTCGATCCATCAAATTTATTTACAATACCCTATATTAAGTTGTTATTTGCTTTTATTGAACAAATTTTATGTCGAGTTCGTGTTTTTTAGAACATTTTATTAACGCAGGATTCTTAAACTGTTTAAATGAGTTGTAAATATTCTTGATTAGAGCAAGCGTTCTAGATTTAATGTCCACCATACGACGTGATGCTATATAACAGCGGTGGCCAACTTGGTTAGACCCAAGATCTACTGTTCACTGACGACACCCTGTGCGATCTACCAATTACATACTTCTTGAAATCTTAAATGAAACAGCATAGTTCAGTACACAACAGTCTGTTCTATGTATTTATATTTTTTGCCTTGCCACGATCGACTGGACTAATAGCCGCGATCGATCAGTCGATCGCGATCGACCGGTTGGCCACCATTGCTATATAACTACATACATGTATACTCAGACTGCACTCAAGATGTACGAGGATGGGATAAAAAGTTTCCTTCCTGACCCAGAGAGGGCGCAACTGAGTGCGTTAACTAGTTTGTATTTTACAATCGTTAAAGTTTATGAAGTTTTATGTTCTGTAAATGACGGAAAAAAACGAGATCCGTTCTGTAATAAAATATTCCCATATTAAAGAGATAAAAATTGAGCTTGGTGCCACTTTAGGTGAGTTAGCTCCTTCATTGTTCCAGCTCCAATTGTTTTGCTTATTTCGACTCTCCATATCTATCTTGCCTCCTATATCAACTTTATAACTCAGTATACGAGTACTTGGAGGTATAAAAAGAGCAAACTAAAACTTAAACTAAACAGGGATAGTTTTTCTGTTATATTATGTGAATCATTATTGAAGCACGCTTGTATTATTTCAGTTTACAAAAAATTGTAATCTAAATTGACATGCAAACTAAAGTTAGCTTATAGAGTAGCCTAAATATTAGGGATTTTTAATATTAGATACGTGTAAAAAAATGTATTTTCTAATTTTAATTTTATAAGTATTTAAAGCATGTCAAATTTGAATTTTATATATTCATAAATATTAATACACACTCTCTTTATGTTTCATGTATTAAGAAGTAAAAATTTGGCAGTTGCATATGATTTACAAATAATATTCTCCAAATGTCCCACTCGAGTGTTTCTACAGATGCCCATTCTTTGCGTAATATTGTCAATACCATTTTGCCACAATTGCGTTTCAATTTCATTAATAACTTGACGAATGTTTTCTTCAGGTTCGGGCTGTTAATATTGATAGTCTGCGGATTGTTAGAATAGAATTTGTCCTTGAGGAAACCCCACAAGAAGAAATCGAGGGGGGTTAGATCGCGTGATCTTGCAGGCCACTGACTATCACAATTTCGAGAAGTGACGCGGCCAGGAAAATGTATCAGTAACAAATCCAAAATTTCCCTCGCCGTGACACATGGCGACATCTTGTTGAAAAAAACATATTGTTACGGTGCATATTGCGGCAACGCTAGCAATTGACATTAACTGTTTCACCTTCATCATTTTCATGAAAAAATGGCCCTCCTGCACCTGCACCTGCACCTCCTGCCCACAATGCATTCCACACGGTTACTCGAAGAGGATGTAAAGGTTTTTCTTCAATTACTTGAGGATTTTTACTTCCCTAAATCCTACAATTTTGCTGGTTCACATAGGAAAGGAAGAGGAAATAGTGGTGAAGATGATAAGTCAACAAATAGAGATTATGGGGATAACAGAGACAAAAATGAAGGGGAAATACATAAAGGATACTGGCTGTTTTGGAGTGGTGTCGAAGAAGGGGACAGAACTGCTCGTGGGGTAGCATTGATAATAGCAGCAAATAAAAAAAAAGAGATTATAAAGGAAGACTATACAAATGAGATAATCATAAGAGTAGAAATATGATTGGTAAATAAAGAAATGTGGACAGTTATAGTAGCATATAGAGAAAACGAAGATGTCGGAAAGGAAGAAAAATATATATTCTTTAAAATCTTGCAGAGAGAGATTGATGAAGGCAGATAGACTATAATAATTATGGGCGATCTAAATGGAAGAGTTGGATACAAAAAAGCGGGAATGGAAGAGTATATGGGAAAATACGGGGAGGAAGTCAAAAACAATAATGGAAGTAGAATTATGGAGCTGAGTATGAATAGCAATTTGGTAATAACAAATAAAAAGTTCAGACACAAAGACATATATAAATGTACGAGACGAGGGTGGTACCCTCAAGAAATGAAAAGTCAATCATAGAATACGTCCTGGTCATTAGACATAAATGTAAAAATATAAAGGATGTAAAAGTATCAAGACAGGCGTAAATAGGAAGTGACCACTATATCGTTACAATGGATATGAAGAGGAAACAAGAAGAAACAAAACACAAAAGAAGAAAGAAAATACAGGAAAAAATAAAGAGCTATAAACTCAAAGAGGGCAAGTGTCGAAAGAAATACCAAGATACAGTAGATAGAAAATTCAGGGAGCAAAGTAAGGAACAGGGAGTTGAGGAGAGATGGAAAAATTTTAAGAAAGCTCTGTTGGATGCCGCTAAAGAATGCTGTGAACTGTGAAGCAAGTAGGATAATGAACAAAGATATGAAGAGAACAGAATGCTGGAATACAGAGATAAGGAATATTGTTAAGAATAAAAAAGAAAGTTGGAAAAGATAGAAAAGAAATTATAAAATATATCAAGAAAAAAGAAAAAAAGTAAAGATAAAGGTAAGGAAAGCAAAACAGGAGTCATGGACAAAACTTGGAGAAAAGATGACGGATAACTTCAGTGAGAATCAAAAACTCTTTTATGGTACACTGAAACAACTAAGACAGAAAAAACAATGTAACATGATGAATGAACATATGAGATAAAAATGCGACAAAAGAAAACAAAATCATGGAGAGATGGAGACAATACTTTGAAAAATTGACAGAGTTAAGCACAGGCACAGACGAGCAACAGGAGGAAATAACAGAGATACAGGAAACAGATTTCAAGGGAGGAAGAGATGGTCGAGGCCATAGGTAGGATAAAGCTGGGTAAAGCATCTGGAAGAGATAAGATAACACCAGAAATGATTAAATATATAAGAAAGGAAAGAACAAGACAATTGAATGAATTGATGAATTTGATTATGGAAAGTGGGAGAGTGTCAAAGGAATGGAATTCCTATATATTGGAAGTACAATTCCAATATATAAGAAAGCAGATAAAAAGGAGTGTACCAACTATAGAGGCATAACCGTCTCTAGTGTTCCATGAAAAGTTGTGGCTAGAATAAATAATAATTGAGAAGAGGATAACAGGTAGAATTGAACCAACGTTGAAGGAATCTCAATGTGGATTCAGGAGAGGGCGGAGTACACAGGACCCAGCAAGTATTCATAATAAGACAAGTCAGCGAAAAACTAATAAACAAAAATAGAGATATTCATATGCGTTTTAAAGACCTTGAAAAGGATTTTAATCGAATACAAAGAACGAATATTAGAAAGAGAAAACTGGACAAGAATTTAATAACAATAGTAAAGGCTGGCTGGTCCATAGATATAGTATGTCGATGGGTGAGGGATAAAGAAGCGATACCGAGAAAAAAAACGAGACAAGAACGAACCCCTACAACCACAAAAGCTACACTTTCAAACAAATTTCAAATTTGGCAGGAAAGTTGTTCCTTCCTGTATATTTCGAGTGATTACGTTTTAAGATTCACCGTACTGTAAATTAAAAACACATTCCTAAGAATAACACATTTCAAATAATAAAACTCATTTATATCATTTGGAAACGTCTGATCGTTACACGACAATAAAAAACCAGTAGCAAGAACCTTTTTTAATACCTGTACATATCATTAATTATGTTCGTGTGACTTTGTATGGAATACACCGCATAGAATCGGCTTTTTATACCAACATATCACACAGGGTATTTCATGCCTAATGCCGGTTTTATATTACAAAGGAATTAAGGATTATTAATGTGTATTAATAAAGCATTTTTAAATCATCTTTGACGCACTAAATTTAAAAAATACGTTTTTGGGGTACAAACAAATGTTTGCCGCTTCTGTGTTAATAACAAAACTTCATATTATATTTTTTTAGTGGATGTCCATCGATCTAAGAAACAAACCGAAACAGCATGTACAGCTACTGACAATTCAAACTTGCAGATATGCATTGCGTTTACATCTCGACCTGAAAGTTGGAATTGTCAGTGACTGTATATACCTACTATCCAAATTAATCTCTTTCTATCACTTTTGCTGCAGTAATTCCACCACTTTGAGCAGGATCTTGAAACTCCCAACAACATAAGGTCTACCACAAGGTATACCCCAAACTTTGCAAAAAATTGACTGGTAAATAATTGCGTGTTTCACAAAAGTTATTTGAACGTACAAAACACGCAAATTAAAGAAAATAACTTAATTTTAAATGAAAACTGTCTTGCAATTTTTTTATGATACTCTTAGGCATTTCCCAATTTCTTAAAATCTCCTCTAAATCCATAATACCACACACTGCTTTAGTAGCTGCACCAATAACAATCACAAAGGAACTAGGAAGCATGTGGCTAATCATTTCGTTTTATTAGCGTGAAATCAGGAAGGACGCACTCGACACGACAACGCAATGGACAAACAAATAATAAGAATAGCAATGGGACCGACTACGCCGCAGGAGTTTTGTTTTTCATTATAATACAGTATGTGCGTTTAATTAAATTTATTGAATTCAAACAACCTTTTTGGCTAAAAAGTTGTACTCTTATTTGGATTTCATGTTACTTCTGGCCCAGTGCAAATTTTTGAGAAACTTCTCGAGATTATATATTTTTGTGTGTGCTCGAACTGGGGTCATTTTAATTACAATACAATTAACAAGTTTTAATGTCATAGAAAACGCTGTTTCTGCCTCTTGTTTTACTATTTTCTATTTGTTTTTAGGTTGTTTTCTTTTATTTCTGCTTTAAAGTAGACTTTTCATTAATTTTAATGTACCACCATCAAGCAACAAGCTTTTTATACTTTTAAGTTTTCTTGCCTTGTCGCCGACTTACGTAAATATAAACTTAAACGAAAATGATTTTACTCTGTGCAAAAAGCACGCAACAATGTGTTCAGTCACAGAGAATCGGCAACTCTTACCCCATTTAAATAGACGTATATATGTACCTACATAAGTGAGGGATGGGCCATTCGGGTAAACAGTGGTGGAGGTGAAATTAGCCTAATTTTATATTCAAGAAGGGTTAATAGTGCTGAAAAATCAATGTTTTAATTGGATTTTTATTTGTATTTTTAAAGACACTCTTTTGGGAGGGGAAGGTGGGTATTGAGATGAGGAGGGTAATCTTTTCATTTAAAAATTTTAATTAGGAAAATCCTAAAAAATACAAAGAGAAAAGGGACTTATGCTTAACATAGTACATACCTTGCTTTTGAATATCCATTATTAAATAACTTGTCACAAACACTTAACTTTGGGAAATTACTTAATAAGACCAGGGAACAAGTTACACGGGGTAAATCACAGATAAGGCGGCCACTTCGCTTGATGGGTTCACTTCCGATGGCAGTAAAGCAGTGAAAAATTTTTTTGCTGTGGTTTTGGTTAGCTCAGTTCTAGTACATGTTAGAGCGAGTTGTAAATTTGTGGTATTTTACCATGAGATTTTTGATTTTTGTCATATGGCGGGAACCACAGTGCAACGCTTCCAAAACCCAGTCTTTCTCCATGTCACGCAAAAATCCGCCATCTACGTGAATGGCCAAGCCCCACAGAACAATGAAACGTTTGTTGGCATCGTTTTCGAACATGATCTCAGCTCGCACAAACACATTGCTTCAGTAGCCACAGCGGCAGCTAAAAAGCTTGGTTTTCTCTTTCGAGCCAGAAAATACTTCTCCCCTTCCAACATGTTTCCCAAATAAGACTTATATAGAGTACTGTTCCCCCATCTCCAGATTATGGAACAAATTGCCTGCAGATATTTTCCCTTTCCCTCCCAATCTCCAACCCTTTAAATCCCGTATCAACAGACTACATCTCCCTTCTCTTCAGACGCCCACGGTACGTTAATACTTAGACTTGAAATCTACGTGGGCTATCAGATAAAAAAATATGACTGAGGATTAATAAGATATAACAATATACCACTATTTTTCGTGATAGGTAATAAATTTTTCCTTATCAAGCGATTTCAAGAAAGAGAATGCCTAAGCGTTATATAGCTTAAACAATTAGAACCTGAAGTGATAAAACAAAATCAACGTTCTTATTTACACTCTCGCTCTTATAGTCACAGCCTTAAAAGGTCTAGAGCCAGATATATCGAGGTTCTAACAAATCAATCAGAGATCAGAGGACTTACGACAAGTCATATTTATAGATGTCATTTATAAATAAATCGACATTTTTCCTTGGCAACTAAATTTTAAGACAGCACATTCCAGATGCAAATCAATCTTTTTTATAGATGCCTTATAACCATCTGGCTTCTGGCTATAAAAAGAGCATTACAGTCAATTACAAACCATATCTTCGTGTGAAGAAACCAGTTTATTAAAGCCTGATAATTAAATCTGGGTGTATTAAAAGTTTAAAAGCTTGACGGAAAAGGTCCGACTCACAAGCATGTATATACCTATTTGAAAAAGCAGGATGTGTAAAATAATAATAAAGATTGATCATTTTAAAGAGACCGAAAATAAATAGTTAAACGATTATACTAATCGGATTCAGGTATACAAATAACACCCTAAAAGAGGGCACAATGGAAAAAGTCTCATATTAAATCTAATAGTAGCTCTAAAAGTCACTTTCTCAATAGAGTATTGTTAATGCTGGCTTTCAGGCCGACAAATTGCATCAAAAACAGGAAGTTCGTGTAAAAATCCATTCACGAGTGACTTTGGGTCTTCCACAATGAATTCCTATGTCGTATAGACCCACTAACTCCATTCAGTTTGAAAAAGTCACAGGGCCGCATTATGTGCCTTCACACCTATTATTTGGTAAAGGTTGTGTGTTTTTATAGGGTTTGTAATAATATTTAGAAAAACAAGGTTGTTATGTTTATCTAAGACCTCCTTGATAAATATTAAGATAAAGTCATTCACTGACAGATGTTTTAGTCTTATTATGAGCTCTATTACATCACTAGTGGTTCAATGAATCACTAGTGGCGTTATGAGATCAAATAACCACAACATTCATTTTTCCAGACGAGTGTCAAATCAAACGCTGTATAATGGACGCAGATCTATCCTCCTATCCCTTTCCCAAGAATTACCTAATCTTAGATTGGGGTGCCAAAAACCTTGTTAAGTTCAACTCCTCCAAAACCCAGTCTTGCTCCTTGTCACGCAAAAAAGCTATTGTGGTATCAAAGGTTTTTAAAATTCTGACAATATGGCAACATTGCACGCTAGTGCAATCCATAGCTATCAGCTTTTTCGGATAAGTTAATTTTAACCCTTTGTCGGAAGCCGCGTCGATTTTATTGTTTAACAATAAAAACCGTGCAAGGATATCTAGAACGCTTAAAAAATAAATTTTAATTTTTACAAAATAAAAATTCCAGCAAACATACTAAATCTAAGACCATCCATCTTGTCTTGCAATGGCCCTGGTACTTACAACTGGATCTCTTTCTAGGATGGACAAAATGTTTTTCTCATCTTGGACACTTGTCTTTGAGGTCCTCTGTTTTCAACAAGTGGAATAACAGATCCGGTATCTAAAAGACGTCGCTGAGAAACGTTCTTGGGTTCGGCTGTGGTCTATTTGGAAATCATTCGCTGTACAAATGTGCTGCCACAATAGAATTTCCCCGAGTTTCAGCATAATCTATTAACATGTCGTAATAGGTACTCCCATATTGTAAACAGTTTTTTAAATTTAAGTTACATCACAACCGTACGATCACGCAGACTTTTTTTACGTATACACGCATACACCGGCATTGCGCGCAAACACCGACTAACGGGAACGATTGACGAGTATGACGAGGTAACTTTTTAGTACAGCATGTCAGTCAGGGTCACAGGTTTCCGCCGGCTGATTTTTAAACGGCGCGACGCTGTCCGATGTTTTACGTGAAACAATTTACTTCAAAGTGATTTTCGTTTTCCTAATAATTAAGGGTGCAATGCAATTATTTTTTGTATTTTACTTAGAGCAGTTGTACCTCCAGAACCAAAAAAATTCATAATGATTTTCGTAGTACTTTAACTGAAAACCTTGAACGAAGATTAAAACTTTAAATACAATTTTTAGGTAAACGGCTGGTTTTTGACACCTTCTATATAAGACTTTTTCTTTCATTCTGATCATACTTTCACCCCTTAAAGTTATTGCACTCGTGCCCTTTTCACCCTGTATGTACCCTCACCAAGTGGACTTCCAATCATTTATTCAATATTTCTACAATAATTATTAAATATCTCAATGCGACCCTGTTCGATAAAATCGCAGGGTGTATGTGATAAGTAATACACGGGCCCAGGTGCGTTGCCGGCTGCTAAAAGGCCTTTCCAAAAGCAACTTTACACACCTTTATGGTTGAGCACACCCTACCTCATTTTCTGCATCGCTGAGTTAACTTGACCGGCCCTTTTTCGTTTTCTTACCAATAGGCCTTATTATTAAAATTAGTTGCCCTCTAACAATGGTGGTATTTATTGTCTTTTCTCCAGTAACGTAGCACACAGGGTTGTCGATTTTTTTAGAATGTGTAAGTTTTTTTAATTTTTAGAAATTATCCGGTCACATTCTTGATTGAAAGGCATATTTTGTGTGTTTAAACATCTCAATATTTTGTGGCACCATTGTTATCTGTATATATAAAAGAATAAACTGACGGACTGACTGATATATCAACGCACAACCCACACTACTGGGTCTAGAAACTTGAAATTTTGCACAGAAGTTTCTAATATAACGTAGGCATCTAGTAAGGAAGGATTTTTCAAAATTCAACCCCTAAGGAGGTGAAACAGGGGTTCAAATCTACGCCACGCGCGTCATGACTGACAGAGACCGCAATTATTTCCTTCTCTCTCATCATTTCCAAAGTGGGCATCAGAGGCGTGTTATGGATTATTCTTTATTCTTATGATAAAAATAGTGGTGCGGAATGAACTGGCAACGCTTCACGATTTTCGTTGTGGCCAAATCAGAATCGAAATAAAATCCGTTCCATCAACATGCTTCTCTTATCATTGCGAGTGCCTCTCCGATGTTGCCGAATATTGAATATGATCAGATTGTATTTGCCAACATGAGAAAAAATATGAAGATGAGCTTATAAGGAAAGAGCATCTCTTGGACGACGCTTTAGAACACTTAGTTTTTATAGTGAATACGGGTTCATCGGCAGATTCGGAAGAAAGTGAAGACAGCATGTGCCGTGGCATTAGGGACTGCAATCCCGCAAAGTGTGATCCCACAATCCCGCGGGATCCCGCATCATTTGACAGCCTGGGGGATCCCGCACCAGCTATGCGGATTCGCATAGCCATGAAAAAGTCGAAAACTCTTAAAAAATAACGCGAAAACGTGTATCTGCCAAAAATCCGTGGTATTATAAGACTGCTTAGGTATTATAAGTATCTTACTTACCTTACAATCAAACTAATGTGATTTACTATAAAAACTAGTAAGACTTATTATCTCAAGTAGAAAAGTAATAAACATTTAAAGTTCATTTGCCCAAAGTTACTTGTTAATTTAATTTATAAGAAATTTGACTGATTTATAGTCATAGGAGTATAGTTAAGAGAGGCTAGACTTTAAATTACATAATTTTGTTGACTGACATACTGTTCATTTTTGATTTTTATAATAACAAATTAAAGTTGGTTTAATAATTAATTAAATAAACGTTAATTTATCGAATTTTATAAAATTAAAAAACTTATGCGGGATCCCGCCTATAAACATTTAAGTTCATTTGCCCAAAGTTACTTGTTCCTTTAATTGATAAGAAATTTGATTGATTTATAGTCCTAGTAGTATAGTTAAGAGATGCTAGACTTCAAATTATATAATTTTTTTGACTGAAGTACGGTTACTTGTTGATTTTTATAATAAAAAATTAGAAGTTGGTTCAATAATTAATTAAATAAACATTAATTTATCGAATTTTATTAAATTAAGAAACCTAAGCGGAATCCCGCGGGATTTAAAAAAAAATAACACCAGGTTCTTCTAAAAAAATATATTTTCGAAGAAGCTGTTTTTCGAAAAATTTATTTAATTTAACATCAAAAAAGGTATTTGTTGAAAAAAGAAACAGCTAAAAGAGTTGTTCATCTTAGCTTACACACAACAGGAGGTTGTTTGATTAATATGAAAGTGTAAAGATTGTAGCATTTTTTTTATTTATGCCTTCTGCGCATATGAGTACTTACGAAAGTACAATTTGTCTAAAACCACTTTTTCTAATTTTTTTTAAAGCACTCTTCAAAAATATATTTTTTTCAGAGAATATATTTTCCGAAATTACATTTTTTCGGATAGTATTATTTTTTTCAAGAGACGGCCTTTTGAGAAAGTAATTTACGAGAAAGTAACGTACCAAACCTAAGCAAACCTGATCAAACCCCAAAAAGGTTGGTTTGGGTTTGTTCAGGATCCTTTTCCGTCTTTTTTCCTTTAAAATTTTCCAAGCTACTGTTCATAATTTAATTTTCTAAATATTGCTTTCGAAAAAACCTATTTTCGAAAAATGTACCTGTTTTAAAAATTATTTGTTTGGTGACATTTTTGAAAAGATGTACTTTTGAAATACGGATTTTTGGACAAAATATTTCATAAATCCGTTTTCTAAAAAGCATCTTTGAATATGCGGTCACGATATTTTTGAGAAAATGTAGGTTTGAAATATGTTCTCAAAAAAAAATATTTTTGAAAAATTTCATTAATCCATTCTCAAAAAAATTACTTTCCAAAGAGATGTTTTTGAAAAAAAAACATTATTGGGTTATTTGTTTCGTTTAGAAGTCAAAACTATCCGGCGCTAATTTTGATAAGATCACAGTAAGATGTGAAAGGAATGTTTTCAGAAACAATCTAAAAGCATGTAAATCAAAAATGCCAAAAAAGCTTGCATTTTTTATACTACATTAGTGTTGATCTATTATTCATATTTTTTGGTGTAATTTATTTCAAAGACCTTACATAGACGGCAAAATATTCGATTTTGTTTATAATATTTTGTACAATATGTAGAAATGGTTAATGTTTATGTTACAATATTTATTTTTTATAAAGTTCGCTATAGAAATCCTTTCTCTACAAGGCTTTAGGGGGGGGGGGGGGTGCCCATTTCTACAAGATGTTTAGCACGATTTCTAAGGGACATCACAGGAGTGTCTCCAACAGATTGAAGAACGAAAACTGTGACAGCATCGTTTTGGTCATATTTTTTCTTTTTCTTCTTGAGATTCAAAACCGAATTAGTATTTTGGAACTTTTTTATTGCGTTGTAGATTGCCATTTTAGTTATTGGGATTCCTACAGATTTTTCGATAAATTGTTCCATGATGTAGCGGTATGATACTTGGTCATCCCCATAACACTGGACTATAAAAATCCTTTGTTCAGTAGATAGCATTTTGATGGGAAGTATTTTAAATTAAATAATGGCTTCATTTAATAAAGACATTGACAAACATGTTCATAGGTGTCGTTGTTGCTTAATATGTAGAAACCAGTAGTCCGGTTAAGGTGTGAGAGAGAAAAATTAGAACTTTAAAAAAATAATGTGATTGGGTTTGATTGGGTCAATCAAACTCGTTACTTTTAATATTTAAATTTCTTAATGAAACCTTGTAATTCGGTTCAATTTAAACCATATTTCATATTTAATTACCTTTAAAGGCATTTATTTTTCCACATGTACATCTCATTCTTATAGGCTACGTTAATTTGTTTTTTTTTGGTAAAAAATGATAAACAATGTATATTTACTCTTACGCAAAATAACGTTTTCGTATTTTTTGTACTCCCTGTATAAAAAATTAAATTTTTCATAACGTGAATTTATTTTACAAGCAAAATCTTTAATTAGGAGTGACATTTTTACGTACCTATCTATTTTTACGTTATCTAAAATTTGATCCATTTGTCTTCTTCCAAACCCTATCCGCAGACATACTGTACTAGAAAAGAAGAAAAAAAATTGTTAACCTATATTTTGTTGTTTTCTTCGTTAGGCCGGATACTTTTTATCGCATCCTCGTATATGCCTTATGATATATTGAAAAGAAAAACGGTCAAAAAATTCAAGCTCTCCACACTATGCACCATAATGGTATACAAAAATGTTTATTTTTTAGTTACCTTTCACCTAGGGGGACATTTTTGATTAATACATTTTTATATATTAATCGTAACAGCTCTCATCTCCTCTCTGAGAATACATTACCCATTCAGAATTTTTAAACGGCCCGCCATAATGGTTAAAAAATATGTCATGTTTATAATTGAGCAAATTTATTTCGCTCTAAAAAGGTTACACCGACATTTTTATTCAAAATAAGTGTCATACGTTATCCCTTCTATTTAGTAGACCCTGTATTATTTGTCAATTGTTAAATAATAAATTAGGAGTTATATGACGGGTCAATTTTTAAATATATACCAGGGGAGGTGCCATAAATGGCGCTTTTGTTATACAGTAACGCTCAGTGGCGTGCTTTAAAAATAAGGATGCATGTCCTTGTCTTTTCAAGGTTTAAAAAAGTTTTTTGTCGTTAAGTACCCGAGTAGTTTTCCATTTTCTTCTGTGCAATAGAATCCGCCTTACAATTTACTAACTTACGTAACGGTGGACGGGATTGGTCGTTAAACAGAGAGGGTCATTAATGTGAAGAAGAAATAGGGTTGGTGCCAGGACTGAACCTTGGGGTATGGTGGTATATGAAACCACAACAGATGTGCGCCAATTAGGGATAAAGCTGCCGATCCAGGTACATAGTTTGAGAAAAACGCCGTATGAAGGTAGTTTGTTGAGGAGTGTGGCATGCCAATGAAAATATCAAGAGCAACACTGTGTGATTCGCCATTAAATTCGAGAGGCTTGTTCCAGTTTTGTGTGACGAAGGTAAGAAGACCAGCTGTGGATCTTTGGTGACGAAATCCGTACTATATGTCATTTATGATTTTGTATTTTTCTAGATATTTTAGAATTTGTAAGTTGATGACTTTCTCCATAACTTTGCTTGCAACAGAGAGAAGAGAGATAGGTCTATAATTGGATGGAATGGACTTGGAACATTTCTTCGTAACAGGCTGCACACGACACGAGCAGTCTTCTAGCTGTCTGGGAAGATACCCTTGTCATAGGAGACCTGGAAAAGGCGAGTTAAGATGGGTGCGAGCTCTGGAGCGCTTTCTTTAGAACAATTGCTGTATGCCATCCAGACTGGAGGACTTTTTGGTGTCAAGGGATAAAAGACTTTTTTGAACTTATTTGACCTTAGGTATTATGTCGAACATTTTGTGGGGTACAGACGTAGCGATTGGAAGAGCGAAATTGGCAGGAGGAATGAGGGTGGAACTGGCAGCGAATCGTTTGGAAAATAGTTCAACTTTTCCTTTAGAGGTGGCGATAATTTCGTTGTCAGAGGTCAGGAGAGGAAAAGTGCTTCTAAAGAAGTTTTAGCTAATGATTTCAACAAGTGACCAGAAAGATTTGCTGCCGTTGGAACAGGAAAGCACTTTATCTTTTATGCGGTTGTTAAAGCACTTTGACTGTATTGATTTCTTGCCTCAGTGAAAAGGTGACGATTTTCGGGTGTAGGATTTTGAAGACACCTTTTGTGAGCTGGGACTTTTTTGAGTCTAGCTTTATCACAAACCTTGGAGAACCGGGGCTTTTGATGGCGGAGTTTAGGTTCCTTGCGGGTATGTGAAATGGAACTGTCAATTGAATGATATCTGTGATATGAGAGCAAATTTCGGAGAGATCGGGAGTGGTAAAGCAGACAGGGTTCCAGAGAAGAAATTTCGAAGACCGTCCCAGTCGGCAGAATTGTAGTGTCAGATCGTGCGTTCCGGCATGATTTCAAGGAACTCGGTATGTGAGAGACAAGAGACGCTATTGAGGCCGTGATCTGAACGACCAAGGGGAGCGCATACATATGTTAAGTATGGCTCAGGATAGGTGGTAAGGCATAGATCTACTAGCTATGGATTATGGGTAGGAATGCAGGGAAAGTATGTTGGCTCCTTGATTAAATTGGTGAGCGAGTTGCTGATTGCGAAGTTTTCTGCCACTCTGCCTTCTGGGTCGGTTTGCGTAGATCCTAGCCATTCCGTGCTGTGGACGTTAAAGTCGCCTTGGAAGATAACTACAGCGGAGGGAAGTTCAGAAATAAGATGGTCGATTTTAGTCGAGAGAAAGTCAAGTAATCCATTGTAGGAGTTGTCTCTATCAACAGATAAATTTAGTGAAAGATATAAGGGTAAGTTTTACCCAGAGAACATCGGGTTTGCTTGATTCCAAGTTCGAAAGTCTGGTGCAAGATAGACTGCTGCGTACGTAGGCACATATTTCACGATGAAGACGAAAAGATGAGGGAAGTTCATAGCCTGGCAACAGGAGATGATTAATTGAGGGATTGGGACTAATTTGGGTCTCGGTCAGAAAAAGAATGAGGGGTTTGCATGATTGGAGGTAGTAGTGGACAGAGTCCAAATTGGAATTAAGCCCGCAGATGTTGGCAAAGGATATTATACTTTTGGAATTCTTCAATGATGGGCCCCCCTGAGCACCCCTCGCCCGATGATCCGAATGGAGGGGTAGTTTAACTCCGGAATTTTTTACCCCTGGGAGCGCCATCATCATTTTCAAATTTGTTTTTTTGTTTTAAAGATGTGGATAGTTAGAAGAGAGTAGGATTAGAGGTGGCAGAGAAATGAGAAAGAAGAGAAAGAATGACAGTGGGAAAAGGAAAGGGAAATGAAAACCGGCTCACGCACCCAGGACTAAAAACATCCGCTAACATTTCACCAGCACTTGAAGAGGGTACGTGTGGTGCTACCTTCTCGGTCGAGAAAAAGCTCCTTTACCACCTCCTTTATGAACAAAATTCTCTTAATAAAAACTAGAATTAATTCGGTCGTATTAATGCAATTGGAAAAATTAGAAAATGAAACTGGTGGAACATTATTTGAATTATTACCTACTTTGCATTGGAGTATCGTTATCATGTTGAACCACGTTATCATTCATATTTGTTAGATTATCACCATTACTTCATTAGAGGAAATATTAGTAGAAATTTCATGTAAAACATTTTCAGAAATTTCGATTTTATTGCTATACGAATCAGAAATATATCCATCCGCAATAGAGGAAGACTTCCAACCGCCATGTCTACTTAAATCCAAAGTGTCGACACCTGAAGCATTACCAAGAAAACATAGCCGATGTCTTTCTAAACGAATGACCAGTGTTTTTACTTATGTCTTCAAGTTTTAAAACTTTTGCGATTTCTTTAGGTACATTTGAAATAGTGTGTTCCCCAAGTGCTTAATTTACACATCTACCTCGTTCATAATGATAAAATAAGCATTCATTTTGAGCGTTCTTTGGTCTAAGTTTAATATAATCCTGTACTAATCTCACATAAGTAACTAAACCTCCATCATCGTTAGTGATCACAAAACTTCTTTTAACGCTGTTTTCGGTCTCAAGTATTTTTACTAGAGCTACATCATTTTTGATTTCGACGTGTTTTAATTTCATTCTATGTATCTCGTTTGTCCGGTATGTCCCAGCTATTCCCATTATTGCTATTGCTTTCATAGCCAAGTAACTTTGATCAGGAGTATCAAGTAAAAACTTTGTAATTTATTTTTTTTTATTTTTTGATTTTTTAATCTCATAATCATCGTTTTTCGTTTTAATAAATGCAATAAATTTTTTAAACTCCGATATATCTTGATTTTTGTTTAGGGAAATTCTCAATTTCAGCATAGAATACTGACTGGTGATAGAGATTCAGAGCTTTCTTGAAAATATGCCAACATTACATTTTCGCCAATTCGAGCAACGTTTTTATCAGCAAGCCATTTTATAAACATATTCTATGTTTGATTGTACCTTTTTTGGATTTATCCGGTAGAATTCAGGCACATGCAACGTCAGCTGCCTTTTGAATACCATTTTCATCCTCAGTTAACATTTTAAAAAGGCCGAACGCCGATTTCACTAAATTATTGAAATTCGAAATCTGTGACAGGCTCTGATGACAGATAGCGTTGTAAGTAAATCGTTGCTATGGATTACTTTTTAACAGATAAAACAGCCTTCTTAACATTATTTTTATTTAAATATAATAATGGTTAAATCAAAATAATATAGAACAGTAGTAGACAAAAGTTAATACATCACACGATGCGAAAGTCCTTTTAGGTGTGCGGGAGGTTTTAAATTCAAATACCAGACATTTGGTGGGTTTACTGGTTTATGGTTTAAAAGTTTGTTTGTCCACCATTATATATACATGTAGATACATAGTATACATATGTTTATAATGGTGGACAAACAAACTTTTAAACCATAAACCAGTAAACCCACGAACTGTCTCAAGGGAGACCCGCTTTTCGTTGCACGGCTGTGTTCGTCTAGGTATTATTTAGTCTCAGTAATGGTGTTACTATTGAGGAAAGACAAAATGGTGCGGTGTATTTTTGGGTTTTATTATATTTAACTTCGTTTCGCAAGGGAAGTTTCGCTCAAAGACTTTTCACATTTTTCTATTTACTCAAGAAATCAAGAAATACTAAACAATATCAAAAAGTGAAAACTTGGATAATTCGGATTGTCCTTGTCCTATACAATGACAGCGTAATTAAAATTTAATGAAAGAGTATTCTAGCATTATTTTATAGCTACAAATATTTATCCAATTAATTCATTGGCTTTGCTTATATGTTAAACAATTAGATTTATCAATTTACGGGGAATTAACCATAATGATAATAAATAATGAAAGATTATCATAGAGCTTAATATAACTTGATAATATTATTTTATCTGAACAACACAATATCTAATTTGACATCAATAAAATGTTACGCAGGTTAAGCAATCTAATAAATGTATACCAAATTATGATGAATTTTAATTAATGAATATTTTTACCTTCATGCACAATCATGCCAATATATTTGTATAGTGCATCAGTGCGGAGGAACAAAAATTCGCCATACGAGACGTACCAACCGAATTTTTTGGGGATGCGCTTTAAAAAAAAGTACGAAACAAAATTTAGATTTTTTTGATGCATTGATGCACAATATACAGTGACCGGCAAAAAGTTCGCAACATATGGGAAAAATTTTTATTAGGTGAGTATTGGAAAAACTTTTCCGGGGGATCGGTTCTGCATGTCCGATAACCTAAAAATCGATTTTGACATACGTCACGTGACCACTGGTATAGCGTCAAATTAAAAAAAAATTGTTAATTTACAAAAAGTGAGGTTATTTGACGAGATATCAAAAAAAGTTATTTGAAAAAATTGCTTAGAATTCAATTTTAGGTCCATGTGCAAAATTTTAAAATTTTATTTAAAAAAATTGGAAAACTCAATTTTTTTTAAATATTTTTTTATCGATTTACAAATTTCCAGTTTTTTTCGTTTAGATAGCTTGGCTAATGTAAAGCCCATGTATCTGGATGAAAATAAACGAATGTAGTAGTTTTTTCTACAATTGACAGGACAAAATTAAAAAAAACAGGGTTTCGCCGGACGCTAGCTGTTGCAATGATTTGTATCTAGCAGCAGTGTCAGAATTTTAGAGACATTTCAATGAGATTACATTGAGAAAACCTTAATCGTCTTAAATATATCTGAAGTTCGACTTTTTGTAAAGTTAAGGGGAGTAAAATAGATAATAAACAAAAAATTACCTGTTTATTTAATCGAAATTTCATAAACGAAAACCAATGTAAGAAAAACTTAAAAGTAGTCAAATTCTGTACTAACAACATAAAAAATCATTGTTTTTCCTTGGGTGCACAAAATTTAAAACTCAGTATGACCACCATTTCTCTCCATACATACTATTGTTCTCGAGTGCAACTCTCGATTAACATTTCGGAGCATTTTACGATTTATTTGCAATACACAATTTATAATGACATTCTCTAAATTTTGTATATTCCTAAAGGGTCGATGTTTGTACACAGAGTTCTTTAGGTATCCCCACATAAAGAAATCTAACGGAGTCAGATCTGGTGATCTCGCAGGCCACGGATTTTCAGAAAACCGTCCTATCCACTGGTTTCCAAATTCTTGATCCAGCCATCTCTTCACCTCATTTGTGGAATGAATGCTAGCTCCGTCTTGTTGAAAGTATAAATTTCTTCTTTCGGCTAATGACAAATTGTCTAAAAAGTCAGATATCTCAGTTTGTAGAAATTCTAAATATCGTTCTGAATTTAAATTGTCTCTAAAGAAAAAGGGTCCCACTATTCTGAGGTTGAAAATTCCGCACCACACATTAACCTTAAAACTATATTGGTCTTTACTCTGAATTACAAAGTCTGGGTTTTCGGTGGCCCACCATCTACAGTTTTGTGAACTGACGGTTCCGTTAGAGGTAAATGTAGCTTCATCCGAGAAAAGAACGTTCTTTGGGAAATTAAAATCTTCCTCAATCATACCCTGGAACCAGGCACAAAAATCGAAGCGGGCGTCATAATCCCTATCTTTTAATGCTTGTACAAATTTAGGTTTGTACGGATGAAATTTGTTTCTTTTTAATATCCTCCGCACAGATCTTTCGTGAATGTTAGTGATCTCCGATATTTGACTAACTGCTAATTGGGGTGTTTCTGTGATCGACAAACACACATCCAGAGAACCTTCGTCACCTGTTACCGGTTTTTCATGGGAAACTTTATACTGATTTTCTACCGATCCCGTTTCTTTAAATTTATTGACTAGACGAGATACTGTGGAATAATGGAGGGATTTATCGGGGTGCCTCTCATTAAAAATTGCTGCTGTTTCTCTATGGCTTTTGTAATTATCTCCAGAAATTAAAATAATTTCTATCTTTTCTGAAGAAGTAGTGTGGGTGCCATTTTAAGGAATAAAATATTAATAAACTTATGTAAAATATCAAACTTAGTAAGATGCGAGACATAAACCAATGACATAGGTTGAAATCAAACAAATTATAATTTGTTTGACATTTTTCTGTTGTTTTTAACCTACTAGATTATTTGGTTGTTTTAATTTCAGAGCCTGCTTTGGTAGTTTTAAGTACAACTAAATAGACCTGGTTGTTAAATTTATGTGCGAAAAATCTTAATAAAATCTTGATACAGTCATTTCATTAGATTCAAACCATTGCAACAGCGAGCGTCCGGCGAACACCTATTTTTTCGATTTTGTCCTGTCAATTGTAGAATTGTAGATCTGACTCCGTTAGATTTTTTTATGTGGGGATACCTAAAGAACCCTGTGTACAAACATCGACCCTTTAGGAATATACAAAATTTAGAGAATGTCATTATAAATTGTGTATTGCAAATAAATCGTAAAATGCTCCGAAATGTTAATCGAGAGTTGCGCTCGAGAACAACAGTATGTATGGAGAGAAATGGTGGTCATACTGAGTTTTAAATTTTGTGCACCCAAGGAAAAACAATGATTTTTTGTGTTGTTAGTACAGAATTTGACTACTTTTAAGTTTTTCTTACATTGGTTTTCGTTTATAAAATTTCGATTAAATAAACAGGTAATTTTTTGTTTATTATCTATTTTAATCCCCTTAACTTTACAAAAAGTCGAACTTCAGATATATTTAAGACGATTAAGGTTTTCTCAATGTAATCTCATTGAAATGTCTCTAAAATTTTGACACTGCTGCTAGATACAAATCATTGCAACAGCTAGCGTCCGGCGAAACCCTGTTTTTTTTAATTTTGTCCTGTCAATTGTAGAAAAAACTACTACATTCGTTTATTTTCATCCAGATACATGGGCTTTACATTAGCCAAGCTATCTAAACGAAAAAAAACGGAAATTTGTAAATCGATAAAAAAATATTTAAAAAAAATTGAGTTTTCCAATTTTTTTAAATAAAATCTTAAAATTTTGCACAAGGACCTAGAATTTAATTCTAAGCAATTTTTTCAAATAACTTTTTTTGATATCTCGTCAACTAACCGCACTTTTTGTAAATTAACAATTTTTTTTTTAATTTGACGCTATACCAGTGGTCACGTGACGTATGTCAAAATCGATTTTTGGGTTATCGGACATGCAGAACCGATCCCCTGGGAAAGTTTTTCCGATACTCTCCTAATAAAAATTTTTCCCATATGTTGCGAACTTTTTGCCGGTCACTGTATATATATATGTATATATATATATATATATATATATATATATATATATATATATATATATATATATATATATATATATATATATATATATATATATATATATATATATACATATATATATATATATATATATATATATATATATATATATATATATATATATATATATATATATATATATATATACATATATATATATATATATATATATAGTGATGGGCAGAATTTACGTAGCATATAGGAAATGTTTTTATCGTTAGATTTCAACAAGTACCAATGTTGGCATAATTGAAAACCCCAAAAGCCATTAAACAGTGGCGTTCGTCTTTAGGGGTTTGGCGGGAAATTTTAAAAAATCAAAAATAATAGAGCCAAAATGACCTTAAATGAAAAGATATCTATATTTTTTATTAAGAAATGTTGTTTATAATTAAATTATAAAGACGTATGCAGATCTTAAAAGCAATTGAATAAAAAATAAGAAATACTTATTTTTGTCAAGTTAAAAATTTGTCAATACGCATAATGCAATTTTTAGTGCAAAATATTAGTAACTGCACTAAAACAATTACTCCAAATCGCGTTCCCTAAAATTTTTGGATCCGATGAAGCCAATTTTGTTTGGAGGAAAACAGGAGAACGAATGACTCCACAGTATATTCGCCCAGTAGTAAAACATGGAGGTGGGAATGTTCTATTGTGGGGTTGCATGGCTGCAAGCGGAGTTGGAAACCTTCACTTTATTGAGGGAATGATGGAGAGGTTCATGTACAGAGACATTTTAGCCAGAAATTTGAGTTGACTGGGGATTATTACTTTCAGCAAGACGATGATCCCAAACATTCTTCAAAATTGCTGAGAGAATGGTTGTTGTATAACGTTTCCCACCAATTGAAAACACCACCACAATTTCCAGATCTCAATCCAATTAAGAATTTGTGGGAATACCTCGAAAGATAAGTAAAAAGACACGCGATCCAAAATAAAACTAACTTCAGGCTATCTTAAGGAAAGAATGGCAAAACATTTCACCTGAGGTTACCACAAACTTGGTAAATTCTATGCCTCGTCGTCTACAGGCAGTCATTGAAGCTAAAGGATACCCCATAAAATATTAAAAGCTTATATATTTTTAATTTATACCAACCTAAAAGTCAATTGCTCCCCCTCTGACTGTTTTCGAAAAAAACAAACCTGATCCACTTTAGGTTAACCTTTACGTTAACATGTAGATTGACACTTATTTTTGCTGATCACCTGACGTCATTATTCACTTATAAAGTATACCGAGAAGTAACCATTTTTCGTAGTCAAATTATTATCCTAGTAATTTTCTTCAAAATAATTTTTTTGGGTCTGTAATGACTTCTTTAAATGATTTATGCAATAAAAAAAATATGTGCATATTTCTTATTGAACTAGAGAGTTAAAAGGATTTTATTTTAAATACGCTGTTCTTTTATTAGGAGGAAATAATATATGGTTAAAGACAATTTGTTTCCTGCTTTAGAGAAAATTTCTTTGAATTATATCAGACAGGAATTACTTATTTTAAAGTTTTTTTTTTAATTTAAGAGTTTCTTCTTTTGGTTGCAGGGTCTTCCAGAGCCCGTTATATTTATCCCAATATTTAACGGTTTTATGTTAAAAAGATTAACTTCAAAAATACTTTCTTAGCAAGGTATTGTCCGAATTTATGAATGAGTGAAATCTATACCTTGAACACAAAAGAATGTGGTTCTAAGGGTACCTATTTAGTATGATTTTAAGGTGTTTGACTTCTATACCAGGTGCGTAGCAAAATTAAAAAATTGAAATTATTCATTAAAATTATATAATAAACCAGTGTTTGTATTTTTATTCCCACTTTTTTATAATTTGTTATTTATTTATTTATTATCAACGATAACTCGATTTTTACAATAAAAGCTCCGGTGGCAGAGTTGGTACGGCGCCAGCTTTGCAACCGAGACTCGCGGGTTCGAATCCCGTTTCGACCATGGATATTTTGTGATTGTTAACTGTTGGAAGGTGGTAGAGAAATTCTTCCTCGACCGAGGTGGTACCACCCCACACATCCTCTTAAAGGGTTGGTGAAATCCCTACGGATGTTTCCAGCTCTGGATGTGTGAGTCGATTCCCAAGTACACCCACGGTACATAGTACTTAGACTTCGGTCTTCGTGGGCTGTCAGAAAATAAAAAAAGAAGATAATTAACGTTTAATTATTGATTGAATTGATTCTGTACTAAGAAACAATAAACATTGGTTTCCTACAAATCTGCTGTTAAATGTTTTTATGGATTTGCGGATGCGCCGGAAGTGTAAAATTGTACTCTTTTTTTTACAGCGAGTCATCTGGTAACTCTATGTAGCAAGGAGCATTAAAATCCAGGAGCCGGAGTAAATTTAGAGAAACATAAGTTCCTAACAATGCCTACGAACCTCCAATGTATTGGAAATTCAACAATCTGCATCTGTCACTACAGCACAGGTCCGACAAGTTAAGACCAATTTTACGAGAATATGCCTTTAGAAACTTATTCTGGACATGCTCAATGGACCTAATGTGAGTTTGATAATATGGTGACAAGACAATAGACCCGTATTCCAAACAAGCACGCACATCGTATTTATGTAAAATACTCAACACTCCGTCAAAATTGACTCCCATCCTTTATTTGAGTTGATCGTGTTAAAATTAGCATTAATATCATAAATAAATTGATGCAAATTCTTGTTTCGAGAGAAAGTTATCACGATCATTTAGAATTCACACCGAATATGTAATTTTGAAAATTAATAATTGTAAAAGTAACACCAACTTTCATATTTTCTTGGTACGTTTGTAAAATATACCCAACTAGTTCTGGCAAACCAATAGCCAACCTCTACAAATGTTTATTTCACCGTATACTTAAATAAACAAAAACCATATGAATTATCCAAGGTCCAAATGAGTTTAAATTAACAACAAAGTTGTACTATTGACTGTCCAAAGCACATATGGCCCAGGCGTACCTAAAAATATAAAAGGGCTAATAAAATTATCAATGATACGCTCCTGACTTGTTGTGGTGCCAGAACGTCTGACGACTCTGACGTAGTAGTTGGATGAAGTTGGTACCTGGAATTTTACGTTACTATACCAACGGGCGTCCTTCATTCAATTTACTCTATTTTGTCAGTACATTGGAACCCAAAATTTTTGTTTGAGGAAGTGAAAACAAACAGATCATTTTTATTACTGAACAAAACTAAACAATTGATTCCTCTTTGTATAAACTTTTGTTGATTCTAAAGGCTAATATGCAAAGCATAATATAAAACATGATCCTAAAAAAATCTACTAATAAGGAATAAGCACATATTTTTTTTATTGCATAAATTATAAATCGTTTAAGGAAGTCATTAGTCATTACAAACCCAAAAAAAAATATTTTGAAGAAAATTACTAGGGTAGGTTAGTCACAAAAAATGTTTACTTTTCGGTATAATTTATTACTGTTTGGGTGTTACGCCACTCTACTGTTAAGGAAAATAAATATTTTTTAAAAATAATAAAAGTCACTGCGTTTAAACAAAAAACAAATCCAGGATTTGTTTTTTGTTTAAACGCAGTGACTTTTATTATTTTTAAAAAATATTTATTTTCCTTAACAGTAGAGTGGCGTAACACCCAAACAATAAATTTTTTTAAATATGAATCCGCCACAATCATACAGACATTATTTATAATTTATTACAATCTAAAAAGCAGCCATTTGTCCTTAGTGAAAAGTGACGTCAGGAGATCAGCAAAAATCTACATATTATCGTAAAGCTTAACCCAAAGTCGAACAGGTTTGATTTTCTCGGAAACAGTCAGAGGTAGAGAAATCGAATTTTTTGGGCTTATAGAGGAATAGTTCAACTAGCTTCGGTAAAAAAATCAGTTATACAGGATGTTTCGTTTCGGAGCTATTAAACGTCAAAGTCGAAATTTCTGCGATTTCCGGTGAAATCGCGGGTACAGGTCGCAAATGTGAATTAAATCGATGTAAATTTTCGGAGATTGTAGGGGACCCGGAGCTTCAGAACTCCATTGAAACTGGTGAGGATCAGAAAATGGCAAGTAATTCTTTTGAATTTTTGTAGGTCGAAAAATGCCATTTCCAGACCCCTCTTTGATACCTAATAACTCGAAAACAAAACGTCAGATCGAAAGACGGACTCATAAGCGAAACTTTAAAATCTCAAATACATTTTTTGCAATACATTTACCTATACCTAAATTCACTGGAAAATGAAAATATTTGGAAAAAACTGGAAATTTAGATTTGTGACCTAAATATTTCCCGGTTATTAATTTTTTGTGGGGTCAAAATGTTTCAAATTAAAATCCCATATACGTCATCGGAAAGAGCTCGTCAAAGTATGTGTTATCCATATTTTTTAGTTTCTTCGTTCTCTATAGGAAGGGAGCAATCGCCGATTAAATTTAGATCTTTTTACTTTTTTGCCCTCGACATCCGTACATTTGAATCACTCTGTATTTTTTCCTATCTAATTTTTTCCCAATTTTTCAACTCTATCTTATACAGGGATAATCACACTGTAAAATGAATACCGAATGGGTCATCCAGGAGCGTATTTAAGGGGTAAAATTCGGATTTTCTTGATTTTTTCCGACAAATCCTATTTTTAACCGTCATTATTCCACACTATTTACCCTATTTAGTGGTCCTTTTTGGGTTTATTTTATCCGTTAATTATCTAGGAATACCTCCCACTAATTTAAATCGCTTATTTTTTCGATCAAGTTATAAATAAATAGGTTTATTTGCATCGGGGACATCTAAAATTTGAAAATTTTTGAATTTTCGAAGATTGTCTTGAAAATAAAGAATTGCAGTTTATTTACTCGAAATTATTAAGATGAAATGTCAAAATTTCGCAGAAATGCCAATTTTTGTTGCAAAATTGAAAGGTTCCTGGACCGATTTCAGCTTGAAGTATACGTGAATAAGATTTTAGGAACCTTCTACTTTAAGTGCCGGGATAGTTCATTGGATGAGTTACGCATTAAATATTATTTTTAGTGAGTTGTCGATGGCTCTATAACACTAGAATTGAAGAATTCGCCATATACTCATGATGAGTCATAAGTTCAGTTTTGACGACACAGCCAATGGGATCACGTTTTACAAGTTTTGAAATTCGCGCGAAAATTTTCAGTTTTAAATCCTTTTTTTTTTGTTAATAAAGACCAAAATCAATGAATAACAGCAACCGCCATAAACATTTAATTTATGTAGGGAATATAAAAAAATATATTTCAGATTTATTTGGGTAATATGCATATTCCCTATTGATTGATTAATGTTTAGTAAACATCGATGTTTTTAAGACATCGATGTTGGTCTTCAATGTTAACATCGATGGTCAACATCGATGTTTCACGTCGATGTCCCAGCACTAGCTTGACTCACCCAAGAGTGACACGAGCAATAAACATAAAATGAACGAAACACGCGTGTCACGTCCGAAGCTGCTCCAAAGTATAATACAAAGAAAGAAACACATTGTATCATGGCTCCGAAGCTCCTCTTCGATGTGCAATAAATTCTACTAATAGGTAGACTTCGTTTTAAAACATATTATTGACCTATTGACTACAATAAAACCTTTGTGTTACCTAATATCAAAGACTTTCTAAATTTTCAAGTACCTAGTGCTGGGCTGGAACCCAATATTTCTATATATTTAGCGTTTATCTTTAATTTATTTTCTTGCGTTGTCTTTTATTGAATGAAAATTACACTATAGCTTCTTAGCTAAACTTGAAGCAAGTCCAACCCTGCCACCTCTGAGGTAAATTACTTGTATTGGCAACTCAAATTAACGAAGCTAGCTGCAATCAACTGATTTTTAACGGGGAAGAACACTCACTTGACAAACATGTCAAATAACCCTATAATGAAGACAAAGACGAAACGAAAACATTCCCCGTTGTAGTATTTAGCAAATCGACCGAAGAGGACGCTACTACAGAATGGTGTTGTGTTTACTGTTCTGTAAATTTTATTCTGTTTGTTTTAGTCAATAAGTCGACGGTATATTTTCAAACAAAATATACCTACACGGCCCAAGTCTAGTAGGGTTATTTGGTACCTATCTATACACTCAAGTCATGTAGCAATAAAAAGCAAAGAAACTGTATTTTTTTACTTTAGACCAATAAAGAAAATAATATGTCTGTTTTCACAAGATGGCGACCTTTAAGAATTCTTTATTTACCAGTATCTAAAGTCAGTAGCTGCACAGATTTTAGTTCTGTGCAAAACAAAACACTTTTAGACATTCCTAACTAAAACTAGATTTTTAAAATTTCGAATATTCCACGCTCTCTAAGCCTATTTCCAGGGCTGCGCCAAGCTCTGGCAGCACCCTGGGCCAAATAGCCGACGAGCGCCCTCAGGCGATCTTCATTGCAAATCTTCGACACGTTTTCTTTTTGCAAAAGGTCAACTTTGTTTTTTGGAGGCGCTGCGGAATGGAACTATCGGCCTTTTTGTTAATAAGTGTCCAAGGTTTTTGGTGCCAAATCCCTTGCGGCCTAGGCCCCTTGAGCCCTTATGGACAGCGCGGGCTTGCTCATTGCCAGGATAAAAGTTTTCCCTACAATAATACGGATACGGCCTAGTAAACGATAGAAAGATTATTTCCAGCTATCAACATCGAATTCGCAAGAAAGAACTCATCCTTAATAGTAAAATTGTCAAACAACGCTGCCCTCTATGGAAATACTCCGATATTACTAGGGTTATATTTATATAATATTGAATATTATCGATTTTTTTCAATAGTCTTGGTCATTTTATTTATAATTTTGATATTTATGGTTTCACTACGCCCTTTATTGTCGCTGCATCTTTAAGACGACGACACATCAGGCGGACTCCGTAACCCCAGATAACATAATTTATCTGGGCCGTAACATCGTAGAGATAGACATAGAGAGAAAAGGTTTGTTCTTTTGTGTTGCATGAAACTGCACTAATCTGCACTGATTTTTTGCTTATGGGTATCTTTCACGATTAAAAAAAAAGTGCAGATTAGTGCCATTTGGTGCAACATAAAAGAACAAACCTTTAATAAGATAGAAAGGAATAATATTCTTTCTATCTCCAGTTCCTACTCGTTTATTTCCAAAACACTTCGGGTTAAATCGGCAGTAGAAAATAGCGTATTATTGAACCTAAAAACATTCAGTCCCTCCTAGTGAAATTTTAGGGAATTTGAAATTTCACTCTTTTGACATGTTTATTTCTAACCTGTTTTTTTTGTTTTGGGATTGGGAGTAATAACGAAAAACGTATAATATGGGATATTGTTCAAAATAATGAACTATAACTTTCCACTGTTTGGTCGTAGTTTTAAATTCTCGTTCTTTAATGTCTAAATCAGATAGAAAAAAGGTAAAAAATTAACAATTCAAATTAGAGCAAGACAGCAAGTGGCACTTTCAAAACAGACCTAATTTTTGGAAATTCTTTGTTCAGAACTCATAAAAATAAACTTTTCATTTAATGGTAACCCTGTCTCTGAGCTATCTATACTATAATGCAACAATTAATTTCTCACACGGCTTATCCAGTAGTATCACACAAATTATTACCTACTAATATTTTTAATGGTAAACCCCTTTACCGTGTTTATTAACATTAAAGAAAATTTAATCAAGGTTATTACCATTATCGATAAACATGCAACTTCGAAAATTGCAAACGCGACAAAATCAAATCGTAATAATCGCATAACCTTAAAACCACATAATACGAACAGTCAATCACATGGAAAAAACAAAGAAAAACTTATACGAAGAGTATGCTACAGACAGAGATAGAAAAAAAAGAGCTTAACCACTCTTTCTATTTTTCCGATTGATATTTGAGACGTCCGAATCCTTTCGAACTTAACCGATTGATCGTAGGCAGTACCATTTTAAAGTTTTTTCTATATAGGCAAGAAATTCTCTTTCTATTTAGTCACAGAGTTCGCCTGCAGGTAAATTTTCTTACAGGAAAGTCAGTGATTTTAAGAGTTTAGGGGGATTTAACACTTGGCGACATTGGCTGAGCGAACGCCATCTTCAATGGCTCGCCACCCCCTGAAGCACTCGGGTTAAAAAAAACACCAATCCTTAAACTGTTTTTCTGTTTGAAGATGTTAATACTATTTTTGATTCATTTCTGGTTTGTGGTGATATATTTTTCCATCATCTTATACAAATTCTTCTATGACCGCCCCGGTTTTGTACTAATGGTTGACAGTAAGTTAATAGCTTTAGTTTTAATTTAAAAAAAATAAAGAGTGAGCCTTTTGTGTGAAATTAAAATAATTTTCTCTTTAGAAAAGTGCATGGAAATATTCTTTATTTACGATAGTAGTTATAGGTGGCATGGCTATGTTGTTACTTACGGGACCCAGACCAACTTCAGTATTTTTAATAGTGAGCCTACTAGGAATGTTTTGGTAAAGAAAAAGGAAGTGCCTCCGCAGCCGGCGCCGGTTCCCAAAATGTTGATGCATGGATACCGGCGCCGGCACCCGGGTACAAAATTTCTCGGATGCCGGCGCGGCGCCGGTTCAAATACGGCCAAAACGGAATGCCGGCAGTTCTAACCTAAAATAATTAGGTACGTATTTTAAATGATATGTAAACATTGTATTGTTTTATTTTTGCGTAAAAACTATAAAATATGAGTGTGTGATCAATTTTCTTCATAATTTTAATTGTTTTGGTGGAATACAAGGAACAATGAGTTTTGGTTGCGTGATAGCAGAACAAATAAATGACAATCAAAGACAACAAAATCCTAATAGTGTGGTGGATACTAATCCGGCTCTGAAATACTATTATCTGCGGTTAGCCTGTGTTAAAGGTGGAAGACCATTCAAGACAAAAAAAATGAAAAGTCAACAACAAGGAAGTGTTCCGCGTGTAAGAAATGCTGCCAGGCTAGCATTTTCTTGAAGGTAAGTGAGTGTAAACAATTTCTATGCATCCTGTGGATTGAACAAATTCACAATCATACTTCATCCAAAGCTTATTTCAATTTGCTAGCACAACAGAGACACGGAGTTACAGATCTATAATATGCTCTGCTAGTTATTTCTACCTCATAAAATGGCAATATGTCCATAGATGACAAGAATTCCAATCAAATTGATATCAGACAAATTGAACACTCTTATTGAAGGTACCTATGAAAAGTTTGATTACAATACATATGTGGGAACCACGATCAAAAGTTTCAATTTAAAATAGGCTGCAACTTAAACATTTTCTTCAGTGGAACGTCTAAGTTCAGAAATGGGAAAAAAAGGTATAAAGAACAGCCTAAGTTTGAATTAGGTACGAGACATACAGATACCAGGAAAGGTCAAAAAACGTGGACGTCGGAAGAGACTTGGAAATACAGTAATAAGGTTGAATCGCAAAAGGACTAAGAAAGTGAAGACTTAATTTTGGGAAAAGATTGATATTTATTTTTCTTATTTCTACCCTTAAATTCGCAGAATAATAACAATTGCTATATTTTTGTAGGAAGATTTAAGTTTCGTTAAAGTTTACACTATAATAAATTATTTTTTGATTGAATTAAGGTATTTTGATTCACATCTTATTTTGACACTAATTTTCTAATGCTGCAGGCGCCGGCAGCGGAGACACTTCCAAAGAAAAAATATAGGTATTTTGTAATTTGCGGAAAAAAGTTGAAATTGTGAAATGAAGACGTTTAGGTATTTTATTTATTATGTTTTCTAAACAAATTTTGTCATTTTGTCGACAATTTTTAAATTTAAAGAGAAAAAAATGTGTTAGTAGAAAGTTATCATTTGATTTTTTAAAATTATATTTTAAGTTTAAAAAATAAATAATAAATAAATTATTTATAATTAAATAATAAAACAGTATAAACCAATTAGAAATTGTAATTTGTTTAATGGGGCTCATGCATAACAGGCGAGGCGTCGAAAGAATTTTGTAACAAGAAATTTTTGAGTCAAATAGTAATTTTATTTTTTAATATTGTTACCAGAGGCGCACCCAGGGGGGGGGGGGTCTGGGGGCCGCAGCCCCCCAAACTAACATCCTAGATACCACACTAAAACTAAAAAAGTGCACTACAATTGAAGAAATCCACCGAATTGCATTATTCAACCCCACCAAGACGAATCAGCCCTCCAATACAAAATCCTGGGTGCGCCCATGATTGTTACTAATATCACAGAAAATTATAGCTACGCGTAGCTATAATTTTCTTTGCTAATATTTACCATCATTTTTAGGTGTGTACATTTTGGATCCTGAGCAAGTCTGGTTTGTTATTCCCCATCAGATGTTTATATACGCAATTATCTATGTGATTTGGCAAAATTACCGTTTTATGTTCTTTCTGACCGTTGTTATATTAGCTGATGAATTTATACGATCTTTGGGATTTGGAGGTTTTGATATCTTGAAGTATTTGCTGCTGTCATTTGTTACAATAGTTTAACAAGGTAAGTTAGGATCAAATCCTAGACAAAACATAACATATTAACGCCAGGATAGTATCGATACGTTGTATAGGCACAGTTTAAAAAACGGGATTTTCAGCCCGAATTTACGCATTTTCTCAACTGTGGTATAGGTATCTGATCATTAATGTTTTAATTAATTTTTACCAACCCAACCCAACCTGACTTGTATTTAGAGCTCTTCAAACCTCTAGTTTTAAACATTTTAAATTAGAATCATCTCCATTCCAAATGTAAAAGGTTTTTGAATTTGTTTTAGGAGTTACTAATATCTTTTAATGCGCCAACATTTAGCACAATACATACGAGTAATATGAAAGTCAGTGGCGAATATTATAGGGAGGCAAGGGGGGCACAAAATTTGGACTCAAAAATGTTCTATTATTTTGCAGGTTTGCAACATCACCCCCAACATCTCAAAGCCCGCAAGATTTATCAGTGTTTATCATTATTTTAATATTTTATTATACTTTTAAGCCGACGTCCCATGTGCGGAATTAAAGACGGAGGCGGAACGGAAAAGGAGATTCTATTGGTTTGATTTGAATTTTTGACGTCAAAAATTGTAAGATGGCCGCCCAGCGACCAATAGAATCGCCTTTTCCGGTCCGCCTCTGTCTTTAATTCCGCACATGGGACGTCGGCTTTAGACTAATACTTTATAATACCTATAATTTATACATAAGTATTGTAGAAGATTAAAAAGATTGCAAATGTCAGTAACTTAGGAAACCATTATTTAAAGAGTTTGTAGTGATTTTGTCCTAATTTTTTTTTCAAATATGAAGAAAAAGAAAAATCTGAAATATTTAGATCTCCTATATGTAGTTACATTTATTAGGTATTGTTTTTACAAAGCATAGAAATAATTCATGTAACGAATTTTATAATGTGTCTAATAAATTTGGTCACTCCAATCTGTAACTATATTGTTTTTTTCTTGAAACTGCACCTGCATGTAGTAGGTATATTATACAAATCTACATAATTGTTCACGACTCATAACCTTTATCTCAAAAACAGTCAAACCTATCAACCATATTATTAGTGGGACTAAAGTCTCAAATATCCCGTGTGCTATTTTTTTTTTGGGGATATCTGATAGGTCCATCGTAATCTGGATATTATTCTAATAGAAAATCAACCACATCGTAGATTTGTTTAAATAAACACAAGGGTACAGCTGTACTGCATAATAAACCTTAAACAACCACCAATATCGAATTTACCAGGAAACATCCCTACTGTAAAGAACTGTCAACTTGCTCCACCTATTGGAATATTTTTATATTGCTAAGTCTGTATTGATTTTTATTGATTTTATCTATTTTTGTTTGGTTGATTTGATTTGAAATAATATTGTCTATAATTTTAATATTGTTGTTTAGATAAAGATTTAACCTGGTAATATGCTCTAAATTGCACTTCATAGAAACATAGTTAATTTTTTTGTCGCATCCTATATATTAGACCTTACATTTTTTAATGTTAGTTTGTTTTCTAAACTGGCAGATCTTTTAATAACCCACTGACTATTTTGGTAAAAAGAAAATTAGATATTTTCTCAAAAAGTTAAAGCTTTTTGGGTGAAATTTAGGGAATTTCAATTTGATTTTAGGAGATACTAGTTTTAGTGGTTGGCAACACTAACTGCCTCACTACCCTTAGTACAGAACGAATCACGAATCTTCAGCAAGGTCTTAACACGTGGCGTATCCTAGTGCTTTGTATAATTCTCAGGTATTTTTCTGTACTTATCTAAATATGATCGTTGTATTTTTTATCCATCTCTACGCAGTAATAGTTTCCTCTCTTATTTTTATACACAAATACATCTTTGACTACGCCGGTTTTAGAAGGCTGATCGAGGGTAAGTCTAACTTTAATTTAACCACTTCCTGTTCCTGCAAAGACTTTTTCTGATCTAAAATACGGGTAAGCATTTGGGGAAATGTCGTACGTCGCTTTTGTTTCACGTGACAACTCTTGGGCTTCTGAAGTTCTTGCAGTGCATGTCGAAAAGATGTACGAGGGTAGAAAACAAAAAGATGGCGGGTCATGTCACTTTCCACATGTCGATCTTTTATTACATACATACTAAAAACAGAGGATGTATATTAAATATTATAGGATTGTATGTTTATATCAGATTTGTTCCACAAAAAGTATTTTTTTTATCAGTTTTCAATCGCCCTCAGGTTTAATCTTGTTAGGTTAACCAATTTTCGGTTACTTACAACGTTACAACTGCAGAAATGACGTAAGATCGTGGGTGTAGCTCAGGACTCTCTGTCTGTGATAAGTGAAAAAATTTTCTATGGCTATTTTTGCTGTAGAGTATGGGTTCCCGATATAACTTTGTCATTGGCAACATCAAGTGCAATTTTTAGTCTGATATATACAGGGTGTTGCACCTCTACCTGTGTAAATTTACAGATGATTCTTCGTTCAAAAACAAGAAAGAAAAGTTCCTACCGATTTGACATAAGTCTGGAACCACTTCGTATACAGTATGTTCGCGGATAGGGTTTAGAAGAGAACAAATGGACCAAATTGTGCAAGATACGTAAAAATGTCACTCCTAATAAAAATTTTTGCTTGTAAAATAAAAAAGACGAAAAAATTAATTTTTTATACAGGGAGCATAAAAAATACGAAAACGGTATTTTGCGCAAGAGTAAACATTATATAGGGTTAATTATTTTCAACCAGAAGAACAAATATAAAATAGGTATGTTTTAAATTAAACCCTAACCCGAAGTACAAAATTGAAATAACTATTAAAAGTATCGAGTTCAATCACATTATTTTTTTAAAGATCCAACTATTTTCTCTCACACCTTTAACCAGAATAGTTTCTACATATTAAACAATAATGCCACCTATCGATGTCTTTATAAAATGAAGCAATTATGTAATTTAAAATATGTACTTCTTATCAAAATGCTATCTACTGAACAAAGGATTTTTATAGTCCAGTGTTATGGGCAGAGCCGGCTCGTCAAAAATTGGGTGAGGCAAGGATCGATATGGCCGCCTCATTTAAAAGAAAACATTCTTTTTATTAGAAATTTATTTACCATATTATGTAAGTAGTGCATTAACTAACGGACGAAAAAATATTACATGAACTAAAACAAAACCATTAAGTACATATATAAAGAAAAACAAAAAATCAAGGTTAATAAAACTTCTCTTTAAAGGATAAAATAAAATCACAATAACAAAAGGACAAAAAAATAATAATCTAAAACAAAACATTACTACATAAAGGTAAATAACTTTATACACAGAAAAAACTGCTATGCTATTTTCAATAATAGTACTGTTTTTGACCACTGTCACATTAGTTATATTAAAGTTAATATTGTCTCAACAAAACATCATTGAAATAATGAAAAAAAATATTGCTTTAAATATAGACCTATTATTGGACTTCAAAACTATGCCTACTTCTTGGAAAACTATATTACCATTATTTCAATGATCAAAATACTACTGGAATCCAATAAATTTCCAATATTCCTTGGAGTGTAGAATTGTTAGAGCCAAACTATTAAACTAAGTATTTGATTAGAATGCTTAAATATAATTGGGCGAAAAATCGCTATTTGTAAGCGGTGTGATTCAAATTACAATATTTATTAAACGAACAAGAACTACGGTTTAAATAAAAAATGTAAAAATTACGTCAATAATCCTTATATCATTTCAATTAAAATAAACACTCCTTTAAAACATATAAGATATTAGAGAAATAATAAAAAATATTAATTCAATGGGTCCTACTGTTGGCTGAAATATTATTTCTATTGTCTAAGTCCGAATCTATTGTCTTCTCGCTCAGTACCCGCCCATTTTGAATAACCTAAGAGTCAGAAGCGTACCCTACTATTGTTCTGGTTGGGTTTTTGTTTAGAATTTTCTGACATACTAATATGTCAGCTACTTTTTTTAATAAAAATTTAAATTATAGTAAGCTATAGCAAAGCCTAAGATTTTACAAAATATGAAATTAATGATTTTTTTATTCCTACTGAATCCCAAACTTATACACATTAAAAAAAACAATAAATTTAAATATTAAAATATTTAATGTAATTACCTAAAATAGGTACTACCTGGGTCTAAATAAAATATCATTGTACTATTGTACCTTATTTCTATACCTAAACAACCATAATCTGTAGTAAGCAAAAGAAGAAGGCAGTATAATAATAAAAATATCCATTAGGGAACATCCCAATAATATTAAATAATAGAAATGCAAACTTAAGGGAATGAGCTATAATAAACAATTACATAGGGATAGTCGCTTCTCGTTGATGACTCTTCTCGGGTTAGATGCGGTAGTGGTTTTCGTATTTTTTAAGCTTCCTGTGTAAAAAAATTAATTTTTATCTTGCGAAGTGTTATCCAAGCAGTGCAAGAAATCAAAAAAATCCAGGATACCAAAAAGTTAAAGGTTAAAACCATGGATTTATTAGGACTGGATACGGGATGATTTCACATTCTTTGAAGCCAAAACAAACCATTCTAAACGACACTGTAAACACAATTTGTAAACATTGGCCACATCTTATTTTACCTTGTATTTTTGTACAAAAATACGTTAGAAGCATCACAAGATTTACTAAAAGTAATAAAAGCCCCAAAATATTTTATTTTTCTGCTAAATAATAATAAATTTAAGTTAAAAAGGTTTTATTATTTATAGGTTATGTTACTTCTAAAGGTGTTTATTTAAAGTCGCTCAGAGTCATTTATAAATCTATACGTCGCACTTTTTCTTTTCTAGTTCATTAGACAAAGACGTACGTGTAACCGAGTGTTCAGAGGGTTTTCCTAAACAACCAGCACAGACAACAACACTTCTGAGCTCCAACACTCCAATGCTATTTTATCTCTTTCTACTACCATTCTTGATTCAATTACGTAGTAATTCGTAGTCTTATCTATGTTCGTAGTTCGTAAACTGCTCTCCCAAGAGAATAACAAACAACAAAAATATTTATGTTATATAAGGCTTCACGTTCGATACGCTCACAGTATACGGATATCGAATCCTTATTATAATAAATCCATGGTTAAAACAGAAATGTTATTATTTTACAAAAGGGTAGTCAGTGTTGCCACAAAAAAAATTTCGGGGGGGGGGGGGGGGGTCAGGTCAGGATCGTGACCGTCTAAAAAAAGCCACTCTGTAGAGTATCTTCAATGGTAAATAAGGAAAGTCCATAAGTACTCGAAAGAGGAAATTTGAATTGAATATTTAAAAACGCAAAATATATAAGAGAAACCAAAGTAAAATAAAATTGTATAACCCTGTAGGTATCCCGGAAACAAAACGATTTCCGACCTATGTCACTAGGAACTTTTTTCTGGCTTCTGGTCGAGGAATCACCTGTCGATAGACTAGACACACAAAAGATATAAATAAAAATATTAAATGTCCATTTATATTTTTTTTTGTCGTATTTTAGACCCATACGCTTTTCCCGGTCCCAGGCAAAACGCTTCTAACACAACTAGGTGGTGAGAAGCACAATCTTACAAGGAGAGGTAAGTTACAATAAACACAATTTAATATCCTTCACAAAATAAAAACTAACCTTAAGAAAAATCATCCAGGGTAGTGTCTTGAAGGGTCTGCATCATCATCAGTTTGTGGCTAATGATATTCGCTTGAAGTGGACTTCAGATACAGTCAACAATCAAATACCACACAATGAAAATACTATACAAATCATTTAAAACATCACAGATGATTCACTAATCATGTAATCAATAATATCCGAATTTGCGGAACTGCAACTGCTGATACAATAATTGTATTCAATTTTTGTTCTCAAATACTTTAAGTTTGGGTGAGGACATTAACATCAATATAGAAGTACCCTTTAGCAATGTCGTACCATGACCTCCAGTCCACCTACTTTGAAGAAGATATGAATATAGGGAAATCAGTCTGCATCAGGACTTGAAGTTTGTAATTAATTTACAATAAAATCGGTTGCTTCATAAGAAGTTGTTTTTTATTTACTTCGCGGTAGTAACCAAAATTTTTTACTATTTTTAATGACGCTGCCGGCACACAGCTAACCAGAGCAGATGGCTGCTCAGAACATCACTGCAGATCTACGGCACCGAGACATTGGTGAACAGAACCTGAAAAGAAAGAAAAGTTAAAAAAAAACTGGTTTGACGAGCAATCAAATATTCCATATTGAACTGTTATACAAACCATTTAAAACCCCACTGACACCAGACACTATCACGTCGTTATCAGCACACGCTATCAACACTCCCGACTTACGGCGTTAAAAATGAATCCATCCTATCTAATTTTTTTTTAAATCCTAACTTAAAAATATTTTTCTTTGCAGATGACTGCCGTAATACTAGTTTATCATTTTATTCCTCTATCAAAATCATGTGGAGCTGATCGATATCTGTTTGTGTTCTACTATTTTATAGTTTTCTTCTAATAGTATTATTATGCCTTATTTGAAAGCTTTAAAATGTATTATTTTAAATATCAGTATCTCAGGACAACTTATGGTTAGACATGCACAGTGTTTGTACATATGATATGTTATTTTTCACAGTACAAAAGGTTTTTAAAATAGTTTTAAGATTTCATGTTTTTAATTCAATATCTATTGTATATAAATATTCCTTTAATCTACTGCAGACCATGTTATAATTCTGCTGGTTTTACGATACATAATCTCAGTTTATTGGATACTGGCATCTTGTAAGTCTAAGACAAGGGGCAAAAGATGTTCCACATACTTAAAACGAAAAGGAAACTGCAAATACAACGTGGAGGCAGTAACCACCACACCATGTGGTCTCTTCGTATGGTGCCATATATACGCCACGTTCTTTGTCTTACGCAACATGTACAGGAACAAGTACCTTATTTGTATTTTGATGAGTTTTAAATTTAACATAGTGTAATTCAACGATTGTCAAGTCACAAATAAAAAGGAATTTATGCTATTCCTGAAATTTATTTTAAGATTTTACAAAATTTATATTTCCATTGGTTTAGAAAAATGTTCTAACCTAACGATATATTTTTTAATGTACCGAAATTCTTTAAGTACGGGCCTGATAGCTTATTGTCAATAAGTGTAATGTAAACCAAAAATTAAGTTTTTCACCAGAATGTAAACATAGGTGCTAAGAGGCAAAGATATGAGGAGATTTTATATAGGTACCATCACCCTCGTTAGGCGAGTTAACATAGTTCAGTTCCTATAAATTTTAAGAGTCTAAATTAGTGTTCTGTTAGTTTAAGTCATAATAAGAATGTTTAACAATAAATCGATCTTGTAACTTATAAGTACAGTGTTTTATTTAGATTTGAAATAAAAAATTGTGCCAGATGCAAACTAAAAAATTCGATAAAGAGGATGCACTTGCGTTTCGACTGAGCCAAAGTAAAAATTTTGAAAGCGTGTAAGAACAAAAGTTGTTCCTTACATCGTGAGAAATATTTTTTGCTGAAAAACTTTTTCGCTAAAACCAATGGTTCAGCAGAAAAAAAAATTAAATTGTTTATAACAATTGATCGCGCTAGAATTTTTCAATCCTGATAACTTTCCCTCAATCTACACCTAATTCTCAATGTCAATTATTTTTTTCAGATTTTTCTGAGCGATCCTTTTGGTGATAATGGTGGGGGGCAGTAATTTTTAAGCGTTTTCCCAAAAAATGTTAAAAAAAAATGCTCAAAAAATACATCATATAATAATATATTGTAGAATTCGTGCTTCAATAAGCTTTCATTTGACACCCCACCCGATGCCCTTGAAAATTTTGTTCCTATGTCCCAATTTACCCCCTGAAATTAACCCTCAGAATTAAAATTCAACTTTTTATACTTCACGTCTATAATTGGACCACCAGACTCTATCTCTGTGCTAACTTTCAAATTTTTACGTCGAATAGATTCAGACAAAAAAAGCCTGTGGCAGACGGACGAACGGACGGACACCGAACTGATTCAATAAGTGTTCCGTTTCACGGAACACTAATAAACCTTCAAGAAATGTAAAAATTTATAAATATGTGTCAACATAAATGCCAGAGTTTTGACTGCTCTGGCTGTAACTTAAAAACCATAATATTTTAAACAAGTATAATTTAGCTTAAACTTTGTAAAAATCATATGTCTTATGGTCTCAAGTTGCAGTCTATTTCGTTCTATGGTTCATTGAGCAGCGATTACTGAGAATATCCTTTCGAAATTTGCATTGTGTGCTCTTGACGCACAAAAAAACTGGTATATTTTTTATTAATTAGAATATACTTCTGAGGATTTTCTGGACGAAAAGTATGAAACTCGCGTGAAGGTGACAAAAGGAAGCACAGAAAGCAGGACGCTTTTTGCAGTCTGCTGAATCTGTGTCTTCACGCCCACTGCAACAGAGAAAATTTACTCACGGCAAAATTCAAAAATTTAAAAATTTTCAAATTTTGCGTGTCTCAGATGCACATAAACCTAATTATTAATAACTGAAACGGAAAAATAAGCGATTTAAATCATTGGGAGGTATTATTAGAAGTTCAGTCCATATAATAAACTCAAAAAGGATTAGTAAATAAGAAAAATAGTATATAAAAATGCCGGTTAAAAATGAGATTTGTTGGAAAAAGTTAAAATAAAAAGATTTTTCACGAAGTAGAAGGAGTTGCTTCTACACAGCCCAAACCGTTAACCTCGTCGATTTCTCGATTTTCCTTATTATAGGATTTTGGTCTTGGCTGCGCAAACGCACCATAATTAACCAATTTTTTTTTCATTCTAGAAACTATATCGGGTAGAATGAATATAGAAAAAAAGCCAAAGATAAATTTATAATGAATATAAAATCGTACTACCTACCTGTTAAAATATAATTCGGTGGCATCATGGGAATTTTCATTCAATTCAATATAGCACTAACATATACTTTTCAAAGTTATGATAAACTCTCATTTCAGCCATTTTTTTAAACGAAAAACACAGTAACAAATAACAAGTAGGGGTTTTGAGAACAATATATTTTTTAAATGATCTCTTACACATTTTGACAAGCGGTCTGACTAGCAGCCATGAAAGGATACTATTATATTCATTTGTTTCAAATCATTGTATCAGGGCCTACTATGAAAATATACTTCTTTTTTAATTGCAAAATTCGGAAGTTACTTATTCCAAAAGATATTATACCAACAATTATATATTTTTGAAAAGCTTATGAAAAAAGCAATCGAATAAAAACAAAATATACAGGGTGTCCCATTTAAAAAATGCAACTTTGATTTTTCTATGCAAAAAACTGCATAAAAGTCACTTTTTACCTTACCGATAAGTTAAAAGGAAACTAAGATACGAGGGGTGCTTGAAAATGACACATTTTCAAAATCGCCCTGTATCTCCGAAACGAAGGGGGCTATGAAAATTCTGTTTATAGCATCATACGTTTCATGAAAAAGTAGCACAGTGTTGCGAAGAGCGAAGCTCTCTATATTTAAAGATAACCGAGATACTCTGCAAAAGTGTTGAAAACTGGTCACCCTGTACATTGCTTGGGAAGTTTTTAATAACGTCAATACTTATATTTTACCTAAAATCAGCCCTAAAATATTTACTAGCGGCTTAGGAATTAGTAACACCCTGTATTTATTTTACACCACCCCCTTAATTTTACAAATATTTCGTTTTGAAGTTATACGAAGCAGATCGAGACGCCCGGACCAACAACCCGGACCCGAGTCGGGATCAGCAAGCGGGATTCTTTCCTTAAATAAATATTTTTATAGAAAGAAATATCGGTCCAATTTATCATGCAAATTGGCTGGAAGTCATCTCATTTGTATATCTGTCGTCTCGTTATATGATTATTCTGGATTTTATATTTAGCTCAAATGACAGCTCATCAGAGGGCTTAAATCTGGATATTTTCCTTAATAAGATGCAACTGTAATTTCATAGTTTAATCGAATCGCTGAGCTGGGGGATTTAAAATTACACCTGTATATTTTGTGATGGGTATTCATCGCAATGAATATTTCAACGTCCCGTTTTATAACGTTGCTAATAAAATATCGGGGTTAGCTCCAGTTTTCTCTAAATAGAATCTGTAAATTGGTTGTGGCGGAGTCATCTTTTTTTTCTGTTTTTCGTCGATTGTTCGCCACAAAATTTTCCGCTTTATGTAAAATATAATCTTTGTTAGGAATGTGGTAAAGTTGTAGCAAAATTTAACATTTATTGGTTCACCCCGTATGGTATGAAAACTTACAATTGTATCGAAACCTTTAAGTTACCTACCTACATCCAAATAAGTCGTCTCAAACTTAAGCTTTAAATAAAAGCAACAAAAATATCATTTCAAATTGCACACCCTGTATGAAAGCATACCTAATTTTATAGATAACCCGTACGCAGGCGTGGATTTAAGGAGGGGGTGCACTCCTCCCCCTAGAGCCTTTTACAAAAAGGATTTCAGTAGGGAATTTTAATTTAAATTACCCATTCGTACATGTCCTACAAAATGTAAACAAAAATAAACGTTTCCCGTCTGTATAAGGTCTATAATATATAATTATACTACAAAAATATGAACAACTCATCTATAATACCTTGGATGAATTAAGAATGGATACGGGATGATTTAACATTTTTTGAAGCCAAAACAAACCCTTCTAAGCGACACTATAAACACAATTTGTAAACATTGGCCACATCTTATTTTCCCTTATATTTTTGTACAAAAAATACGTTACAAGCATCACAAGATTTACTAAAAGTAATAAAAGCCCTAAAATATTTTATTTTCTGCTAAATAATAATAAGTTTAGGTTAGAAAGCTCTTAAATACATTATTTCTAAAGGCTTATTTAAAGTCGCTCCGAGTCATTTATAAATCTATAAGTCGCACTTTTTATTTTCTAGTTCATTAGACAAAGACATACGTGTAACCGAGTGTTCAGACGTATTTCCTAAGCAACCAACAGAGACAGCAACACTTCTGAGCTCCAGCACTCCAATGCTATTTTATCTCTTTCTACTACCATTCTTGATTCAATTACGTATTTCCTAAAGTTCGTAAACTGGACCTCTAGGGTAAGATGTTTTCATAACAAACAACAAATAAACAGGCTACACGTTCGATACGCTCACAGTATACGGAACACCGAATCCTGTCTAATTCATCCATGTATAATACGAATATTATATAAAAAAATTTTCGACATTTTTGATTTACACGCTCTAAAATGGTTCCTGAAAACATTCTTTACTAAAGGAAACAAATAACCAAATAGGGTTTTTTTCGAAAAACACCTATTTTTTGAGACCATTTTTTTTTGGAAAAACAGCTTTTTCGAAAACTAATTTACGAAATTTTTCGAAAATTCTCTATCGAAAACCTATTTCGAAAGTACATATTATCTTTTATTCAAAAATATCTGTACAGCTTCTTCAAAAGATGCTCTTTTGAAAACGGATTTGTGAATTGCCCCCAAAACACATATTTCAAAAGTAAATTTTTTTCAAAAATGTCATTAAAAAATAATTTTCAAAAATTGATATACAATTTCCGAAAATGTATTTTTTCGAGAACAGTACTAGGCTCTGGACTCTAATAGCTTGGAGAATGTTAAATAAAAAAACACAAAAAACGATCCCGAACAAACCTAAACGAACCTTTTTTGAATTTGATTAGGTTTCCTTAGGTTTGGTACGTTACTTTTATGTAAATTACTTTTTCCAAAAAATTGAAAGTGAAAAAGTTAATACATATTCAAAAAGAAAACTAAAACTAGAAAAAAGAAAAAGATATCGACATAATTTTTACCTAAATATCCCATATTTCGTCAAGACCAGAATCCTCCTTAAGGGTACCCATCACTGACGCCGCGTTTCCTCGCTGGATAGCCAGGCTTATTCTTTGGGTGAGAAAACCTCGAGATTGTTCAGGAAAAATTCTTAAATTTATTTCAGAAACAAGTCTCTTAGCTTCCTCACCCCAAGGGCCCAGTGTCTCAACAGCAAATGGAACGAAATAAAATCTGTCTTTCAGATCTTTATATTTGACGTGTTTTTTGTTTTCCGAAATAAGAGCAGCAGAACCAAAAGATTTTGATGTTTTATCCAAATATGATTTTGCTAGAGTATGGCTGCAGGTGGCGTCCCATAAAAGTTGTTTACCTCTTTTCCATGGAATTAATGTCATTCCGTCTACTCGTTTAGATTTATATTATTAATAATTATAATAGTTTATCTATATATTAAAAAGGGTAATACATATTCAAAAAGCATTTTTCAAAAAAATTTAATTTCGAAAAGATGTTCTCTGAAAAAACGTATTTTTGAAAAGTGCTTAGAAAAATTTGAAAAATTGATTTTCGAAAAATTTTACTTACGTAAGTAAATACCTCCTAATAAGCAGAAGGCATAAATAAAAAAATGCTAAAATATTTACACTTTCATACTAACCAAACAATTGGTCCAGTCGCGTGTAGTTTTTTTTTTAATTTTTTCGATGTTAAATTAGGTAAATTTTGTCGAAACTTTAATCGAAAGATGCCTATTCGGCTACGGATCTTTTTTCAAAAAGAATCCATATCCTTAAAAATTACATTTTCCAAAAATTACTTATGAACACTACTGGTGTAGAAAATTATTTCTTTAACTCCCATAGGGGTTGAATTTTGAAAACCCCCTTCCTTAGTGCATGCCTACATTATGTAAGAAACCTCTGTGCAAAATTTCAAGTTCCTAGACCCAGCGGTTGGGCTGTGCGTTGATACGTCAGTCAATCAGTCAGTCAGTTTCTTCTTTTATATATAAAGATTATTAGTTTTTCTGTTGGAATATTTGACATTGACACAGACATTTACTTGTAAAAATCATCAAATTTATACAATGCTCTCAAGAAGTACAATTACATATTCCTAATAAAGTATGCAAACTTAAGAATCAGCTACTCTTTAACTCTTTTGCAGCATAGGAATTTAGGGCCCACTTTTAAGATTTCTATTAGGTTACAGCATATTATGCTAAAACTTATTTTGAAGCCTAAGATGCATCTTTAAACCTTGTTCAAAGTGCTTTAAATCCAGATCTTATGCCCTCTGCAGCTAACCATCCAACAATAAGAGCTATTGTGCTTATTTGATTTTAAAACTGCTTCAGATTAGTTATTTTTGAAACTAATACTAAACTAACTGGAATTGTGATAGATTTTAGGAAGTCATTGTAGTTCCCAAAATGCATGTATATGTACCTAGTTATGTATCTACCTGCTGTTGGTAAATTTTGATGGTAATTACTGAATAAGTAACAAATATAACAGTCTTTTCTGTATTTCTATGTATGTATTTGTATTGCTTTAAATACGTCATTTTAGCTTTATTAAAGCCAAATACGCATGAAAATCTAGGAAAAACTCACTTTACTGTTAAAGCTTTATAGCTTTAATAAAATGGAATTTCAAAGTCGGAGTGTTGTAACAAGAGACAGACTATTTTTATTATTGTCGGAGAAGATTAAAAGAATATCATTTTTTGTGATAAAACTTTTATTGAGTCTGTAGGTTAATATACAAAGAATAATATCATCAATACGTTTTTTGGATTATATTGCTTTATATTATTGGTTGTGTATACAGCATGTCCAGAAACCATCTTAACAAATGGACATTGGTTTTTTTTATTTTTGACTTTCCGGAAAAAAGTTATTCTTCATAAAAAAGTTCTGCATGTTGACAAAATAACTTTAATTTTTTTTAATAAATTACTTTATTAGTAAAAAAACATGATTTTTATGAACCATTTGATACAACTGACATTTTATTATGCAATTATTCAAATTTCAATAATTTCTTTTGTAAGAAAAGTACTGAAACCGGATTACAACTTTTGTACGTGTAAAATACACTCCTAAAATTTGGTGCGTTCCTCCCGACTCACCCTGTATATTAGCCTGAAAAAAGCATGAAATGAATTAATTTGATTATTTAAGAACAATAAATAATTTATTTTGTTACCTAATAATTATTTTAGTTGCATGATATACATTTATGATATTTTCTGATGTAATTAAATTAATGCTTTTTTGAAATGTATTTTGAATTGCACTTTTTACTGTACTAGGTAAAAAATAACAGGTATTTGGAACAGGTATGAACTTGGAAGTGGAACGTAACGTACCTGTTACCGGAAAATACTGTTTTGTATCAACTCTAGTTACAGCTCAACTTCGTAAAATTACTAGCTTTTTTATTCGTAAAAATGGACTGGCACTGTTATATTATGTCCATCAAGATATACATTTAAATACTGAAAATATTATAAGCAGGTTTAAGAAAAATAAAAAAAAAATGAATTTATTTTATAGATGTTTTCTGTTCGAAATTTTGTAATAAACGTTAATTTGTTTACATTTATTTTACGTGTTTTTAGCTCGTCATAAAATTTGGTACGATCGGCTCGAGCTCCCCCCCCCCCCCCCCGATTTTGTTCATTAACAACTTTAAGACAGATTTAAAATGTTTTTTAATACCCCCTTCAGGGGTTATATACAGTCAGGAGGCCTAAAAAAAGCGATTTTTCAAGAATTTTTCCTGAGAAGACTTTTAAATTTATTAATGTGAAAATCGGTACACATATTATGGTACCTTTTAACTGTATTTTAAGATTTTTGTATTTGTAAAAATAATAATTTTGAAAGCTGCTATAGCTGATCTCCAGGAGTTCCTGTCAAAAAAGGCATCTTGCGGTGACAACGATATCTCTGGACTGGATCATCGAAAATTAAAAAACCAAACGGATTTCGTTAAAGTAATGTATAATCTTCTAATTAATCGAAGGAATAAGCAAAATAAAAATTTTTGACAAAATGGCGGCTTAAAACAAAAACGAATTTTGACCAAAATTTTGGCCTTAAATTGTTTATAAAAAAAGATATTTATCAGTGAGAAAAAAACCTTCTTTTAAAAATATACTTAAAAAGCTTGTGTCAAAATTTGAGACTGATCGGTTCAGCCGTTTCCGAGAAATCTTCGTCACCGACTTTAAGAACACAGTTTTGACAAAAACGCGTTTAAAGTTTCAAAAGCACTTTACATAGAGTGCAATCGCTCTGACACGTCTTTACAAATATGCGTGTAACTTCGAAAATAATCGCCGGATTTCCTTGAACTTTTCTGTGTGTGTACTGGAATATATGTAGGTACATTACGAAAATGAAATTAAAAAAATCGATTTTTTGAAAATTCTAAATGTATATAACCCCTTAAATGTATATGTAATGGTTTTTGCCAAGTCAAAGTTTGCTCAGGTTAGCTTGAGCTTGCTTAAGATTCTACAGTACTAGGAACTTTGAGGAAACCTAAGCAAACACTAACTTAATATGTTTCATCTGCTTTAAGCATATTTAATATTAGAAGATAGCCTTAGAAAAACGACATTCATTCAGAAGAAGGAATTCTTTACAAAACTTTCTTAATTAGATTCCTCTCGTCCTAATGCAAAAAATGCAGTAAGTGGTAAAGCCTTTATTAAAGCCGTGTAACCGCTGTTGTACGTTATATTTAAATTAGATTTGGCGTCGTTGCAGTTGACTTTAATATTATCTTAGAGCGATTAAAATTAAATTACTTTCTATCTATATCTGCATTTGCTAATTGAAACGAATGGCCACGGATTCAATGGTTTTAGTTAAATTAAGTTGTAATTTTCTTGAAGTGACCTAAAATTTATAGTGTTCCGTGAAAACGAAACACTTATGGAATCATTTCGGTGTTCGTCCGTCCGTCCATCTGTCACAGGCGATTTTCTCTGAAACTATTCGACGTAAAAATTTGAAATTTGGCACAGAGATAGAGTGTAGTCGCCCAATTATAGACGTGAAGTATAAAAAGTTAAATTTTGATTCTGGAGGTTACTTTCGGGGGGGGGGGGGGGGTGGTAAATTGGGAAATAAAAAGAATTTCAAGGGCATCTTGTAGGGTGTCAAATAAAAGCTTATTGAAGCACGAATTTAACAATATATATGATGTATTTCCTTATCGATTTTTTTAAACATTTTTAGAGAAAAAAGCTTAAAGATTGCTGTCCCCCACCCTTATCACCAAAAGAATCGCTCAGAAAAATCATGAATATTGAGAATTGGACCAAAATTATCAGGATTGAAAAATTCTAACATATTTTTTTTTGAGGTGAGGGGGTAACTTTGGAATTTTAAATGAGATGATGTACTTTTGTTTATAAAATTCGAATCTGCGTAAAAAACTACGTATTTGTACAATTTCTTTTATTTGCCCCTTTGGATACGGAATTAATTATGATTTATTAGGTCATCAAATAAAAAAAAATCCACGTAATTTCAACTTATTTTTCGTCTGTTATGCTTGAGAAATTGTTCGAAATATCTTCCTTAAACTTCCAAACACTTTCTTACTCTTTTTCTAAAAGAATTTCGTATCCGCTGTAACATTTCAGGTATTTCTAATAAGTAGGCAAAACGGATTCGGTCTTTCATAGTATCTAAAGTTGTAGGTGCAGTCGCCATCGCTTTGTCCTTTATAAAACTCCACAAGGAAAAGTCAAATCCGGGGACCTACCAGGCCAGTTGCGCCGGATCGTTTTAACTTCTAAAGGAAACAAATAACTAAATAGTTTTTCCTTCAAAAAACATTCTTTTAAAAGTTTTTTTTTTCGAAAAACCGCTTTTTCAAAAACGAATATATACACATATATCGAACATAATTTTTTTTGAAAATGTCCTGACAGCTTTTTCAAAGATGTTCTTTTGAAAACGGATTTGTGAAATATTTTCTCGGAAACACGTATTTAGAAAGCACATTTTTTCAAAAATGTGTTCAAAAAATATTTTTCAAAAATAGGTACATTTTCCGAAAATATATTTTTTTGAAACTTAAATTATGAACTCTAGTAGCTTGGAAAATGATAATGAAAAAGAAAAAAGTTCCTGAGCAAACCTAAACGCACCTTTTTTGCGTTTCATCGGGTTTCCTTAGGTTTGGTATGTTACGTTCTCGTAAATTACTTTTCCAAAAAGCCGTTGCTTGAAAAAATTAATATCCCAAAAAATTTAATTTTGAATATGTTCTCTGAAAAAATGTATTTTTGAAAAGTTCTTTAAAATTTTTTTTATAAAAAAATGCTACAATATTTACACTTTCATTTTAATCAAACAATTTGTCCTGTCGCGTGTAAGCTAAGATTATTAACCAACTGTTCTGTTTTTTTTTTCAACAAACATCTTTGTTTCATTAAAAAAGAAGACATTATTTTCGGAAAATGTACCTATTTTTTAAAAATTAATTTTTGTATATATTTTTGAAAAAACATACTTCGAAATACGTGCTTTCGAGAAAATATTTCATAAATCCGTTTTCAAAAAAGCATCTTTGAAAAAGCTGTCAGGCAAAAATTTACCGTCTTAAATTAAGTAAATTTTTTCAAACAACACCTTCGTCGAAAGATGCTTCAACAATATCTACAAAATTTTCTCGAAAATATATTCATTTTAAAAATACATTTTTCGAAAATATATTTTTTAGAAAACATAGTTTCTTTAAATACAAGTTATAAGCTCTACTACTGGCTTAGCAAATGTCTAAAAAAATTACAAAAAGATCCTGAAACCTAAACGAACCGTTTTTGTGTTCGGTCAGGTTTACGGGTACCTACAGGTCTGCTATGTTACTCTGTAGGCAGTAAATTACTTAAAAAAAATGTTGTTTTTTTTAATATGACTATTCGATGTCTTTTTCGAAACAATGTTTGAAAAAATTTACTTTCTAAGAACATATTTTCTTACAAAAAATGAAATTTCGAAGACTTCTTAAGAAAAATTAGAAAAGTTGGTTTCCGAAAAAAAAAGCGTTGAAAGCAGCCCTAGTTTTCGAAACTGTATTCAAAAATATATTTTCCAAAAACGCGCTCTCAATAAAAATGTTTTTGAAAAATTTTCATATATCAGTCCAAATGGACAGAAGGTATAAATAAAAAAAATGCTAGAATTTTGGTAAGTTAAGATGACAGACCGTTCTATTTTCGCAAAAATAGGTTTGGATATTTCGTCCATTATGAAATAGTGTAGGTACATTTCTCTGAACTAATTTGCAGAAAATTACATTTATAATAACTTAGATATGGGGATGTATGTAGTTATATACATACTCACACAACAAACTCATACATGTACCTAACGTCCTAACCAAGAATAATAGTATACCATTGTAATTGTACACTACTATTCTTGTCCTTCAGTAGTTCAGCAGGTTAGTAAATTTTCCGTTTTTTTTTTCAAATACTCCGTATACCACATAAATTCTCCGAACACGATCAAGATGGCCATAATAGCTTTAATAGAAATAAATAGGTTTTTTTCGAAGTGGTCTCGTAAAGAATAGGGGTCGATGGACATGGGTCGGTAGATAAGACAATAGAAAAAAGCTCTTGGCCAATTTTCCGATATCTGACAGAAGAATCGACGGTAAGGTCATCCACTGAAAAATACGCAGAGTGGTTCAAGAGGGTATTTTAGTTGAAAGAAGTACTTTTTTATGGAATTATTTTCATTATATAATTATCTACTATAATATAACATTAATATAACATAATATAATATGATAGAACTTAACTTAACATACCATACAATAAACATAACATAATATATAAATTTATCTATCAAGAAAACCATCTTTGATCGCATCTATTGTCCCCAACATGGGGAGAGTACAACCAAACTGCTTTGCTTCTGTAGACGTTTCCTCTTAAAGTCTTAAAGACTTCGTTCTATAATATTTTCCGTAGAATATAATAACATAAAAATAAGTTAGGTAAATGTAGATCTATACATGCAAAACAAGGTTGTATTGTAAAACCATGTGGTAAAAATTTTGTCAGGCTAAACATGTGTCTTGGACGACTGTGCAGCATGGCGTCGAATTTGCCTCCCAATTTCGCGTATCAGGCCCATTTCTACCCCTGTTGCACTAAGCTGGGCCCAAATTGATTCAAAAGCGTTTAATACCAAAGCAAGATTTCGGCGAAGTTATACCACTGGTTAATGCTGTCGTATTACGTAGTTATACATCTACATTTTCCGTGCAGATTAGGGAATTATGTTTTTATACAGCCGGCTTTGTGCTCGTCACCAATTAATATTTTTATGAAATTTGGGATTAGTGACTTATCTGCATTTAAGCGCAAAAGAAAAATCCAAATTCGTAATATAAACGGTTGCTTTTTATGGGATTTTTAGATCTTAAAGTAAATTTTGGACAAAAAAAACTAAATTTGTACCACTTATTGACCTTCAGCAAGAAAAGACGACACCTTTCGTTTATAGCCTTTTGTTTTGTTTTATACATTGTGCCTGTGTACGACAAAACAGGAAGAGAGAGAGAGAGAGAGAGAGAGAGAGAGAACACTGAACATTCGACTTCGCGCGCCGTCGCTATTTCGAACAGTCTGTATTCGGAGCAAACCTGATAAAAGACAGTTCCGGATGAAAAGAATTCATTTTTAGTATTCCGTGCTAACATTAGCAAAACGGAACACTTATGGAATCACTTCGGTGTTCGTCCGTCCGTCCGTCTGTCACAGGCGATTTTTTCTGAAACTATTCGATGTAAAAATTTGAAATTTGGCACAGAGATAGAGTGTGGTGACCAAATTATAGACGTGAAGTATAAAAAGTTGAATTTTGATTCAAGGGCATCGTGTAAGGTTGCCAGACGTCCTGATTTTACCGGGACAGTCCCGATTTCAAAAGGTTCAAAATCCCGACACACTTGGCGATTGGCCCGAATTTTAAAATTTTCCAAAAAACATATTTTTACACTCAATAATTTAAATTATTGAATCATAAATTTAAGATGTATAATTTTTAGTGCATTATATTTTTGCTTGTTTTACGCTTTTTCGGTTCATTTATTAAATGCTAGTGCAAAAAATAGCGTTCCCGATTTTCTGCCCAAAGTCTCAATTTCTAAGCAGCTTTTAAAAGCTGATACCCGATTTTGAAGATGTTGGAACTGGCAACCCTAGCATCTTATAGGTTGTAGGGTGTCAAATGAAAGCTTATTGAAGCACGAATTAAACAATGTATAATAATGTATTTTTTTATTCATTTTTTAAAACGTTTTTCGGGAAAAACGCTTAAAAATTGCTGTCCCTCACCCTAAACGAAACAAATAACCCAATATTTTTGTTCAAAAAACATTTCTCTTCTTTAGGAAGTAACTTTTTCGAAAAACAACTTTTCCGAAAATGAATTGCCTAAATTTTGCAAAAATATTATCTCGAAAACATATTTCGAACCTACATTTTTTCAAAAATGTCCTGACCGCTTTTCCAATACGCTTTTAGAAAACGAATTTATGAAATATTTTGAAAATATTTTCTTCAACCCGTATTTGGAAAGTAAATTTTTTCAAAAATGTCCTCCAAATAAATAATTATTAAAACAGGTACATTTTTCGAAAATATATTTTTTTGAAAATAATATTTGAAGACTCCCCTGCAAAACGCATGGAGGTCACATTTTTTTAAGTTCTACACTGATCTCTCAGTTTACAACTTGACACTCTTGACAGCAACGAGTAAGCATAGATAATGCCAAGTGAGACCTTGGCGAAACGTCTGCCAGATTCCAATAGGAATTTAACAAACGAACGGATGTAGGTACTCCCGGATCAACATTTCTTCATATATATACTTATATATATATATATATATATATATATATATATATATATATATATATATATATATATATATAATAAATGTAAATGCGAAGATTTACTTCTTCGCTAGTGCAGCGAAAAGGCCGTGAATGAAAAATAAAAATAATGAGGACTATCTTTGATTCTGGTCTGGGTGACCTCCTGCTATCGATTTCTGGGCCCTTACCCATCAGCGGGCAGGCTTACACCCAGGGTGGCTGAAGAACAGACCACGATTTGACCAGAATCAAAGAGAGTCCTTATATCCAAAATGTTCGGAAAGGATGGGTAAGATGTAGTGGCTCGCGCCAACTAGTTCACCCAGTGTTGCTCCAAAAATGTTTGGCTGCTAACACAATAATACTCGAAAGTATGTCGAATGTCGATTTTCTCGACGTCGACGGTACAAATGCACCATTGTACAACAATAGTAGAAAAATGGAAGATTTCTTGGCCTATAGGTAATATAATAAATGTAAATGCGAAGATTTACTTCTTCGCTAGTGCAGCGAAAAGGCCGTGAATGAAAAATAAAAATAATGAGGACTATCTTTGATTCTGGTCTGGGTGACCTCCTGCTATCGATTTCTGGGCCCTTACCCATCAGCGGGCAGGCTTACACCCAGGGTGGCTGAAGAACAGACCACGATTTGACCAGAATCAAAGAGAGTCCTTATATCCAAAATGTTCGGAAAGGATGGGTAAGATGTAGTGGCTCGCGCCAACTAGTTCACCCAGTGTTGCTCCAAAAATGTTTGGCTGCTAACACAATAATACTCGAAAGTATGTCGAATGTCGATTTTCTCGACGTCGACGGTACAAATGCACCATTGTACAACGATAGTAGAAAAATGGAAGATTTCTTGGCCTATAGGTAATATAATAAATGTAAATGCGAAGATTTACTTCTTCGCTAGTGCAGCGAAAAGGCCGTGAATGAAAAATAAAAATAATGAGGACTATCTTTGATTCTGGTCTGGGTGACCTCCTGCTATCGATTTCTGGGCCCTTACCCATCAGCGGGCAGGCTTACACCCAGGGTGGCTGAAGAACAGACCACGATTTGACCAGAATCAAAGAGAGTCCTTATATCCAAAATGTTCGGAAAGGATGGGTAAGATGTAGTGGCTCGCGCCAACTAGTTCACCCAGTGTTGCTCCAAAAATGTTTGGCTGCTAACACAATAATACTCGGAAGTATGTCGAATGTCGATTTTCTCGACGTCGACGGTACAAATGCACCATTGTACAACAATAGTAGAAAAATGGAAGATTTCTTGGCCTATAGGTAATATAATAAATGTAAATGCGAAGATTTACTTCTTCGCTGCACTAGCGAAGAAGTAAATCTTCGCATTTACATTTATTATATTACCTATAGGCCAAGAAATCTTCCATTTTTCTACTATATATATATATATATATATATATATATATATATATATATATATATATATATATATATATATATAGTAAAAAAACATTTTATTGTATTGTCACCAGAATTGCATAAGTTTGCGAAGTTTCAAATCGATAGGACAATCGTTAGAAGTAGGTGAAAAGTAGGTTGCCAGATCCAGCATCTTCAAAATCGGGTATCAGCGTTTAAAAGCTGCTTAAAAATCGGGATTTGTGGCAAAAAATCCGGACGCTATTTTTTTTGAACAAGTTACAGGTCAAGCTATAAGAAAAGCGTGTTAAAAAGAGTATTAACCTTCTATTACTTTTCACTCATGTGCGAATTATAAATAACCACAGAACGCAAGTAAACTTTAACCTTGCAAAACAATGCTTCCGATATTCTTCCGGTCTCTAGAGAACTAAATAGAATACCTACTGACGTTGAAAGTTTATAAAAATATGACTATTTACAAAGTAGACGAAGAAAGAATTACAAACGTTATTTATCATTGACATTAAAGAGTCACTGAACTTACCGACCACCCTGTATATTATGCGGAAATGCACAGTAGGCAAATAGGAGCACTTAAGTCTTATTTTTAATAATGATAACCGTTTCTTCGTGCTTAAACGTTTATTTTCACTTGCAGTCACAACATAACCACATGCCATTTGCAACAATTTATTTTCCTACCACCTGACTTGCAAGCTACTGTATTAAGTTGCAGTTACCGTAAATTGTCTCATTTACATACAGCAATGGTATTTTTCACCAGAGAGACGATTTTCTGGGTTCTTTAAGAAATAAAAATAAATTTTTATGGTTTTCCCAGTTCTCAGAGCAAACTTAGTAAATGTTTCTTCATTTTCCGTCACCCCACAAATAAAAGAATATTTTTAGTAAAAAAATACCGTTTTACCAATTGTCACCATGAGACCACAGCAGAAGCTGCTCTAGCTCTTCATTTAAAGCTGCTTTCTTTAGATTGAAAACTTTTGGGAGGTCACTTACTCTTACTCTAAATATTGTTTCCGAATTATAATAATTATGTCCATGATCTTTATTTATGTTAGATAGTCTAAGCTCATTCTTTTCAAAAAATAAATTTTTATGAGAAAAATTACCCTGACATATACAGTACATTCGCGGATATGGTATAGAAAAGGACAAATGGACCAAATTTTGCAAGGTATGTAAAAATGTCATTCCAAATTAAAGTTTTTTCTTGTAAAATAAATAAGATTCACGTTATGAACAATTTAATTTTTTATACGAAAACGTTTTTTTGCGTGAGGGTAAACATACCTTGTCTATCATTTTCTACCAAAAGAACAAATATGAAATATGTTTTAAAGGTTCCCTAAGCGGAAGTACAAGATTTCATAAAAAATTTAAATATTAAAAGTAACGAGTTTTATCACATTATTTTTTTAAAATCCCAACTATTCTCTTTCACACCTTTAACCAGAGTACTAGTTTCTACATATAAAACAATAATGACACCTATGGACATGCTTGTCAATGTCTTTATTAAATGAATCAATTATCTAATTTAAAATGCTTCTCATCAAAGTGCTATCTACTGAACAAAGGATTTTTATAGTCCAGTGCTATGGGGATGGCCAAGAATCATAGATTGCCACTATATCATGGAACAATTTAGCGAGAAATTTGTAGGAATTCCAATCACTGATATGACAATCTACAACACAATAAAAAGTTCCAAAGAACTGGTTCAGTTTTAAATCTCAAGAAGAGGAAAAAGAAGAAATATGACCTAAACGATGCTGCTACAGTTTTAGTTCTTAGGTCTGGTAGAGAAACTCCTGTGACGCCAATTGAAAATCGTGCTAAACATCTTAGAGTCATGAGGGGCAAACTAAATTTTAACTGGAAATATCCATTTTTATAAATTTATTTTATTTTCTGATGAATGTACATTTTCTACTAATGGAACTGTAGCATCCCAGCAGTAAACTGATCTCGAGAAAACCCCGAATTTAGAGTAATGAGGCGAAGACAATATTTTTCAAAAGTGAACGTGTGGTGCGCGATATCTGTCCATGGCATTATAGGCCCATATATTTTTAATAACACCTGCAATAGAATATCTTACTTAGAATTGCTGGATACATTTCTTAGCGATGAACTCGAAAATTTGTCATTCAATTTACGCCAAAACATGTATTTTCAACAAAATGGCTGTCCAGCACATTGCGCAGTGGCGGCTTTTGAAATTTCAAAGTTGTATATCTCTGTTCCTACTTACAGGACCCGTGCCAAATTTAGGGGGTTTAATAGTGAGCCCACTGGATATGTTTTGATAAAGAAAAAATATTTTGAAATTTGCGAAAAAAGTTGAATTTTGCTGCGCTCCACCCCCAACACCCCCCCCCCCCCCCCGGGGAAAAAATAAATACGTTTAGGTATTTTATTTATAATTTTTTCTAAACAAATTTTACATCATTTTGTCCAAAATTTTTAAACTTTATGAGAAAAAAATGCGTTAGTAGAAAGTTACTTGAATTTTTTTAAATATAAAATATAATTTAAAAAAAAATTAAAATGACTTGGTGAATTGGTAGAAATGGCCCAATTTTATGGCCCCCAAGGAGCCCCAACTTAACATTGGCCAATATGTTTCTATGGGGCCGTTTAAACAAATTCTTTATACCACTCCAATACCACATAATGCTGATGTGCCAAAAGGCAGAATTACCCAGGTTGCTCGTTCAATATCCCAGGAAAAAATCAGAAATTCCTTCAGATATCTAAGAAAGCAATTAGAAAAATGTGTTGAATATGGGGCTGGGGGTTTTGAATTTTGATATCTTTATTGCAGGCGCGGATCCAGAACTTCAGGGAACAGTAATATATTTTTTCAACTTTTTTTATATTTATATTTTAATAGGTATATGTATTATTGATGATTTTGGGGGGTGATGACCCCATGACCCCCCTGGGTCGGCTCTTGCTTTATTGTAGATATTGCTTAGATTATATAATATTCTTTTGAGTTTAATTAAGTGTTCGTATTATTTAAAAATTGCACTTGAATAAAATTTTTAATTAATAATTGCTTCATTTAATATAGACCTATGGACAAACATGTCCATAGGTGTCATTATTGTTTAATATGTAGAAACTAGTACTCTGGTTAAAGGTGTGACAAAGAATAGTTGGGACGGGACTTTAAAAAAATAACGTGATAAAACTTGTTACTTTAAATATTTAAATTTTTTAATGAAATCTTGTACTTCAGCTTAGGGTTTAATTTAAAATATATTTTATATTTGTTCTTTTGGTTAAAAATGATAAACATGGTAGGTTTACTCTTACGCCAAATAACGTTTTCGTATTTTGTATGCTCCCTGTATAAAAAATGTAATTTTTAGTAAGCTGAATCTTATTTATTTTACAAGCAAAAACTTTTATTAGGAGTGACATTTTTACGTACTTGCAAAATTTGGTCCTGGTCTGGTCTTCCAAACCCCTTCCACGGACATACTGTATTACTGTATATTATCAATATGAAAATCTGCTTGTTGTTTGTTTGTTACTTAATCACGTCTCATTGGAGCACCGGATCACAATAAAACTTTGCACAGAGGCAGCGTACATAACGGAATAAACAGCCTATTTTCAATATACGCTACTTTTTATCCCGTCTGGATAGGTTGTTCTTTTGGGATATACATTCCGGGACGAACAAGCTGTCTATACTCGGCACCTTTACCAAATGTCAGGAAAGCAGACTTAGCATTTTTACTTTGATTCTTCTCATTTGATGTTTGCAGATGATCTCAAGATCTATCGAGTTATACATGATAATCGGGACTCCGATGCTCTGCAGCGTGACTTGAGTGTTTTGTTTGAGTGGTCAAATAACAATGTTCTTCACTTAAACGCTTCTAAATGCTCTGTGATAACTTCTTCTGGAAGCAATAATTGCCATCAATTTGTTTACGATATTAATGCTGATGACCTTATACGATCACCTCAGGTAGAGAATCTGGGTGTATATTTTGATAGAGAGTTAAGTTTCAGTAATCACATAAATACGATGGTCGCTGGAGGCTGGGTTTTATTCTACGGCATTCCAGGGATCTGTCCCCTAACATCTTAAGGTTACTATATTGTACCTATGTACGTCCTTGTTTGGAGTACGGGTCCATTGTCTGGTCGCCATACTATCAGAGTCACATTGGGTCCATCGAGCGGGTTCAGGACAAGTTTCTGAAGGCATATTCTCGTAAGATTGGTCTTAACGTGTCAGACCTGTGCTATCGTGAAAAATGCAAATTTTTGAATTTGACATTTTTCACGACAAACTCGTGCACGATCTTATTGACGCACCAAATTAGCTCCGTCTCCTGGATTTTAATGTTCATTGCCATACTCACCATATAAGGGACAAACCTTTTTTCCGAGTTCCATTTCACCGTACTAACTATGGCTTCAATAGTCCTATTATATGTCCAGAATTCAAAGACGTTACAATGCCAACTGTGATGAGTTGAGTCCATGCCTTTATATTCCTTTAAGAAAGCGTGTCGTAATTAGTAATAACTAATAACTTACTAAGTAGGTAGAAATTTGCTGTGTATATTCCATCAATGAATGTATATTTTTTTTAGTTTTATATTTTCCATGATTTAGGCCTGAGGAGTGTCATTTTATTGTCCGTCATCTTGTGAAATATTTAGTAATACATAATTATATTGTAATTTTTTCTGTTATAGGAAAAATGGAGTTTCCCTTGATAATAAATAAATAAGTAAATAAAAATGTTTTGATTTTATAAAACTAACAATGATAAAATTGAGAATTTAAACAATGATTTTTAGTTAAATATTTGATTTTTGCCTAGTGAATGTTCTTAATTTTAGTAAGAATTTAGACACTAATTTTTAGTTATAATGTTGTTATTGACAATATAATGTTTTTAGTTTGAGTACCTTATAGTTTTGTCATAAAACCTAAAGCAATTCGTGATATCAATGTGATGTTCACTTAAAATGCTTTTGTTAATACTCTTAAAAGTGCTTTTAATATAAAAACGTTTTTGCAATATAACATACAAAGAAGGCATTTATTTTCCTGCTTAAAACAGGTATAGGGAAAAATCTGAGTTCTTAAAAAATATATCGCCCTGGCGATAAGCAGCAATGTCCTGGTACCAACAGAGACCTGGCTACGGCCCTGGGTCTGTATCTTAATTCGTTTTTAAATGGCAAGCCTTTAAAAATTAAAAATCGTGAAAAAAAATTTAAATACCTTTATTTCTCTTATTACTTTAAAAGTTGTTTCAAGTCAGTCCTCACATTATTTATCTGTAAGAAAATGTAAGAAGTGAGTTCCAAAATCGACTTTATTACTGCCAAGAAGTTCATGGTGGTCATTTCAAACAACTTTGAAAGTAAGAAAAATAAAGGTATTTAAATTTTTAATTATTTTTTCGCGATTTATAATTTTGAAAGGCTTGTCGATTAAAAACGAATTACGAGATACGGACCGAGAAAACCAAATCGACGAGAAGCAACAGCAACAAACGGAGCTTCCGCGCGAACGTTTTGTGAATGCGCACACTCCAGCTATGGTGTACGGCTTGTCGGCTTGTTTTGTTATTTTAATCTCCGAAAGTGTACCTACATCTACATCAGTTTTAGCCGAGAATAACCTCGGGATCTCGGGTTTTAGTCCGTTTGTAGCTCTAATTTCGCTCGTATCGAATTATCAAATTGGTTTTTTAAATAAAATGCGCTTATGTGATAGACATGATTGTGGATGTTGGATATTCTTGTGCAGTTCCTGGATGTTTTTTAAAAACTGGCTCTGGAGCCAGTCTTTTTTCATTTCCACAAGACTGTCTAAGGTAAGTACATATATTAAACATTGAATTATTAAATATATAGTTATTTTTATTTATTTATTCATTGAACCTGTGATTGAATTATGCAAACAGACAATTTGCACTTTACTAAATAGCAGGCAAATAATAAAATAATTTTTTTAATATGGCGGTCAACTTGCGGCTGTTGATGGTTAAGTGTTTGATTTGTAATGTGTATAATTGGGTTTGGAATTTATTATTATTTATTTTTGTTTTAATCAATAATTTTTGTGCCAAGTGTATAGCTTTGAAATGTTGTATTATGGTAAATTACCGCGCATGCCTAAAGAAACTCCACTAGCTGAATAAACCAGTACTAGTGAAAAAAGAAGACGAGAGAACTGATTTAACCGCCATAGTGTAAAGTGCAAATCCGCATTGAAAAGAAAATATTATATTGGACACTGCCAAGCTAATGCATGTAAAGTGTGTTTATTTTGAATGTAAGAAAGAGGGGCCCCCTTCAGCTTCTATAGTCAAAACCAAGGTGAGTGGAGTTTCAGAATTTCTTAATCTTCCTTTATGTTTTTATTTTACTGAATTACTTCAATCAACAAACTATTTGAAAAGAACCAGCAAAGTACGCAACATTTTTTGGTCCTACGCAGCCGGATTATTTTTCACGTACTTTGAATTTTTTTAAACCTACAATACCTATAATTTAACAAAAAATTCAAATGACTATAACTTTCTACTAACACATTTTTTTCTCTTCAAATTTAAGAATTGTCGACAAAATGATGTAAATTTTGTTTAGAAAAAATAATAAATAAAATACCTAAGCGTGTTAATTTTTTCCCAGGTGGGTCAATTCAAAAATTCAACTTTTTTCGCAAATTGCAATTTTTTTTCTTTACCAAAACATTCCTAGTAGGCTCACTATTAAAAAACCTGAATTTGGCATGGGTCCCATAAGTAGCAACAGAGATATACAACTTTGAAATTTCACGGGCCGCGCCTGGTAAGCTCCAATTTGTCCTGAAGGATATTTATAAAAATCTGGGACCTACGAGAAAATTACTCTAATAATCGTATCCTAGAAAGGACACATAGTACAGCGGTTTTAAAGAGGTAAAAGTCAATTAAGATAAACATATCGCGAGAGGGGGGGGGGGGGGAATATATGGGGACGTGGACATGAAATAACATTTTTGTTTGCTTTTCAAAGTATGACTCATTCAAAATAAATTTTGAACACAAAACCATAAAGCTTATTTGAGCGTAAGTTGTTATCCATACCAGTACAAAGTTTCCAACAATGTAATGCTTTATTTCCCCCTTATGGCTGATCGTATTTTAGCTTTATAACTTACAAATCTATAAAATTTTATTATAAATCTAATATTTCGACTATTTCCCGGCGACTATGTAGTTTAGACGATTTGACTTTAATTCTATAACCTTTTTCCACAAAATTTGAACCTGCAGGTGCTGTCATCTAGTGGCGATGTGGCGACTCTTCACTTGCAGTGTATGTTTATTAGAAGGCGGGGAGAAAGCCATTACCGCTGTTTTATACGTCAGACACAGGTGACGCTAGATGCAGGTCCAATACAGAATGTATTCCGACCATCGAGGTAAAATAAAAAGACTGTCCTCTTGGCACTTGCCGAAGCATTGACAAAATTGGCAAAAGTATGTTATACATTAGGCTATAGATGACGCCAGTTGCTTTAATAAAACGTAGGAATTTTGTTTTTAGTGACGATACCAACATACTGACAAAATTGCTATATTTATAGAGGGTACAGTAAGTTCCGTTATCTGTAAAGGTTTTTCTTATGGACTAATACAAAGCTTACTTTGTAAATGATAGACTCAGATTTGTCAGTGCCAAGAGCTCTGAGCTGATCTTTTACAAAAAAAGGATATCTTAGAAGTATTTATAATATTGTAGTTAATGCTTCTAGTGCCGACTATTTACACAACCCTTTAGGTAATCATTAAATTGCAGATTTCGTGGAGCACAGCAAACTTCTTCCAATTGCTTACATGTTTATTAGATTTCTGTAGATGGCACCACATGCACTAAGCGCAAAATATTTTAAAAAGTTAAGGATGATGCCCTAACGTTCGATGCCTAGAGCGGGTAGCTCTCTGCTCTGGTTCTTTTGCATCTTACTCCACATGGCGTCAACCTTGGCGAACCCAATTTCATTTTGACATGGTTTTTCGGCTTTAAAATTTCAGTCAATTATTCCAGTTCCACCGTGTATAATGATTTCATTCAAAGGATTAATATGTTAAAAGATCTATGGTGACATTTTGTCTCTCACTTGGGCCTAGAGATCCTAGGGTTGCCACCTTTTGGGCACTCTTACCCAGGACGTCATCTCCAAAATCTTACACCTTCACCATTTTTTTATAAAAACTAAAAGTTACTAGTCGCCAAAGCGATAGAGTACTACTATAGTTATATTGCCTGTGGTACTACATTAAAATATATACGATGACTAAGAAGGAAATAATATTGAGTACATATCAATCAATAAGAACGAATTACTTAAAAGGGTAAGCTACTCGGACTAACTCCTGGACGTAAATAGAATGCAGATAGGAGTATAGGTAGGAATGGCACCGCAATATCGATAATATAAAATTAGGTATGTTTATATTGATCGATAAGATAATAAAACGTAAGTTAATAAAACAGCAGAAAATAGCCATGTTTATTAATTTTGTAAAAAGTTTAACATTTTTGTTTTGCTTCAATATGTGATTCCGGGATAATCCCGGGTCCCGGCTAACATTCTTTGTTGCCGGGACGTAGCCTAGAATTCCGGGATGATCCCGGCGAATCCGGGACAGGTGGCAACCCTGGTAGAGCGTCAATATTCTTTGTAAATATTGTTTTCCTAAAGTAAGTAATCATAAAATATCTTGAAACTTTTATTAATACGCTCTGGTGCTACTTACGGGACCCATGCCAAGTTCAGGATGTTTGATAGTGAGCCTACTAGGAATGTTTTGGTAAAGAAAAAAATATTTTGTAATTTGCGAAAAAAATAACCACATTTAGATATTTTATTTATTATATTAAAATTATATTAAAAATATAATTTCTAAAAAATCAAACGACTATTTAACAATTTTTTTCTCTTAAAATTTAAAAATTTTCGACAAAATGCTGTAAAATTTGTCTATAAAACATTATAAATAAAATACCTAAACGTGTTAATTCTTTTTCCCGGTTGCAGAGCAAATATTCAACTTTTTTCTCAAATTACAAAATATTTTTTTCTTTACCAAAACATTATTCCTAGTAGGCTCACTATCAAAAGTCCTGAACTTGGCATGGGTCAAGAATAGGGATTGCAATCCCGCAAAGTGGGATCCCGCAATCCCGCGGGATCCCGCATCATTTGACGGCAGGGGGGATCCCGCACTAGCTGTGCGGATCCGCATAGCCATGAGAAAGCCGTAAACTCTTAAAAAATAACGCGAAAACGTGTATCTGCCAAATATCCGTGGTATTATAATATGAAAATTAATGAGACTGCTTAGGTATTATAAGTACCTATCTTACTTACCTTACAATTAAATTAATGTGATTTACTATAAAAACTACTAAGACCTATTATCTTAGGTAGAAAAATAATAATCTTTTAAAGTTCATTTGCCCAAAGTTACTTGTTAATTTAATTGATATTTGACTGATTTATAGTCATAGTAGTAGGTATAGTTAAGAGAGGCTCGACTTTAAATTACATAATTTTGTTGACTGAAATACTGTTAATCTTTAATATTTATAATAAAAAATTAAAGTTGGTTTAATAATTTTAATAAATTTTATAAAATTATAAAACCTATGCGGGATCCCGCGTATAAACATTTGAAGTTCATTTGCCTAAAGTTACTTGTTACTTTAATTGATAAGAAATTTGACTGATTTATAGTCATAGTACTATAGTTAAGAGATGCTAGACTTTAAATTATATAATTTTTTTTTACTGAAATACGGTTATTTGTTGATTTGTATAATAAAAAGTTAAAGTTGGTTGAATAATTAATTAAATAAACATTAATCTATCGAATTTTATTAAATTAAAAAACCTATGCGGGATCCCGCGGGATTAGAACCAATTCCGCAAACGCCCTGCGGAATTTAAAACACTGCGGGATTGCAATCACTAGTATGCAGAACTCTATCTTTAGCATTTCTCCAAGTTAATCATAGAGGAAAAATGAATAAAAAATAAAACAGTCTTTTGTGAAACAGATATTTTATTTGTTGATAATACATGGTAACAGTTAATACAATGATAATACAAAATACTGTTTACAAAATAAAAAAGGTATAACAAAACTGTCATAATAAGAAATAACATTACTACCACGATACATATGTCATAATAGTGAAGCAGTTTGAGATTCTAAACTACAGTTTGAACTATAACTAAAAATACATCTTCGTTCTGACAACTTTTTTGGTAAGTTAAATACCCGTATTATAAAATAAATTTGTTGGTATTCTTGTTTAAGTTACTCTCTAGAAAATGTATATTTTTCCCAGTTAATTTAAAAAAAAGAGGGGTAGGCAAAATCACATAGGAAGACAACGTAAAAAGAGTCTTTTAAGTAGGGAAAAATTGACAGAAATCGAGGGAAACACCGAGCAGCCATCCCCTCAAAATACCTTACATTTGTAGGATATAGAAAAGAAAAAGTAAGTACGGAATATTTTAATATATTAACAAAAACTTTAACACAGGGTTGGTATTTTTTTCTCTATAAAAACTTTAAAAGCCCGGTTCCTATATACTGTTATTAAAAGTAACTTCATAAAAATATGTCACCTATACTTTCGGCAACAAATTCATGGTCCCCTCGAAGTTTTACGCATCCTCCAAATTACTTTAAAATAAATATTTCAAATGCAATCTAAAGATAAATTTGACAAGAATACTCAACACTATTATATCGTGGTCATACAAGTTTAAATAAATAGTATCCAACAAAATTATGCATCAAAAAATATTATAAGATAGAAGTATTCGTACAATAAGCCTAAAGTGAATAAATATTTAAAAACAATGCAGTGATCTAAGTAATACAGTGTTAGTGTAATAGAGCTTTATTTATTATTAATTACTACTATTAAAAAAGAAAAGGAAGCAATAACGATTTAATAAAAAATAAGATGAATAATAAAAGTATATCAAACTTTTTAGAGGACAAAAATATTTGTAGAATCACAAAAAAACAAAATTAAAGTTTTGTTTTAATACCTTTGTGCGTAGGCCCTTATGATCAATAACATGACGTGGCCAATTATAGTAGCATATGAAGAAACCGAAGATGTCGGAAAGGAAGAAAAAGATATATTCTTTAAAAACCTGCAGGGAGAGATATGTAGATGAAGGAGGAGAGAATATAATATATAATTATGGAGGATTAAATATAAATGCAAGAGTGGGAGACAAAGACGCGGGAATGGAGGAGTATATGGGACAATACGGGGAGGAAGTTAAAAACAATAATGGAAGTAGAATTATGGAGCTGAGTACGGAAAAAAATTTGGTAATAACAAATCAAAGTTCAAACATAAATACATATACAAATATACGAGAGTGGTACCCTCAAGAAATGAAAAGTCAATAATAGAATATATAAAGGATATAAAGTATCAAGACAGGCGGAAATAGCAAGTGACCACTATATGGTTAAAATGGATATGAAGAGGAAACAAGAAGAAACAAAAGACAAAAGAAGAAAGAGAATACAGGAAAAAATAAAAAGCTATAAACTCAAAAAGGGCAAGTGCCAAAGGAAGGGACGAACCCAAGATATACCAGATCGAAAATTCAGGGAGCAAAGTAAGGGACAGGGAGTTGAGGACAGATGGGAACATTTTAAGAACACTCTGTTGGATGCCGCTAAAGAATGCTGTGAAGCAAGCAGGAAAATGAAAAAAGATATGAAGAGAACAGAATGGTGGAACACAGAGATGAAATATATTGTTAAGAAGAAAAAAGAAAGTTGGATATCTAAACACAAAAAAGTAGAAGATTATAAAATATATCAAGAAAAAAGAAACGAAGTAAAGATAACAGTAAGGAAATCAAAACAGGAGTCATGGACAAAACTTGGAGAAAATATGACGGATAACTTCAGAGAGAATCAAAAACAATTTTATGGTGCACTGAAACAACTAAGATAGAAAAAACAAAACAATATGTTGAACATAAGGGATAAAAATGGAAATATAATTACAGAAGAAAACGAAATCATGGAGAGACGGAGACAATACTTTGAAGAACTGACAAAGTTAAGTACAGACACAGACGAACAACAGGAGGAAATAACAGAGATACAGGACGATTTCATAAGAGAGGAAGAGGTGGTCGAGGACATAGGTAAGATAAAGCTTGGTAAAGCAGCACGAAGAAATAACATAACACCAGAAATGATTAAATAAATGAGAAAGGAAGGAACAAGGCAATTAAATGAATTAATGAATATGATTATGGAAAGTGGGAGAGTGCCAAAGGAATGGAATTCAGAAATTGTACTTCCAATATAAAGAAAGGAGATAAAAGGGTGTGTTCCAATTATAGAGGCATAACCTTGTCTAGTGTTCCAGGAAAAGTTATGGCTAGAATAATAGAGAAGAGGATAAGAAGTAGAATTGAACCAACCATGAAGGAATCTCAATGGGAGTTAAGGGGAGGGCGGAGTACACCGGACCTAGTATTCATAATAAGACAAGTCAGCGAAAAACTCATAAACAACAATAGATGCATTCATTTGTATTTTATAGACCTTGAAAATGCTTTTGATCGAATACAAAGAACGGATGGAGAGTATTAGAAAAGAGAAAATTGGACAAGAATTTATAATAGTAAATGCTATACATAAAGACAATACCAACACAGTAAGAACAAACAATGAGGAGTCAAGAGAATTTATAACAAAAATGGAAGTAAAGCAAGGATGCGTGCTGAGCCCACTACTGTTCTCGATGGTACTGGATGAGGAAACAAAGGAATGTAAGAAAGAAATGAAAAGCTTACAACTGGGACATTGGAAAATGAAGCAGACACAAATAACAGAGCTGATGTTTGCAGACGACATGGTACTCCTGGCAGGCACGGAAGAGGACTTACAACACAACCTAGATATTGGATAGAGAAATGAGTAAAATAAATATGAAGATAAGTATAGAAAAGACGAAAACAAAAACATAACATAAAAATACACGGAAAAGCAATAGAACAAGTGGACAGCTACAAATACTAGGTTCAGTAATAGAAAATGACGGAATGATGGATAGGGAAATCAACGAAAAAATAGGAAAAACAGGACAAATTTACAACAGCATGAAGATATCGTTCACCACATTACTTTTGTTTAAACTAGAATTAGTATTTTTTACCGAAACAAAAGAGCTTCGGGTAGCAGAAGATATTTAAGTTTTTACAGTCCACTTAACCTTCAGCAACAGCATAAAAATCATACATTTCTCTAGAAGTCAATTTTAAATAATAGCTTTGTTCGCGGAGACGATCCGTGACCAGTCCGTAACCTGTACAAGTTAAATAATCCCAAACATTTATGCGCATGTGCGATCCGAAACCGATCAGGAATTGACAAATCTCCGCGAACGTTTTTGGTGAACGTGCTTGTCCGGAACATCTGCGAATCACTGAACCTTAACATATTTTATTATTTTGAATTAAATTTTTAGACTGAACAACCTAATTTAACATTATGTAATGATTAAAATTGCCATAAAGCCATATTTGTTCTGTTATGAGTAATTTTAAATACAAGAATAATTGAATATACTAGAGCATATTATTATATACCAATTTATATCTACCTTTATACAACTAACAGCATATGAAATTTAACTGTTCGTTATCGCAAAATACAGCGCGCCCAAAATTAAACGACAATTTTCAAACAAATTTCATACTGCACTTGCGCGGACAAATAATTCATCCCATAATCCTCGGATCGTTTTGACTGGTTACGGATGGGTCCTGAACTTGTTCTCGCATCACCGCGAACGCCAAATTTATTGTCAAAATCAGTGATTTTCTGCACCGCGAACGCAAATAATCGCAAAGCGCACGCGCACTTGTCACGGACTAGTTCCGGATCGTCTCCGCGAACAAAGCTATTAATGTAGTTTCTTTTTACTAGATACCTAAAAAATGGTGGTCGTTGATCCGTTGCTAACTAATATTTTGCTCCGTTTTATCTAGTTTGTGATTTGAATATAGTGTTTCTTAAATTAGCCTGATAGGGTTGAAAACTAAATTAAATTTATCACTAATAATATTAACGTATTAAGGTAAGGTTTGAGGGTGCACGAAAGTGAAAGAGTCGAGATGCGGGTACATCTCGACTCTAGAAAAACTCATTTAGGGAATCTTTTAAAAAAAATCGGTAAGTTAGGATTATTTTTTTAACAAAAGGACGAATCAAAACTTTGTTTTTTCTTAGTAAAATGTTTAAATTTTTTTAAACTTTGTCTTAAATTACGCATAAAGCAGAAAATCAATTCTCCTTAAAGATATTTAAGTCTGGCAACGTTTCAACAAATTCAAATGTTTTTAGTTTTTTTCGCGCGCAATTTTCTGTCAACATGGACGGGTTTTAAGGTGTTTTTGAAAATTTTTAAAATGTTCGATTTAAGAAAAAAAAGTATTTTGGGTATGTATGTAGACTACCCCATGGGTCACCCATTTGAATACATGCAGTGAATTTCATAACATCCTGTATTTTGACACTTTAGACTTACTGTATGAATCCGTACTTACGTCGCTGATTGTATGTGTCTACAGTCTACACCGAAATAGTTGAAATGGAAGCTGATTGCCCCCTTTAAATAAATTAGAATTGTACAAAACCAACTTTATTATAAAAAGGACCGCCCTGTGGGGAAAATTGGGTTTTATTAGGTCTATTCACGGTTTTTTGGGCACTGAAATAAGATAAAATGAGATGTACCAATAAAAAAATTTAAGTAAAAAATTTCTTTGCTAATATAATAATTTAATAACATTTATATAAATAAATAAAAACGTATGTCCCATCAATTTTCGAGATGCTATTATTAGCTCAGTCCCGCTGCCGCTGTCTAAAAACGTGGAAAAGTTTTTAGAAGCATTTTGACTTTCCTAGGTTGTAGGGGAGGCATGTCTGAGGATATCTGTTATCTCAGTAACAACTGAAATTGCTGCTATGATTTGTAATTATTTTTTGATTTGGACAATCGAAAACTCAAATGAAAGGTTTTTTGCAATACCTACAGCTTTCCTGTTGACAACTTTTATCTGCAGTGCAAAGGAAAAGAGCTATGGACAAAAAACTAGTTTTAGAATATTCAAAAAATAATTAAAAATCATAGCAGCGATTTCAGCTGTTACTGGGATAGGAGATATCCACAGACATGCCCCCCCCCCCACAACAAAGCTGAATGAAAGTAGTAAAGCATAAAAGTAAATGGCAAAACCCTGTTGTCAAACCCATTTAAATTCATTAAACTATTTTCTACAGGGCGTTCAAGCACTTTTATGATAATCATAAACCCCTAAATATAATGCTTCTAATTTTTTTTCTCAAAATCGACATTTTTGGAACAGTCAGCCTGGGCTATATGTCCAAGTGTAGGGCCGTCTCTACCGGGGGTGCAAGGGGTGCCTCGCACACCTGCGGCAAAGTAGTATAGGCGGCATGATATGAGCCACAAATTGATTAAAAACAATAGGATAGGCGGCAAATTTCATTTCGCACCCCAGCAGCGCAATAGTTAAGGACGGCCCTGCCCAGTGGCGGCTGGTGAAATTTCAAAGTTGTATATCTCTGGTCCTACTTACAGGACCCGTACCAAATTTAGGGGTTTTAATAGTGAGCCCACTGGGAATGTTTTGGTAAAGAAAAAAAACATTTTGTAATTTGCGAAAAAAAGTTGAAGTTTTGGTGTGCCCCTCCTAGGAAAAAAATGAACGCGCCTAGGTATTTTATTTATAATTTTTTCTAAACAAATTTTACATCATTTTGTCGACAGTTTTTAACTTTTGAGACAAAAAAATGTGTTAGTAGAAAGTTATAGTTATTTGAATTTTTTTAAGCCTAAAATATAATTAAAAAAAAATTCAAATGACTATAACTTTGTACTAACACGTTTTTTTCTCTCAAAATTTAAAAAATGTCGACAAAATGATGTAAAATTTGTTTAGAGAAATAATAAATAAAATACCTAGACATGTTCATTTTTTTCCTAGGAGGGGCACACCAAAAATTCAACTTTTTTTCGCAAATTACAAAATGATTTTTTCTTTACAAAAACATTCTCAGTGGGCTCACTATTAAAACCCCTAAATTTGATACGGGTCTTGTAAGTAGGAACAGAGATATACAACTTTGAAATTTCACCAGCCGCCACTGGCCCTGCCCAAGTGCCAGCAAAAGTCAACAATTATAAAAATATATTGAAGAAACATTCTTTGATGCAGAACTTTGCTAAACGTAAATAAAAGTAAATGGCAAAACCCTGTTGTCAAACCCATTTAAATTCATTAAACTATTTTCTACAGGGCGTTCAAGTACTCTTATGATAATCATAAACATGCTTTTCTATGAGTTGCTTAAACAAATATATTTTTTTAAAATCTGATTGTTTGGAACTTTGCTTTGTAAACTTAAGCAAAATATTGTTTAATTGTATCAGATATCTAAAGCCTTTTTGCCATCTACTTTCAATAAAGGCAGTATGAACTTATAATATACAATAGAAATTTTTTTTTGTTAAATATAAAGTCTCAGGTTGTCTAAAGTCTTATTAAAAATATGTATCTAATTTTAGAATGTGCAACTAACGAAATTGTACTTTCGTGGTTTTCACACATTTTCTCTAAGTCCATATCACTTCTAGGAAAATAGAAAGAGTCCTTTGGTATATAGGTTAAGAGTAAGTGAAGTTAGCACTTTATTTTTTTTTAATTTGACATTTTCTACACACCCAATGACAGTCGTACTCCGAATGCAGCATCACATTTTCAAATATTTCCTTTTTGTTGGGACTTTTTTAAATGTTACATTTTACAAATTTCGATTAGTTTCGATTACTTTGAGATTCTTATTTAACTTTAAAAAACATAATATTGGTAAATTGGCTGCATCGTAATAATTTTTTATTATATTTAAAATATAGTGCTAACTTTAAGTATCTGCAGGATCTCTACAGCAATATTCAGTACAATTTGACATTTAAGTATTTGAACATACACTTGGATAAATCAAAATAAATGGCAGTTTATATTATACACCTGCCAGCAAATTTTATCTTTAACAAGAAAACTGGTTAGTGGTTATTTTATGTCAAATGCGAGACATGTTGTTAAGAGGTCCAATTGGTAAATGATAGGAACCTCAGCAAGTAGCCTAGAACTTGGTTATAAAAAAATTCTAACACATTTTGAGATTGACACTATTCCACAAATGATTTTTCAAACCATACTGTAGAAAAGCCCTTGGAACACAGACCTATTTCAACACACGTAATTATTTTCTACAGTGGCGAAATGCAAAATCATAAGGCCCCCCTTCCGCAAAATCAAGTGGAATGGATCCCTGCTCCACGGTTGGGCCCCTCAAACGGCTGCCCCCCCCCCCCCCCCCGTGCAAGGGTTGCAGTGGTGTACGTTGAATTTAATTAAACTATGGCAGTGCGTAATACCTTGTTATTTTTTAAAAATGCGATATTGTAGCCAAAAAATAAAAGAAACAAGAGATGTGACGGAAAATCTTTTGTGAAATAATATCCATTTCCAAATGTGCTACAATTTTGTTGCAACTAGGATCTACGTCATCTGTTAAGGCTTATTGACGCATATCAATACGAGTAATAATGATATATTTGGCCTCTTTACCAATAATTTAGGATTTTAACAATCTCTCAGACTATATTTGTTTTTGAATAAAATTACAAGAACTTTTGTTGATTCTGAAGGTTAATAAGAGCAACAAAAAGCAATATGATCCTAAAAAACCTACTAATGGTTAATAAAATACCAGTACATGGCAATAATGTGGTGGACATACTTGGGTACCTGCATTAAGGCCCTGTATTAATAAAATCTAAATAGTTCTTAAGTTTTTCAGCATTATAATATAGTACTCTCTGTATATATATATATATATATATATATATATATATATATATATATATATATATATATATATATATATATATATATTATGTATATATATATATATATATATATATATATATATATATATATATATATATATATATATATATATATATATATATATATATATATCACTATTAATATCAAGGGCAACTGTATTTCTTTTAACTTTGTTCAATAATAAAAAAATTGTCTGTCTCTTTTCACGAGACCACCCCCTGAAACTTAGGGCCATTTTCCAGTTACGAGTTAAATTTGCTGTCTGTATGTATGCATATCCCAAATCAACTCATTATATTGACTTTTAAAAATAAAAACAAATATTGTTGCAATACTAGGAAAATAATCAGCCATTTTTTTTCAATGTTATAATTTATTTCTTCTATAATCATTTCCTGGTTTGAGAATGTTTCTGAATTTTGTACACTTTATCCGTGAGAGGCAAGCTTTACATACGTTAAACTAAAGACAATATTAGGCTACTCCATTAAAAAAATCATTCAATAGAAAAGTTTGTTCTGTCAATAATGGGGCCTCACTTGTCCTACCAAAAGGCAATTGGCCCATTCAAATTTACAGTCTCCCGCGGGCTTCTAGCCGCCTTGACCGAGACAGTGGAACAAGTGAGCATATTACTGGTCAATGCGACGCTCCATCCAAGGACAAAAATCTCTGTTAGAGGATTCTTCTAATATTAGCTATATTCGTTGGTTAACCTAACAAAAGATAAATCATTATTAGCTACAAATAATATTAAGATAATTAAAGCTAAGAGAATCCTGAAAATTTTAAATATGTTTTGTTATTTAGCTTCAGGTCAATATAATAGTTAATAGGAATTGGACAATATAAATATACACCTATCTACACCCTGTTTTGCTCTAGATACCTAAAAGTTATTAAAATACATAACTATTTACAATAAAGTCTTATGCCATTTATTTTGCTAACAGCACAATTATGTATAAGCACATTGTTTAAGTTTATTCACAGCAATTTTAGGAGATTTTTGTCTTATCTTTGTAATAAAACTTAGAAAATGCACAAATAGGCCAGCCATTTTAATACCTACTAGTGTTTTTACCTCAGATTAAATATTTCTAACGAGAATATGTAACACGAACAGGAAAAACGTCCGTAACCAGGCGCGGTCCCTGACATTTTAAAGTTGTATATCTCTGATGCTACTTACGGGACCCATGCCAAATTCAGGGGTTTTGATAGTGAGCCTACTAGGAATGTTTTGGTAAAAAAAATATTTTGAAATTGCTGCATTTTGCCCTGGCACAACCTGAGAAAAAAATGAAGACGTTTAGGTATTTTATTTATTATTTTTTCTAGACAAATTTTACATCAGTTTGTCGACAATTCTTAAAAAAAATGTGTCAGTATAAGGTTATAGTCATTTGAATTTTTTTAAACCTAAAATATAATTTAACAAAAAATTCAAATGACTATAACTTTCTACTAACACATTTTTTTCTCTTAAATTTTAAAAATTTTCGAGAAAATGATGTAAAATTTGTTTAGAAAAAATAATAAATAAAATACCTAAACGTATTAATTTTCTTCCCAGGGTGTGCCAGGGCAAAATTTAACTTTTTTTCGCAAATTACAAAATATTTTTTTCTTCACCAAAACACTTCTAGTATGCTCACTATCAAAACCCCAGAATTTGGCATGAGTCCCGTAAGTAGCAACAGACATATACAACTTTAAAATTTCACCAGCCGCCACTGTCCCTAACGCGGTGGAAATATTGTTTACTGCCCCACGATGACCGATTGGTTGAATTAAATTCTCAGAACGAGCTTGTTTGTATCAGTCCCACGAGTCAACCGAACGTTTCCGAGATATTATTTCGGTTGCGTAGCTTGCTTACCAGTTTATGGTTACCTACGCGTTTGGTGCCTTAACGGCGCCTCCTACAGCGAACTTTTCTTTATTCTTGAGATAAACAATCGCCGTGCCTTTATTTTTGGTGTTTCCACGACGACCAAATGGGTAAAATTCTTAGAACGACCTTGTAGTGGTCCCACTAGCCCATCGAATGTTTCCGATGCATTGTTCCATGATGGTTCTTTCGGTCAGATGGCTTGGTGAGCTGTTTATGGTTAGCGTTACCTGTCTTCGTCAAAATACTTAATCTGAAGTTTTCACTACAAATTTTGACGGTTTGGGTTTTAACCAGGACAGTTATTATAAAACGTACGTATAGCAGATATTATATTTTAAATGTAGGTTTGTGTTTGCAGTAAATAATAATCAAAATTTTAAAACATCTGCTTTTGAGATTTGGATATGTTTCGTAACTCAAACAGGTTCAAATTTAAATACTTTCTATGACCAGATGTCGACTCGACTAACTAAAAAATCTATACAATGACTGGCCTAGCTCATAGAAAATTAAATCACCGGTTGTGGTGCTTCACTTCCGTCAAAACTTAGGTTTAAAAGTACATCTTTGGCATCATCAATTTGCAGCTGAAAATGTTCATCAGTCGTAGTTGTAGAAGAAATTAAATTAACAGGCGCAGGCGCACTCGTGTGATTCTGCAAAATATCTTTAAACGTCTGCTGTACAGGAGCTTCAGTTATGGCTGTAGACGTAGCTGAGCCCTTCGAGTCACTCTCAATGCTAGAATTTGAACTTTGACTATGGCTATGGCCGCTAGACCGCTGGTAGTTTCGGTTACTTCGGCCATCATCAGACTTGGGACCGGTGCTTTTGTGTTCCGCAGCTTCCGCGTTTGATATGTTGTCGATTTTCTTCCATTTGGTCCGACGGTTTTGAAACCATATTTTAACCTGGAAGCAAAAAGGCACATTAAAGTCTAGATCTATAGTTATTAGGGTCATTATAAAAACTGTTTCGCACATAATTTTATCCATCATTATTAACCAGTTACATTTGGTTCTTGTACAAATTATGGAAAAATTGGGGCGACCAGATTGGTGACGATTGATGGTTAATCCATTATTTAGCTGTCAATTGTGGCCGTAACAAATAACGTCAAAGTTTGCTTAGGTTTGCTTAGGTTGGGTAGTTAAGGTTGGTATCCACCACACCAGCAGTTAAACGATAATATATATATATATATATATATATATATATATATATATATATATATATATATATATATATATATATATATATATATATATAAGAAAAAATATATATTAAGAAAACATTTTAAATTAACTCAAAATGTACTTTATCATAAAATAAAAAATCTCTACTTAGGAACCCGTATCTAGAAAGGGATCGTGCCTTTTACTTTAAAAATAGGCGCTTTTAAAGACGCAAAACAAATAATTTTAACTTAAATTTTAAAGCGGTGTTGCACGTTCCAACGTCGATATAAACATTTTCGTTTAGAAATATAGGTAACTTTTCTAGGGGGGGCTCAGACCAGCTCTAGGGGGGGGCTCAGCCCTCCCTGGCGCCCCCCCTGGCTACGGGCCTGAGAATAACATGACTGTCCTACCTTGACAACGTCCTGTCGGGGAGCAGTATCTCAATATGTAGAATACGGTCTTAGTGGTGAATTTAGGCACTTCTAGCAATGACTATTTTTTTTTCGAGTATATGGGCTTCTGAATATGTTACGGCAATTTTAATTATACAGAAAGAAAGCTTTTTAAAAATTACAACAGATGGCTGCTATTATTAAAATGAGGACGTTTCAGACCCTTCGTTCGGACCCTTCAGTTGTTAATTTGTGGTTTTAACGGTTGCCTACTAAGACCTCTTTTATTTTTAGCTATCTCAAAAAGTCAGAGCATTTTCTGTTCTATCACAAAAACAACACATTGAGAGTGCTGACCTCAAAGTTGAATGAAAATCTGATCTACATATCTAATAATGTGCTGACACCATTTTCACCTGAAGCTAACATCAACACTATTGCAAGCACCTAGGTAAATATTTATTTTTAAAAATACATTAGCATAAAGTTAACCTTAATTACAGTGCGTCTAAAATGCACTCTAATGTGGAAAACTTTTTTATTATTTATTTCACGAAAAAAAGTTACTCATAAAAGTTCTGCTTTCTGAGAAAATATTTATTAACGTATTCAACTTGGAGATATCATATACAGAGTGGCCACTAAACGGAAAACATCCAAAACTGTCTAAACTGCCAAGCGCAGAGGTCGCTACGGCTGCATGTGCCTCACTCAAACGTCAATAATTGTACGTTAAAGGTTATGTTTCTGCCAATTTGTTTGACTTTTACTGTTAAATTCATGTTGTTCAGTTAAAAGTGATGCTTCCCCTAGCTGTAAGCAGTAATATAACCACACTGGCTGACACATGCAGCAGTGACGCCACGCTGGAATAATTTGACAGTCAACCATCCCATTAGCTTATTTCATAATAATCCTAATTCATTGTATAAGTCCTAGAAAGTTCCACTGCTTTCTCTCCATAGTTTTAGCTCAGGCTTATTGCTTAGGGTTGCTCAGATAGCTTTTTGTTGGCCCTCAGGCCAACATAACAGAATAAATAAAACCACAAGATTACGATTCATATTAGCACTTTTATTAGTTTAACAGTCTTTAAAACAGTAAAAAAAAATACAAATAAAAGAAGTCAAGCTGCCTGCTCAGGAACACCGGCAACTGTAGAATATTTTAAAAGTAAAATAAATATTACACTAATATATACAATGGCAGTTGGGCTGAATCAAAATAAATTTAAAATTATTAGTATACATTAGGGGTGACCATTTACCATAGAAGAGTTTTAACTTTTAATATTAAAGCGAAGATATTGTTATCCGAACTTGTGCCAATTTTTCATTGGAGAGTAAATCATTTTTCCTTGTTTATTTAAACTTTTTTTCTTAAAACTTTTACACGATATTATTATTCTTATTGGAATAATGTTGAACAACATTATCAATGTAAAACATTAAATACTCTTAAGGCCTGTCTTCACTTGCTACTCAACATTGTTACCAACAAAGTTATTCAACATGTTGTCGAATTGTCGATATTTCGATAAAAAGCAAGTTTTTTGTTACCGGTTGGTGAGCGGTAAACCTCGAAGAATGTTGGCAACAGTGTTTTGGTAACATGTTGCGGCTGCGTCTACATTAACGTTTTTGTATTTAATAGCATGGAAGTTTGTCTCCGTTGTTTTATCTAGACAAGAGACGAACATCATTTTCGTTGGACATGTTGGGATGGACTGTTGCAATCCGAATACTTAATGAGGACGTCTAAAAGTTGTCAACAAGTTATAAAAACATGTTTCCGTAACAGGTTTCTATAACATGTTACTAAGTGTGGACAGGCCTTTAGATTCTAAAAGATAATCTAACACTTTTTAAAAATATTATAAATAACATTACTGTAATATGCTATATCAACGAATTCAAGTATGTCTGTATGTACGTATGTACTATGGTTTAGGAAATGTTAACGCAAGTTTCCTGGTTGTTTCTGCAACCATAAAATGATCGCATTTAATGCAATTCTTTTTTGACAACACGGATGGTTTGCTTACCAGTTAATTTTGAAAATACTCCCCCCAAATGTTGTTGCTCAGTTATTTCCTATAAGAACCAATGATTTGTGGTGTGGAGACACATAGAAAACATTTAATTTATTAGAGAAATAAAAAGGTTATTTTGTGCTTTTCTATTAAAACCTCGCCCTCAAAAATTCGACAGACTTATCGGATTTTTACCGGGAGCGGTTTTAAGGGAAAATTACAAAATGAAATTTTGATTTTTTGAAGAATTGTAAGTATGTCATTTTTATGGATTTATACTAAAACGTTCGTAGCGAATAACTCGAGCAATAGAAATGCCTAAAAAAACAAAATACTAGCAATGGGAGTCGAATACTCTTAACAAAGACTACCATGATACATACTACACGGACAGTAAAGACCAATTTGTTCGTATAAAACAATAGTAAATGGTCATTCCCTAGGAATATATTTACATAAAATAACATTTTTAACAAAGAGTAGATACTGTACTATAAATATTTTATGGCAACGAATAATAATAATAATTAACTATATTCGAGACAAATTGTCATGGCAGGAAGAACATGTTTTCTTTACGAAATACAGGGTGTTTAAAATTACGGTGCAGTTTTTGATTTTTAGTCTAGTCACACTTTCATTAAATCTCTCTTTTATTATAGTTCAAAAATTTTTAATTTAGATAGATATTAATATTTTATTTAACAAAAAATGAAATAAGCTTTATAGAGTGCTGAGTTTAATAGCTATTTATGTAACCAGTTAGGAAATGCTTGGCTTTGTTTAAAGAGTGTTATGTTTGCGGGATGAGCGAAGCGAGATCCCTCAAAATTATACGAGTTAAAGAAAATTGCATTTCCTAACGTGTTTCATGCAAGATTTTTTCTAATTCTGACAAAAATATTTGGATAAAATTATTAATTTTAATTATTGTATCAAATCATCTAAGTAGGCTGAGACGAAGATATTTTTATTTCATCTAGTAGTTGCCTAGTAGATAGTTGTCTGGGATGTCATGATGTCGTTTTGAAGTTATTTGTAAAGAAGTGTCGCGTCACAAATTAAATTTTTTCTTTTAACTGAAACTGTCCGATTAGGAGACCCCAGGTCATACTGAAGAGGCAGCTCAAAATGCGTTATCTTCCGTTGTAACGGAGAAGTCGATAGAGAAATACTAAATATGTTTTTTTGTGTTTAATTTTTTCCTAACTAGATATGAAATTAATATTTCATTACTATAGTTAGGAAATATTTTACTTTTGGTAACTAGTTACGAAAAGTAAAAAGTTTCAGAACTGTCATCGGTTTTGAAAGGTGTAGCTTTATATACACGGTGATCCAGAAATAAGTACCGAAAATTTAAAGACAGATTTAGGGGGAATATGAAAAAAAGCTAAATTAAATTTTCATCTAAATCTCACTGTTTAGAATATACAGATGTGTGACACAAAGAACATTTTATTATGTAATATTTGCTAGTAACAGGTTTCTATTTGAATTTTGACAACCAGATTAATGCAGTATATGCAATTAAACGAACAAAATCAGGAAAACTCGCTTTAAACTACTTCAACGCTTTAATTCGAATAAATCTCGAAACGATACCTCGTATGAAAAAATCTTAATAGTAATAGTTTTAGTAAATAAACCAGGATATTAAAAATAATAATAAAAACAGGTAATGTAGTGGGTGAAGAAGAAATATGATCATAAATGTAGTTTAGGTACTTATTTATGAATCACTCTGTATATGTAAAAATTAGAAAGTTAATCTTTTAGCCATGCCATTTTAGACATTCGTAAAGAAGATCATGTGATATACTTAATCACTTGTCATGTAAATTCACGTGACTTTATTTCCAAATGTCAAATAGTTAATCATTCCAACAAACCTGAAATACAAAATTAAACACTGGAATTCACTAAAAAGGTTTAATATTTAGTACTGGTTTAAATTAAGATTGATCAGTTAGTTTAGACAGGTGTTTGTCCTGTCGTTGTTAAGAAGTCATCAATAAAAACTTGTAAGTTACTCTAACATTTTGGCGATTTAATTTGTTTCCAAATGATTTTTATCTAGCAACTTGCTAAAAAGAATTTAGTCCTATTAGTGGAATGCATACTTAAATTGCCTTTTTCTTTATAAATTTGCAAAAACACGCAGAAATAAATTAACAGAACAACCCTTAGTTGTCTTACACCCTTACGCTTACCAATTTAAACCCTTGGTTGTCAAATCAAACCGGTCTTACCGATAGTGAATACCAGGGTAAAATTTTAGTTTTAATGAAAATTAAGTATAAACCATCGCAATTGGTTTAATTGTCATATTAATTAAAACCACCCTGTGTAATATTTAAAAAATATACGCCTAAAATACTTTGCTATGTTCAAATTAAAAGCTAATATAACGGCACCTCAATATAAGGCAAGGGTAAAACAATTTGTACATTTATTGTTTTGGCAGTTTAAACAATAATACCACTTTGAACCGGGGTTAGTCATAAAAAAAGGTTATCTTAATCACAGAAGAGAACGAAGAAAGGCACTGGTTCAGTAAATATACTAGAACAATTTTGGTAGTTATTTACTTCAAATCTAATTACACGGATCTCCAGTGATTTTGATTCTAATTCTACTGCTCTGATAACGAAAATAATGTCTAATCTATCCTGTTGCGCCCAGAGTTTTCAGAAAATATTGGGAAAGGTTTTTTGGGTATAATAATTTAAAAGTGCATTTTCTTTGTTCACCTTTAAATTACTTCAAATCTTTCTGCAGGTAACGAGCAAGGTGAACGCTTCCAACAAGACATAAGCAATGGAGTGGCGTTATCGAGGACGATGGAGTGTGCCTACCCTAGAGATTTGGTGAAAAGAAGTTTTCAGACAAGACGGCGTGACACCGTCTCATTTTTAATTTTTCTACTTTTTGTATTGATTTTATAGGTATCAATAAATATTTTTAAAAAATATCATTTTTGTACTGCTAAATTCTGAAAAAACCCCTATAGCTCATAATCCCTGGTCTAAAAGAGATAGCACATAGATACCAGCCTCAAGAAAAGTCAAAAATCACATTACACACACAACAGATCGAGGGTAGCATTTTTCTTTTTATAATATTATTATAGTTATTTGCTATAATATAAAGAACCAATGCCTAAAGTATATTTACGTAATTCACTGGCTTTCGCCTGCGACTGCGTTCGCGATATAACAATTCTACTCCATTACACACTTTGAACCCCCATTTCACCCCCTTAGTGGTTGATTTATTAAAAGCTGTAAAATACGTGTTTAAACATTTATTTTTGGAATACTTCTATAAAGTTTCGACTTAATAGGATCATCTAATATTTTTTCTCCGTACCCCTATTTCACCCCCTTAGGGGTTAAATTTTGAAAAACTCTTCCTCAGTGGATTTTTACGTTATATAAGAAACCTCTCCGCAAAATTTTAAGTTTCTAGACCCAGCGGTGTGGACTGTGCGTTGATAAGTCAGTCAATCAATCAGTCAGTCAGTCAGTCAATCAGCCAGTTTCTTCTTTTATATATAGAGATAAATGAAATAAAAATTTTATTTTATATGTTTCCTTTAAAACTGTGCCGTCAAAATTTGACAGACGTCCCGAATTTTTGCTTGGCGCAGTTTAAAAGGAAAAGTATACGATTAAATTTTAATTTTTTTCATGAACTAACGTCTGTTTTATATTTTTACACTTTAGTAATTGGTTCTTAATATTATAGCAAAGAATTAAGCAACAACATTCTTTAGAAAATCATAGTCAAGACATAAAGTGGAATAACTTTCCGACGTTTCGCTTTCGATTGCACGAGGCATCTTCAGAGATTCACTTTGCGAAATCAAAACACTGAATGTGCTTATTCAGAGTGAAAAATGTAATAACTGGTATTTCCAATGTAGCCTGACTTTTTAACCCTCGAACCACTTTTATCCGTAATTGAAAAGGATTTGAAGTAAATATTGTAAAATCTCACCCAAATGGAAACCGGTAAATATAAAGTAAACCAGAAATGTCTCACTGTTATGAACAAGTTTTAAAATGGTCCCAAGAAACTGCATTCGTATCGCGTGAATATTTTATAATATTGGATTGGTCTAAACACATCATTTCAAAATATATTTTAATTTTTTGGCAAAGAAACGTGCATTTACTGTTGTTGTAATAACGGGTTTATGCTTAATGAGAAAAAATTTTAGTCCTATTATCTGTAAATTATTCAGAGTATAGTCGGTCCGTCCTAAGATTTTCGCTTTCCACTTAAAAGCAGCTGCAATAATCAATGTGCCTTTTATTCCAATGATCAACTTTGTAAATTGAATCTTACAATAATTAACTTTATTATTAGATATTATGGGATTATGAGTACGATTTTATAAATTTAAGGACGCCTCGACTAACGACTAAACTTTTTCTCTAAGTTGTTCCGAATCAACCAACAAAATATGTGCGCATCCAAGCTAATTAAATAATTTTTTAATTCGATTTAAAATTACGAAAAATTTCTGAAACCTGTCCATAACAGCTGATAACTTAACTTTGATGTACAGCCATCGACAATAATTTCAGATGTTTATAGAAACGCAATGCATATCTGAAAGTTTGAGTTGCCAATGGCTGTACACATAAAATATTAAAGTGTAGTGTAATTTTTTGGTTCAGTAACATTGTATATTTTAAAATAATAAAAAGCGAAGATAGAAGGCACAGTTAAGCTACATTTAGACAGACATAATAACAGCTAATTAAGTGGCATTAAAAAAGTATTCCTAATAAGTCTAATAAATTAATTACTTTTATAATTTTGGTAACAAAAAGTGCAAGGCACGTAAAAAATATCTTATTTGCCCTAAAATAATAGACCTTATTGAGGTGATACTTGAATCTGATCAAAAATAATATAGAAGGAATCTTGACTTGTCCTACCAAATAACAGCTAACCCACTGGGTTTCACAATTTTGCATTCAGTTCCGTATTAAGCTATACAGGAACCTCAGGCCGCTCGAACACCAAGGATGCATAACTTGACCTTTTTTATTTTTAGAAACTTATTTAAAGGGCGCCACATAGGTAAAAGTCGAGAAAGGGTTCCTCAAAACAAGGTTTTAATCGACTTTTTGCCTATGTGATCCGCTTTAAATTGTTTTTAAAAAGATTAAAACTGTCAAGTCCCGCGACAGGTTCCCTTCTTTCATGTGTAGGTATCTGAGAAATCTGCGAAACAGCTCATTTTTATCGATTTTTGTCAATGCGACCCCATTTAATCATTACAGACAAAAAATCTGCATCTGGTTCCCTTCTTTCATGTGCAAGAAAGCTGCGAATAAATTTTTGGTTTTGGGTTAAAGTACAATTTTATCGATTTTTGTTAATGCGACTCCCTTTAAACATATATATTTTTTAAATATGTCAATCATCTAAATCACTGCAAAATATATTTTGGTTTTAGAGAAGACCCTGTAGCGTATTTTGTTCTCATTGATTTTTTTCTAATCTTTTTACTACAGAATGTGGTAACTTGAGACGTGCAAGTGAATTTTTTTTAGCTTCAGAAAATACCTGTTTTGACTTCATGCTTGTAACTGCTGTGAGGCAAACTTCACACACATGAGTATGAAAGGTACTTAGGAACTAATGAGTACCTTTATAGTAACAGAAAACAGTTTGCTCAGGTTTGTACTGAGCAAACTGTTTGCTCAGGTTTGTTAACCTGAGCAAGCAGCTTACTCAGTACGTACAATGGGCGACAAAAATCCACATTTTTGCTCTGTTATGTATGATTGAGTAAATTCTGGCAGCTTTGACTATAGTCACCGCTAACAGCCAAACAGTTTCAGTCGTCACCAATTTAGTTAACATTTTAATTTAAATTTATTTGGATTATGTTGTTGTTACCTAAATAAGGCCTATTAAAAGCAATATAAAATGTTCTAAAAATGAGGTCAAATTACTTGGCAGTTGACAGAATGCTAATGGTGTATAAGAATCACTAAAATGCCCTTTTACATCAACGCACAAAGCCGCCATCTGTTTCCATAAAAGATCACAATGTGATTTTATGACACCGCTTATGTATCTTAGTTTCGATATTTGTAAATTATATATTAGTGAGTTTGTCCTTTACAGAACAGATGGTCGGCCTTTCCTTTACACATAATACTCGAATCAAGTGCAATACTTTTTTCCTTACTCAACAATCTTCGGTATTCTGCTTTATCTCGGTTGATCTCTTAGATCCTAACAATCTTCTAACTCCCAAAATCAGCGCCCCTACAATTAAGTTACTTCTACCAGAAGACCGTACATTGGATCTGGAATGCAGTTTCCACAGTAACCTCCGCATTTTCCTTGGGCTACAGTAGGCTAAAAAAATAAGTGGTCCAATTACGTGAGTCTCAGACAATCTTTACAAATTCAATACATCGTATACAAATACATATTGAAGATAGGCAATAAAAATAAAGAAATAAAGCCTTAAATTATCATTTAAGAAAGGGGTTTAATTAGGGGTAGGGTATTGTTACAATTTTGTTGTGTGAACTATAAAATACTTACCGATCTTCTAATATCTAACGACGAATATGAGCCAATTTTGTTCCATCGAACATACTGAGACAACCTTTTGCTGTTTCATCGAGATAGATAAAGGAACGATTTACAGTTCTTGCAAATTTGCCGGGTTTATTACAGCTGGTGTCGCTAATAGTTTATTGCTGGCAATGGGTCCACGGAAGATCTTGAAACGAGCTTTAAAGGTTAGTGTTGTCTTTCTATGTATCTACAGCTTTTACCCAACATAGATATAATAGAGAATAGTAGAAATAAACGTCCGGTATAATAACGCAGGATTCAACTCTAGTAATGGTCTAAAAATCTTTGGTAAGATTGAAATTAAAAATATAATATTTTTTGGACAAATATTAAAATTGATTTTTATTGCCTTTTTTGAACAATTGGTATTAAGTTTTTACCCTATGTTTCTGATGCCTACTTAGATTTCTTGATACAATAATTAAAATTAATAATTTTGTTTAACTCGTATAATTTTGGGGGATCTCGCTTCGCTCGTCCCGCAAACATTACACTCGTTAAACAAAGTAACGCATTTCCTAACCGGTTATATAAGCAGCTATTCTGGTATTTTTTTCATACGGAGATAGTTTAAGAGTAAATAATTTTTGTTGGGTTAGGCCACAAAAACGATGTGGAGGGTGTTCCTAAGTGAAATTTGTCGAAATCGGTGGATCGATAGGTGACTAAAGAACCTAATCAATCAGTCATGATCACCAAGATTCCCAGACTTAAATCCTCTTGATTTTTATTTCTGGGGACGCTTAAAGTCACTGGTTTATAAAACACCAGTAGAAAATGAAGAAGACCTAAAAAACCTAAGATGAAATTAATATAATGTAAAAAACCGAATAATCGGCGGCTTTCCAACACTAGGAAATACATCACCAACTGGTTACATAAATAGCTATCTTTATTTTGTGTGCTATAGTGATTCTCGGTAACATCTTAGATTTTAGACAATGGTCCATCTTTGTGTTACCTCTCTAGCTTTAGCCTGTAGCCTATATCCTACCCCCTAATATGAATTGTGTCCAAATAAACCTTTGTCTAAAACCCTTAACTTAAAGCCCATTTAGTAGGTTTGAGTGAAAAGCAAACATATTTTCATAATAAGATAATGCATGCGAGAATCGTCATTTTCACTAAAATGTGTTTTAACGCCATTCCGACATGTTAAACGGGTAATAATAAATAATAATAATAAAAATAGTAATTAAAATTTATTAATTATTATTCATCATCGATGTAAAAATCCGCACGTCTCTGGTCAAAAATCCAAAATCCCGTCGAAATGTAAGGCACAAGGAGTGTTGCGTATGTTTTATCAACTTTTTTTACCCAAGCTCGGCATCAATATAGTTTTTTTGCATAGACTCGAGAACAATTTTTTTGTCAAAATTTGTATCGATTGGAAAAACAAGTTACGATCACAAATCATTCTGTTTCCTGTGGTCGGCGGGCGAGGAGCTTCGCGCGCGTTCCTGGTGGAAGTTGTCCCGAGACAGCTTACGTCGTCATCAAGGGCTCCCCACTGGAATAGAATAGTCCGCGATAGTCTTCCCTGTTCTAATAATTTTGGAGTTCGGCTAAAAGCTTTCAAAACTGACGGTTTTATGAATAGACTCTGTCAGTTGTAGCGAATGTGTAGACGGCTACATAATTAATAGAATCGCAGGGGGGCTCGCGTTTCGTTCGTCCTAATATAAAGCTTTGCTCTGCTCCCAGATACCGTAAGTACCTTTTTATCGCTTTTGATTTTTATATGTATTTTTATGTATGTTACATGTATCATAAAACATAGCTCGACCATAGAATTACGTAATTTTATTGCCGGCTAACGGTACCTATATGATTACGAAATTTGGGGTTATGCGCAGAAAAAAAAGGGTTTGCTCAGGGATTATGTAAAAAAAGGGATCGCACATGAGCGCTAATACTTGCAGATACAGATGCTACTTGTGTCGTGCAATGAAACATCAAATTTTGAGAGGGGAAATCTAAAGTCCAAAATTGTGGTGTGTGTATTTTGTCTGGTGTAAAAACACACTAGTTTTTCCAAAATAAATTTTTTTTTAAGTTTTTATTCAAACAATTTGAAGTTAAAAGTTCCCTCTCACGACTCGTGATGTATTTTTAGTTTTTAAAGGTTTTTTTTTTGTTTTTAAAAGGACAATACAGGCATAGTGTCATAGTGTCAACTTTTGTCTTACTTAATTTTTAAAAGAAGGTTTTTCTTATTTTATTTTTTAAATTTATTTAAAGTATTGGCAAAAAGTTTATAAAAATGCATTAAGAAAGGGAATTCTCTCTATCTAAAAACTTTTATCCGTAAATTTTCCCCATATAGGTCAGGCGCGGATTTATGGGGGTGGGGGGGAATGCAAAGGGCGCGTGCCCCCCTAGACCCTTGTGCAAAAAGGATTTCAATAGAGAATTTTATAAATAAAAAATGTTGTAACATAAATATTAACCATTCGTACATATTCTAGAAAATATTATAAACAAAAATTTGCCGTTTATGTAAGTTCTATAATATATAAATTATACTACAAAAATATGAATAACAGATCTATAATACGAATGATATATAAAAAATACAAGCCTTTTTCGACTTTTTTGATTCGCATCGATGGTTTCTGAAAACATTCCTTACTAAAGAAAACAAATCATCAAATAGGTTTTTTTTCGGAAAACATCTTTTTTGAGAACAATTTTTTTGGAAAAACAGCTTTTTCGAAAACGGATTTACGAAACTTTTTGATAATATTTTCTGGAAAACCTATTTCGAAAGTAAATTTTTTAAAAATATCTTAACTGCTTTTTTATAAGATGCTCTTTTATAAACGGATTTATGAAATTCTCCAAAATACATATTTCGAAAGTAGGTACATTTTTTCAAAATGTTTTTAAAAATGTTTTTTTTTAAATAGATACAATTTTCGAAAATGTATTTTTTCGAAAACTGTATTAGGCTATGAACTCTACTACTCTACTGCCTTGGAAATTGTTAAATAAAAAAAGACGAAAAACGATCCTGAATAAACCTAAACGAACCTTTTTTGAGTTTAATCAAGTTTCCTTAGGTTTGGTACATTGCTTTCTCGTAAATATATTTTTTTAAAAGCCGTTGCTTGAATAAATAGTATTCGAAAAGTGTTTTTTGAAAAAAATTAATCTCGAAAAAGATATTCTCTAAAAAAATGTATTTTTGATCAGTGCTTGAAAAAATTTGAAAAGTTGGCTTTCGAAAAATTGTACTTAAGTATATCGCTTCAGATGAACAGAAGGCATAAATAAAAAAATGCTAGAATATTTACATTTTCATATTAATCAGTTAACATTAACAGTTGGTCCTGTCGCGTGTACTGTTTTTTTAAACATTTTTTCGGTGTTAAATTAAGTAAATTTTATCGAAAAACAACTTTATCAAAATATGCTTATTGGGAAACGGATCTACAAAATTTTTTCGAAAATATTTTTTTCAAAAAGAATTTCAAAACTACAATTTCCGAAAATATAGTTTTCCAAAAATTAAATTATGAACTCTACTAGCGTAGAAAATGTCAATAAAAATAGACAGAAAAAGGTCCTGAACTAACATCAACGAACCATTTTGGTTTTCGGTCAGGTTTGTTTTCTTGTGTCTGCTGTTCCTCTGTAGTAAATTACTTTTTTAAAAAAGCGTTTTTTTAAGATATGAATATTCAAGGCCTTTTTCGAAACAATAAAACAATGTACTTTCAAGAAATATGTTTCAAAAAAATGTAGTTTCGAATAGTATAAGAATTTGAAAAGTTGATTTAAAAAAAACTGTGTTATCGAAAAAGTTCTGTTGTCGAAAAAATACATTTTCGAAAAAACGTGCTTTTAAAAAATGCGTTTTCGAAAAACGTTTGTATATCAGTCCAAATGGATAGAATGCACAAATAAAAAAATGCTAGAATATTTGTAAGTTAAGATGACCAACCGTTCTGTTTTCGCAAGAACAGGTTTAGATTTTTCGTTCAGTATGAAATAGTGTTCATTTCTTAGAACCCCAAACAATAAAAAAATGTCGAACGGGAACTTGCGCCTCCTCTTGACGAAATTCTAAATTTGCCCCTGATATAGAATAAAAGGGGAACTACTTTCCCCAAGATTGGGATATTTTATAATATTTAAAAACTTTTAATATGACTGTATAGATAAAGATATATTATAGGAAAAAATAAATATATTAGCACCTTTAAAAAAAATCCTTGGGAACTAAAAATTTTTGTTAAACTTTTTAAACTTAAATTTGGTAGGTAGGTTGGGAACAGAATACGCGTAAAGAATTTGTAACCACATAAAAAATTTTTTAATAAACTTTGCCTTTTAGTAAAATAAAATAAATTTTTAAAATGGATGATAATCACGCAACGCATATATCCTTACTAAATAAAATTTATTTAATAAATGTTTAGTTCCAAACATGAATAACTTGCTTTATAGTGCATATTATGGTTTTTTTACGTATATACATGTCGCTTAAATATAATTTTGAGACATAGAAAAAATAACAAGCGCTCCTTTTTTAAATTTATTTCAAATTTAAATTCCGGAGAAAATTTTTTGAGATTTTTTTTAAGGATTTTTTGGCCCTTCTTTTTTTAAGATAAAAATAAAAATACGCTCCATAATAGGGGCCTCCAGTTTTATAATATGCTTAACTCTGTTGTTAGTAGTATCAGAGAATTGCACAGTTTGTCAAATATTAAAACCTGAATTTTTGAATTGCTGACGCACAACGCGTACAAAAAAAGTTTACATCTACATATATAAAAGTTCTATAAATCATATGATTATTTTGTCTGTTCATCGTTCTTATACTGCCAGAACTACTGAACTACTTACGCTGAAATTTTTTGGTTTGCTTAGTTTAAAAAGAAAATTAAAAGCGACTTCCAAAAATCGGAAAACTTTTTTTGCAAAAGTTTACTTATACAACTAAAGGACTCATACTTTAAGTTGTGTAGGCATAAATAGGAAAAGTTCGATTTTATCTAGAAACATATAGCGCAAATACAGTTTTTACCAAAAAACAGCATTTTTGGGACGTGGTTGTGATTAATATAGTGCATTTTTTTTAAAGCGGACCAAAGGATAGAGTAAAACTCTATGGTTTTACATGTGAAATTTTTAATCCCATGTTAGGTCCTGTTTTTTTAGAAGTATAGATATAAAACTTGACACAGGTGAATTTTAGAATCTTTAAATTATATTCATTTGACATTTATGCCATACTAAAAAATGAATACAGGAAAAGAGGTAATTAACAAACCAGTTTAAAAGTTTTGAGTATAGGGTTTAGGACGTACTTTGGAGTAGAAGTGTAGGTAGGTGTAGGGTGTAAGTGTTGTGATAAAAGACTTCGGGAAGAGGTTCCGCTCAGAAACACAACAAAAAACTTATTAAATAAAAGTGGTTCATAACTCCGACGTTTTCGATATACAGCAGGCGCGGCCCGTGAAATTTTAACGTTGTATATCTCTGTTGCTACTTATGGGACCCATGCCAAGTTCAGGTTTTTTAATAATGGCCCTACTAGGAATGTTTTGGCGAAGAAAAAAATATTTTGTAATTTGTGAAAAATAGTTGAATTTTTGAATTGACCCACCTGGGTAAAAAATTAAGACGCTTAGATATTTTATTTATTATTTTTTCTAAACAAATTTTACATCACTTTTTCGACAATTCTTAAATTTTAAGAGAAAAAAATGTGTTAATAGAAAGTTATAGTCATTTGAATTTTCTTAAAGCTAAAATATAATTTAACAAAAAATTCAAATGGTTATAACTTTCTACTAACACATTTTTTTCTCTTAAAATTTAAGAATTGTCGACAAAATGATGTAAAATTTGTTTAGAAAAAATAATAAATAATAATAAAAAAAATTCAGCTTATTTTCGCAAATTGAAAAATAGTTTTTTTCTTTACCAAAAAATTCTTAGTAGGCTCACTATTAAAAAACCTGAATTTGGCATGGGTCCCATAAGTAGCAACAGAGATATACAACTTTGAAATTTCACGGGCCGCGCCTGATATACAGGGTGTCAAAATATTGTTGTTGTTGTTTTTTGGATTAGTGGCTCTGGTTGAAACCAAATGGTCAAGTGTCAAAATATATTTAATTATTTCTTTAAATATAAAATAGGTAGCTAAGCAACTCATGTAAAAAAAGTTAATCATCAAATCAATTTTTACTGTAATTATAGGAAAAAAGCAAGCATTTTAAGTTTCTGTTGGTACAATTTTTTTTTGATTCTAATTGTTAATATACAAAAAATAATATATAGTAATATGATTCCGAAAAACTGGGTGTTGTCTTAAATGTCTATTAAAAATACAAAAAAAAGTGAAACGACCAAAGCTGAATCTTTAGATTTCGTTTTTTGAAAACCGTGAAATATTAAAAAATCATAGTCAGCTATTTAAATTCCGGGGAAATATACGTCAGCTGCTCATAAAAGGAACGTAAGTTCAGGCTTAAACGGAAACGATATTACCGAAGCTAAAATTAAACTATGATAGTTTATTAATAACATTACACGAAAACAATAGTCAGCTAACTGTATAGTGGGAGAAAGACCGTCAGCTGATATGAGTAGCGAGCTTGCTGAGAACCTATATACTCGAGGGCTGCGGTCTATAGTATTACATCAGCTGAATGTTATTTCCTCGGGATACATTTAGCTAACTATTATTTTTATAGAGTATATACATATATTAGACTAATGCATAATTGAATTTCAGCTTTGGTACTATTATACAAATACAAAAATTGAGTAATTGTTAGCTAGGATTTAACATCAGTTGGCGTTCAAATTTCGTTTTGCTAAAAATAAGAAAAATATACAAGCAAATTTAAAGATATTATTGTTTCTAGTGAACGATAAATCATACCTAATAATTATTCAATCTTTGTATTTGTATAATAGTACCAAAACTGAAATTCAACTATGCATTAGTCTAATATACAGGGTGTTACAAAAATATGCTAAGAAATTTTAAGGGCACATTCTACATCTAAAAATATGAAATTAAGTTTATATAAACATGGGTCCTCAAACGCTTCTTTTTCGAGATACAGGGTGTTTAATATTTTCAGACCTCGAGTATTCCGAAGAGATAGGAGAAATATGTGAATCGGCATCTACTATAAACTTAAATCAATAAGCACTGTTTCCTGAACAAAACATATGTTTAAAAAAATTCATTTTAATTTTTTTGTAATTGTAAGAAATAAATTAATTTTTATCTCGAAAATGGTGCGTCAAAATGAAAAAGCTCAATATACACTTTTCACGCAGATTGGGCTTTAAGAGAACTATATCAATTTTGCAAAAAATCAGAGGCGGGCAATTGTTTTCGCTAAAAATAAAGACTTACCAGCAGGCACGCCACTGATGCAAGTACATTAGAAAATAAATTTTTGCACATAAAGTTACCCTTTGATTCCATACTGGCGTGTACTAAAATTCATGTCAACATCTTATCGCATTTTCGAGAAATTAAAAAGAAACATTTAAAAATTAAAATATTAAACACCGTGTATCTCGAAAAAGAAGCGTTTGTGGAGCCATGTTTATATATACTTATTTTCATAATTTTGAATGTAGAATCTGCCGTTCAAATTTCTTATCTTTTTATAACACCCTGTATAGTGTCCGCCATTAAGTTGGCAGGGAAACATTTTTATTATTGATATTTTTAAAAAACTCTATGGGGGATTTGTTTCTGCATGTCCGACCACCAAAAAATTTATTTTAACACATGTCATGTGATCACTGGTTTGGCGGGAATTTAAAAGAAACTTGACGGTGGTATCGAAAAATGCGTCAAATTGAGAAGATATCGAAAATTTTTGTTAAGAAAAATTGTTCAGAATTTACCGATAGTCTCGTATACATGAACCATATTGAGAAAAAACTAAAAAATCCAAATGTTTACCCGTGGGATCGCTAGGAAAAATCATAAATTATTTTTTTACTTGAAAATAACTTAATTCAACTAAATTACATAGGTTTGTGTCAGAACTAATCAAATATTTGTGAAATAGACACTTTGCGGGAAATAAATTTAAAAAATACGGTCTGGTCGTGTCGCTATCTGTAGTCTTGCCTTGTATATTGTGCACATGAGCTTTTCCAAAATTTCGGACCGCCAGTAAAATTTAGACGATCTAAGAATTACCATTCAAACCTAATAGTACAGTATTTTTCATAATTAAATTTAGTATTTGTTAGTAAAGAAATAATTTATGATTTTGCATAGCGATGGTCTAGGGCTTGCAATCCCCGACGTATATTTGGATCTCGGGATTTTTGGGATCGAAGAAACAAAATTCCGGAATCCCGAGATTGATCCCCAAAAATTGTAGTATTAATAAAAAGAAATTATTTTTATTTATAATATTAAAATTTTAAAATGAAAACAAAACAAAATTTATGCAGAGGACATATTATAAAGGTATAAGAAGTAAAAATAATTTGAATTCTTATACATAAGTACTTAAATAAATCTTCCAGGATTGGCCATATCACGCGCTAAACATTGTGTTTAGGAAAAATACTGCAAATTATGCTCGCTTAAAGCGTTAATTTACTTAGGTTTTTTTGGACATATTTTATAACTTATTTATTCCGGGATTTAAGTGACTAATCGCGAGATTTTCCGGGACTGAATTTTTACCGGGATCCCGGGATTGCAAGCCCTAGGGTACGGTCACACATTTATATTTTTTTCTAAAAATTGGTACATGGGATCCTCGGTGCATTCTGAACAATTTTTCTTTAGAAAATTTTTCGATATCTTTTGACCCATTTTTTTAGCTTCTATATCATTTGACTTTAAGCCTAAACTTACGCTCCTTTTATGAGCGGCTGACGTATATTCCCCCGGAATTTATATAGCTGACTATGATTTTTTAATATTTCACAATTGCAAGAAACTAAATAAAAAGTTTCAGCTGTGGTAGTAGAAGAACTGCTTCTTTTACTTTTATATAACCGTGAAACAGTTCTTTCACTTTTTTAAATTTTTAATGGACTTTTAAGGCACCACCCAAGTTAGCTCCACCGCGGCCCGCGGGTGCGATAGCTGACGGTCGTTTCGTCGTTTCTTTGATTAGCAAAGTCATAACTACAATATATTGGTTAAGGATTGGTTAGAAAAAGTGGGTGCGAAATTTTCTTTAAAATAATTCCAGAGGAGTTATCTGAATTCACACCTTAGCGCATTACATCTTTTTGATTTTTTTTTCAGTAAAGTGTCCTATAATCTAATAATTTTCAAAATCTGTTTTATTTCAGAAAATATTATTAATTTTTGCGAACGAGTGATCAATTGAATTTTTTTTAATATATATAATCAGTAGGTACCTGACATTGTGCTCACTATTTTTGCTTAATGTCCTAATAAGGTGAAGGAGGCCATCCCACCTAGTAAAGAGTCTGTCATTAAATTAAAAATGTAAAATATTGAATTTTTAGCCTGATTCTTATAAATCTCTTTGTATCTTAAGGTACTCCAATGCTAATGAAACTTAATTTTAAACGTTCTTTTTGCATCTGACTTGCATGTAAATTTTATATTATTTATTCCGCACTCTGCCCCATCTCCTCTTCCTTCCTTTTTTTATTTTGTACCATATAAAGCCTGTAAAAGAAAGTTTCACTTTTTTTTCTTTTTACAGGCGAACGCAATACGTACACTGAAATCGGCGGACGCGGACTTCTTTAGGTTCACACAACGGGCATTTTTGCGCTGACTTGTGTCTTGGTTGGGATGCCTTTGGACCATGCAGCAAACCGGGGTTAGGAACAACTAAAGGTGGGTGGACTTGTCCACCCACCGCAGGTATTAAACCGACCACGGACGGTTTAATACCTGCCCTGGTGGTCACAAGGCAGTAGTAGCACTTAAGTGTCTGTTGAGAATTTCCAGCCATAATCCGCCCCTTGCAGGATCAACATTGGAGACGGGCTCTAATTCAGTGCGCTTGGAGGAGACTCGGGCTGTCCAAATTTTCATGTTCTCATATTTTAATCATTTCGTTATGGGCTGACGAGAACATGGGAGCAGAGCAACCTCATCGCTGGAAAGGCCAACACCTAAATAATTATATGGTAAGTCTGATTTAAATGTATATATATACATATATATATATATATATATATATATATATATATATATATATATATATATATATATATATACAATATATATGAAACAACGAAGGTTCCTTGTTCCTCTGCTGATCAATCGGGCCAGCAGCAAGTTCTCTCATAACAACAGAATAGAATCTGTAAAAAGGGAAATCAATCTAAAACTATGTGAATAATAATGAATCAAACAATAAAATATAACTAGTTAACTAGTCGAAGCAGATTAGCGCTAATATTAAAAAGCTTATAACCAAGACAGAATAAATTCCATTATTTCTTACATATATTTTCGGAACTGATCTTTGTAATTTCTGTATCGTAATAAGATAATGAAAAAGGAAACCATTTTTAAGAGGAGTAATCGAGATTCATCCCTACTATTTTGGTTTTTTAACATAGTTGTCCAGGATTTTATATGTAAAAATTTTTCTTTAAATAAGTTAAAACCCCCTAACGCCACCAAAGGATAATTGTTAGTTGTGATTGAAAAGGACTTAACAAGATATTTTTTACACATAATTAACGTATGTCCCATAAGTTTCGGGGAAAAATATTAATACCCATATTTTGCATTCTTTTAATTATTTATTAAATTGAATTATAAGTCGTTATTTCATTATTTATTGTTATTAAAACTATACGTTTAAACTACAGATAAGGGTCCATGTTCTTCAGTAGCCACCTAGACTAACACCTTAAGAATAAAATTTGGTTAGATATTTTTAATGAAAAAAATTACTGATCAATTGTCAACCTCAGATACGACAGTGTTTATAGTTCTATTTCTTTTTGTTTCAGATTGCCTCACGCCGGGTTATTTTGGTGATAGGATGAGCATGGATATAATACGTTATAAAAAAATCATAATTTATTTTAAAATTAAGTTGCTAGCAGATCGCTATACGTAGCACCTGCGGTGCTCTTGACTCTAGGGCTTGTGAATATTGAGTGTGCCAATGCTTGATATTTTCAAGTTGTAAATTCAAAAGCCTGTAGATGATGCGTATAATTATCTGTAAAATTAGATTCTCTTTCATATTTCATTGCCATTTGACTATTACGCGTAGCACCTATACAGAACTCTTGACTCTAGGGCTTGGGAAAATTGAGTATGCAAATGCTTGATATTTTCAAGTTGTAGATTCAAGAGCCTGTAGATGGTGCGTATAACTGTCTGTAAAATTAAATTATCTTCCATTGCTAGTGGACTATTATGCGTAGCACCTATAGAACTCTTGATTCTAGGGTTTGGGAAAACTGAGTATGCGAATGCTTGATATTTTCAAGCTAAAGGCTCAAGAATCTGTAGATGGTGCGTACAGTTGTCTGTTAGTACCATTCTTGCCCTATCCATCAAAAACGTGCAAACAGAAGTGAAATACGGATCGTGGGTGGTCAGTGAAGATTCTGCTCTTTAAGGGATTGCCTAAACATCGTCGAAGTTTAGAAGCGTGATAGAGTTAGCCTTTGAAGACCATCGGATGTCTGGAAAGGGCTTAGGCAACCGATTTGCCAGGGTACGTCGACATCCCTTTGTTCGAACCTTGGAGAGTAGAATCGTGAAGAAAGAAAATGATGTCGTCGGGCCAATGGAGGAAGATGAGGAGGTGAATAATTTTATTTATTTATTTATAACCGTTTTATTATTTTTGTTAGGTCAATAGAGACTCTAGAAAGTTCATATAATTTATTATGCTTTATTAATACCGTAAAATTAATTTAGCGCTGATAAAATAGGTTTATATGGGACGTTTTTAGGTTTTGGATTAAAAAACGTACAGGGTGTCCGAAAAGTCTTAGTATTAGTAAAGATAGAGACACCAGATTTTAGGTGTAACTTATTGGATAATAAATGTACTTTTCTAAGTAATTTAACTTTTTCAACCCCCTTGAGTGAACCTAGGGAGTTGAGGTCAAAAATTTTAAATTCAACCCTATGCCGTGTTGTGCCTCATTTTAAAGGTCTTAAAAAATAGTCAAGGTCCGTATCTTAATTCATTTTTAAATACCAAGCCTATAAAAATTAAAAACCGCGAAAGAAATTAAAATTTATGTACCTTTATTTTCAAACTGAAGTTTTAATACTGTGGTAAAATAATTTTACACTTTCCACTAATTTGAGATCTTTATTTTTAAACACTCGACATGTTTCGAAACACTGTTTCTTCTTCAAAGGAGTTTTACTCCTTTGAAGAAGAAACAGTGTTTCGAAACATGTCGAGTGTTTAAAAAAATAAAGATCTCAAATTAGTGGAAAGTGTAAAATTATTTTACCACAGTATTAAAACTTCAGTTTGATAATGGATTTCCACCAAGTAAAAGCCGAATCAATTCAGTTACCTTTATTTTTCTTATTACTTTAAAAGTTGTTCAAATTGACTACCATGAACTTCTTGGCAGTAATAAAGTCGATTTTTGAACTCTGCCAAGAAGTAACACCTGCCATTCTCGAAAATGTGAGAAGTAAATTCCAAAATTGATTTTATTACTGCCACGATGGTGGTCATTTTGAATAGCTTTTAAGGTAATAAGAGAAATAACGGTATTTATTTTTTTTTTAATTTAAGAATTTCAAAACGAATTATGATACGGACCTTAGGTTTGCTGTAAAAGGTTTCTTTTTTGAAGAACTTTAAAATAAAGTACCACACGGCATAGGGTTGAATTTAAAAAAATTTACCTCGGCTCCCTATCGTCACCCCTCAAGGGGGTGAAAAAAGTTATATCACATAAAAAAATAGCTTTATTATCCAATAAAATACACTTAAAATTTGGTGTCTCTATTTTTACTAATAGCAAAGATATTTTTGCCCATACTAAGTCTATTTTTATTTAAAAATGCTTAGTTAGCCTATTTTATATTTTTCAATAAATACAACAAATAATTTCATTTGAAATGCTCACTAACAAAGCTAAAATCTTTAATTAAAAGAAAGAACATTTTAAAAAAATTCAATTATCTAGTTAATCTAGTTGGTTCGAAACATCTCGATTCGAATCTAGGTACATATTAACGTAGTAACGTATTAATAAACATCAAACATATTTTAAGACCGCTTTTGTTTCAAATTTTTCACCGTTTTTAATAAATTTTTATCCAAAAATGGGAGATTTTCATGAAGATTTTATACCTACAGATATACCGGAAGGCAATAATATAAATTTAAAATAAATAAATTATCTGTACGTGAATATTTATTTAATTTTTACTTTTCCTACGTAGGGAGGAAAAGTGCCCCTTTTAAACCCAAAATTAGGGAGAAAAAGTAAATTTTCAATGAGGGTGTTAGAAAAATATGATCTACTTCATTATTTGGATCTGAAATAAGGAAAGAGACTAAATACATTTTTTTTTGTATTTTTATTCTGAGTGCCTAAGTAGGTACATATATCTATACTTATTTTATACAAGTCAAAAGTAGTCTTGAGTACACGATATAATAAAACACCGGCTAATTGTAAATACCTACTCTGAATGAAAATATTCTTAAAATTAATTTTAAAATAAAAACACAAAGGGATAAAATAGATATTATTAGACAAGCATTTAATTTTTTATACAAGGTAGTACATACACTACTCCAGTTAATTAACGCACCACAACGAATTTATCGTAATTTTGGTAGCAATTTTCTTTTGACCCCTTAATCCGACTGTAAAAACTTTCTTTTTAGGTTGTAGGTTCATTCTTTAAGAAAGTAAGTATACCAGTATTGTTTGAAAAAATCAATTTTGGACAGAATACAGGGGTCTAAAAAAAATGTTATTTTTCCCTAAAGTTGTAGCGCCCTATAAATTAGATCAGTAATAACTGCATTTACAACTAGACTGTAGCCTCATCTACTCTTAACATTTTTTTAATTCATTCTGATCTCTCTATTATTGAAGGAGATACAGGATTTTTTAAAGGGTGATATTTTTTACTTAATGTACTTTAAAAAATAACAACAAATAAAAATTACCGAATTCTTTTATTATGAAAATACAGCAATTATTATAAACCAATAAAAAGCAACACATTGAACAATATAACTTAAAGATTAAAACATAATAACAGCTTAACGCCTACACATGCCTAATCTTATTCCATTTTGATCGAATCCATTCCAGATTTCAACAAGCCTCTGTCCTAAGTGTCCAAATTGTTTGGTGAAATTTTCGAAGTTCTTAGGCACCTACCCATAGGTGTTAAACTGGATTTAAGTCCGGACTTCTTGCAAGCCCCACCAAACCCACGTCGTAAAAGCAATTTTTTGTTATTTTTCAAACACTTTAAGAAATCCTGTATCTCCTTCAATAATTGAGAGATTAGAGTGGATTAAAAAACAAAGTTGTAAATGTGAATCGCCGTTATGGCTGGTCTAATCTACAGGGCACTACAAACTTTAGGGAAAAAGCAACATTATTATTAAGCCCCTACAAAGGGCAAAGACGGATTGTTTTCAAACGATAATGGTATACTTACTTTCCTAAAGAATGAACCTATATCCTAAAAAAAGTTCTTTACAGTCGGATATGATTTTTGGCCAGATCTAATGTAAAAGAGTTCATTTTGGCATACAATGGTTGATTTCCTAGATACAGGGTGTCAAAGTTTTAATTTTGTTCTAGCCTTTTACATTATATCTCCAACTATTTTTGAGATAATTGTTATAACATTTGTACATGGCTTAATTTGAGCACTTTTTGATAAAATAGTATTAAAAACTTCCCACATAATATACAGGGTAATATTTCTTTTGAGGTTTATAGTCTCTTTTACTCTGCTCCCGAATTTTTTTTTTACGATGAGACTTACTACTCTTAATGAAATAATTACCGATTGTAATACTTGTATCTAAATAATTTTTCCTTTGTTTCAGGAACCTATTAAAACAATGTGTAAACGCGGCGCGAAATTCTTTCAGGGTGGCATAGGATACAAAAACCAACCTTTTTAACACGATATTTTAAAAGGCAAACGTTCTATGTTTGATCATTTTTAGTCTAACGTACAAAAATGATGAAGTCGAGGACATTCAATCCATTTGATTCTTTTTAGTCTAACGTACAGAAAGAATAAAGTAGATTGATTATAAATCTTTTAGAATTTTTTATTTATTTGTAGTATACTTTGGAAGTTTGATTTCCTTTGACCTAAATACACACAATGTTTTAAAAGATTACGTCCTCTCGGTTTGTTCCTTTTTAGTCTAACGTACAGAAAGGTTGAAACTGGTGACATCCAATCCGTTTGATCCCCTTTAGTCTAACGTACAAGATGGATGAAATAGATTGGTATCTTTTAAAATTTTTAATTGGTTCGTAGAATACTATTTGTATTTCTAGGTCTTATCAATTTCATTCTTTTTAGTCTAACGTACAGAAAGGATAAAATTGATGACCTTCAGTCGATTTGATCTCTTTTAGTCTAACGTACAAAAGGGCTGAAATTGATTGAAATTATCTTTTACCTAATATATTTAATTCTGATTACATTTTAAAGAAAATACCTTAAGGTTGGTTTGCGTACTGTCCGGCTGACGCTTTTAAAGGTTAATTGTTTCAAACGACAATTGTTTTTTGAAAATGCCATTAGAAGCTCAGGAGGGTGCGACCATGAAAGCTTAAAACCAGAATTCTAAATGTACGGGACACAAGCCTAGAGGATTAGAGCAACCTGCTGAATTTGTAAAGGTAAGATATTTGATGTTTATAGATGGTCTATTTCTACATCTGTTTTAAGTTTTTAAATCCAGCGAATTATGTCATTGCTGTGTTTTGTTTCCGATGAAGAAAGTTGCTGAATTTAAGAACACTCCTAAAAGAAGAGATTGACTGACTGACTGACTGACTGACATATCAACGCACAGCCCACACCGCTGGGTCTAGAAACTTGAAATTTTGCACAACTGATCATATGATCATTTCGTCATCTTTTAATGATGTTAAAATTGTATTCTAAATGTTTTTTCTCTGTTGTTTCAGGTAAGTGGTTCCATGCGTTCCTTTTCCAATCATCTTTAAACATCTCATCGCGTGTGCGTGGAAAATCTGTGGTATGAAGTGACTCAGGATACGCCCTTGAGGTAGTGAACAATACCCCCATAGTCGTTTGTCTATGGTGGTTAGAAGCCTTAAAGATGAAGAGACTTGATGGTGAAGCCTTTGATGGTTTAGACTGTTTAGAGCCTTGATGATGAAGAGCCTCGATGGTGCAGAGCATCATTATCATTACTTATCCAATAGATAACTATTAAAAGGTATAACAGAAGATTTTATTTGGCTGGTACAGCAAGTATATTGTAGGTTTACAAGTAAAGCACACTTACGTCCAGTTGCACAAACAGTTTAATCAAGAATTAAACTAATTGGACACTTAATGTGACAGCCCTTATGTTAATGTCTCTGTGACTCTTAATGTCAATATCAATTAAAATTATTACTTGATTTATTACTCCCATTTGCACCGCAATATTTAAACCAGGTTTAGCTTAATCCACGTTTAGAATGTTTCCTTGGTGCCTTCGTCTTGCAGCAAAGTAATCATTCTAGACATGTTTTGGGTTAAACCAAATTTAAACACTGCGGTGCAAATGGGAATAAAAGTTTTGAGCAAAAGGCCGAGTCTTTTTTTTCGATTTTGACTTATTTAGTAACATTTAAAAAAAAATAAGGTGAGTTGTGGATGCAGTATCCATTGTTTATGCGCACAGACAGAGAATATGATATTTTGGAAATTAAAACAAATAACTTTTGAAAGTTGGCTTTCTTGACATAATTAAATGTAAAGATTGAGGTCCAATTTTCTCAAAACTACATTTTTATCTTGGTGTGTCTTGCTTGTTTGCCAATGATGTACAAGGCGAGTTTTTTTCTAAATTGTTACGAAGCGATATCTCGAAAACGGTTTAATTTTATTTCATGAAATCTGGTGAGATAATACGGTGACGGGGGGGGGCATATTTAATCATATTTTTGGTATTTACTCCGTCTCTTTATTTTGAGGAGTGGGTGGGAACTTTGTAATTGTAAACGGGACGATGTACTTTTGTTTATAAAATTAGAATCTACGTAATAAACTACGTAGGTACGTGTACAATTTTTTTTGATTTGCTCTTTTTTTAGGGAATCATGATTATTAGTCTGTCATGCTTGAGAAGTTGTTCGAAATGTCCCCCTTCAACTTCCAAACACTGTTTCAGTCTTTTTCTAAATGAATTTCGTACCCGCTGTAACATTTCAAGTGTCACTAATCAGCAGGCGGATTCGGTCTTTATATCATCTACGGTTGTAGGTAAAGTCACCGTCATTTTGTCTTTTATAAAACCCCACAGGAAAAAGTCAAGGGGGTTAAAACGGGGGGCCTAGAGAAATAATCGTTAAAACTTCAAAGTTCGCAACTGACTTGAGTAGAAATAACGCATTTCCATGGAAACAATTAATAATTCGGAAATAAGTGAACTTGATTTATTGGTAAAATTTATTTATTTTTTAAATTCATTCAAAATTTAGTTAACCATAATTCAGTAACCAAAAGAGTAAATAAAAAAAATTGTACCCCTACGAACGTAGCTTTTTACATAGATTCGAATTTTATAAACAAAAGTACATCATCCCATTTAAAATTACAAAAATACCCCCCACCTTCCAAAATATAGAGAGGGGGTAAATGTCAAAAATATGTTTAAGGTTTATCCCTATCTCAATGTCAACTCACCAAAATTTCATGAAAATATTTTAAACAAAAGCTTGTATCAAAAGAGGGTGCTTTTCAATTTTCAATTTTGTTCAGTAATAGAAAATACTCCGTCTCTTTTCACCTGAAGTGTCTTTGCACCAAAAATTGTCTAACCATTTTATCTTGATATTTTCTTTTATTTTTAGGCTTCCTAAGATTAATTGAAGATAAATATTTTTTATAATGGAAAAATAACTAGTATCCATAATAATAAAATTACCATATATGAGAATCAATTGAATTTATAAAGAAAAGATAGCTAGATAGAAGAAAGAAAAAAAGATAGATGTTTGTTCCCTGGAACAAGTATTTATATTGTCTGAACATTAATGGAATACATCCATAACCACTCTGTATCTATTTACTAATTTTTTATTTTTAGGTATAATTTACTTTTTTCTCTTCGGGTGTTAATATTATAACTTATTTTTCATTTTTAGGTATTAACTCTTTTTTAGGTACCTATGCAAAATAATTTGGTATTAAATATAAGCGATACATTTTTAATTTTTAGCGATAAGTTTGGTTTTAGTATTGCACATGCATTCTTTACCTTGTCATTGTCTGCGCAACAGTTACAAGGTAAACTTTGCGCGTGTGCATGCATTTCTTGTTTCAAAAAAGTAATCACCCGCCCCTTTATCCCTACTACTTTAGGGTTTTCGTCTTTTAATCATTTCCTAAAAAGAAGCACTTAAATATAACGCCGAAATGTTATACAAAAACTGTCATTTGTAGTTTACTAATTATTTTTTGGTTTTTAGGAAAAGAAGATACTTTTTTTTTAACTAAGAACACACGTTGGGGGATTTTTTATTAATTAAATATCGATAACAATTATTGTTTTGGCTTTGGCTTTTCTACTTCTCGTAATATTTAAAAAAATGTCCCAGGTGTTTTCTTGGCAGCTGTTTACTTTTCAGGTCTGGGTACGTAAAAATGTTAACTAGTAAGCGGCTGTCTGTTGTTGTCCCTGCTCGGGACCATACAACACTGATGATGGTCAAGGAAGGCCGAAACAGTTGCCGACGCCTTGGAGGAATACTAAAAAAGGTATTGTAAAATTATTTTCTTACGATGTTTTTGCACAGGATCTACTAAGGTGAACCTTGATCAATCGATGCATTTCTAAAATGGCACTACCTACCTTCATATCATCAGTGTATTTTGATTTTGCCCACGTGGAACCTGTGTACCAAACTAAATATACCAAAGTACTTGAAGGGTCAAGGGTCCAATACAAAATATGCCTAGTTAAATTTTATGTTTTATACGTGCAATGTGTTCTACATCTCGAGGGAACGCTTTTGGAGAGGGTCTGCCAGACTACTGCCAATCATGGCTGTCCTATCTTGTCAACGTTCTGTCGGGGAGCAGTCTTTCAAGATGTAGAATACGGCCCTAGTGGTGAATTTAGGCACTACTAGCAATTACTATTTTTTTTTGAGCATAAGGGGAATATCTTACGGTAATTTTAATTATACAGAAAGAACGCTTGTAAAAAATTACTACAGATGATGGCTGCTATTATTAAAATGAGGACATTGCATCCTTCAACTGTTAATTTGGGGTTTTAAACGATTGTCTATTAACTCCTCTATTCTTTTTAGCTGTCTCAAAAATTCAGGGAATTTCCTGTTCTATCATAAAAACAACACCTTGAGAGTCCTGATCTCGAAGTTGAGTAAAAATCTGATCTACATACATATGTTCAATAGTGTGTTAACACCATTGTCACATGAGGCTAACATCAACACTGATGCAAGCACTTGCATGGGTAAATATTTATTTAATAAAATATATAAGCATAAAGTTAAGACCTTAATTACAGAGCCTCTTAAATGTGGTAGAATGGAAATTTTTTTATTAATTTTTCGAAAAAAAGTTACTCCTTATAAAAGTTCTGTTTTCTGAGAAAATAATATTAACATTAATATTAACTAAGTATATATACAGGGTACGTTAGACATATCTGGCGAACCAGTTAAGAAATCTCTCTGAAAATTTGGTCGTTTACATAAACGAACATGCTCTACCTGTCTAAAATATTTTTTACAATGCAGTGTTGCCGCTTCTACTAAAAAGTAGTAGCAATTTTGATATTTTAAATCGAACACACTGTATATTATTTCATTTTCAAAAGCCCTATTAATTTCTTAACGACTTCCTTTAATATTGTTTTATACTTATCTCTTACCGTTTCTAAAATAATAATTAATTTCCAATTTTTTTGGCGGAAAAAGTTAGCGTAAAAAATACTGATATTTTTGAACTCTAAAATATTAAATTAAGACCCTGAAATTTGATGAAGCGTTAAATTATACCGGGGGACTTTTTGCCCTATGCCCAAATCTTAGTTGCAGTATACAGGGTGGTTTTAAAATACAGTTATTTTGGTTATTTCACAAAGTGACCATAAGTATATTTTTTTAAATGTAACACCTTGTATATTATTACTGATTTGAAAAACTTCAGGGCATTAAACTTTATACATGTTCTGGCGATAATTTTATCACTTTGTCCAACTAAAATAAATAAATTCATAAGAACGGCATTTGAATAGTTATATTCCATGATTTTTAACGGTATTTATCACTGGTATCAGTAATACTTAATAAAATATTAAAACGGTAACGAAAGTGACATGACTTTCATATCAAACAATTGTTTGTTATGGCATACTTACTAAAATCCGTATGGAAATTAAATTGTTGAGAAAATTTTACAAATAATGGCTTATAAGTCAGAAACTATAGGTACAATAGACAAAAATAAAGAGCAAATTTAAGTAGCTTTTTAAATCAGTAATAATATACAGAGTGTTACAGTAAGTTACATTTAAAAAAATATACTTATGGCCACTTTTTCAAGTAACCAAAATAACTGTATTTTTAAACCACCCTGCATACTGTAACTAAGATTTGAGCATAGGGTAAAAAGCTCCTCGTTATTATTTAACTCTCCACAAAATTTTAGGGTCCCATTTTAAAGTTTAAAAATATCAGCAATTTTTGAAGGCAACGTTTTCCGCCAAAGACATTGAAAATTAATTATTATTTCAGAAACTGTAAGAGATAAGTATAAAACAATGTTAAGGGAAGTTGTTAAGAAATTAATGGTGGTTTTGAAAATGAAGTCATATACAGGGTGTTCTATTTAAAATATCAAAGTTGTTACTACTTTTTGGTAGAAGCGGCAACACTGCATTGTTAAAATATTTTAGGCAGGTAGAGCATATTCGATTATGTACACGACCAAATTTTCAGAATGATTCGTTGACTGGTTGGCCAGATACGTCTAACGTACCGTGAATCACCCTGTATACAGAGTGACTACTAAACGGGAAAAAATCCAAAACTGTCCCAAGAGAGGAGCTTAAAGGTTTATTTTTGAGCAAAATATAATAAGTAAATGTTATTTAGAATTAAAAATTATGTTGTAAGTTTAGACTCGAGGCGAAGTATTAACAAAAAACGTTTCCTACTGCTCTTAATTATTATAATAATCAATCATATGGTAGTTTCATCATCTTGTAATAATGTTAAAATTTGTTTTTTCAGGTTTGCTGCACCTTAGGAGTCCTAATCTCGAAGTTCTGTTTTTTGAGAAAAGAATATTAACATAATAAGTAAGTAAAAAAATTGAATGATCTAATACAAAATGTGCCTGTTACATTTTATGATTTATGAGAAAGACGTGCAATGTATTTTATATCTTGAGGGGACGCTTTCCGAGAGAAGAGACTGCAGCCTAACCAGGGTCGTATCCAGCCCTGCTTTTTAGGGGGGGCTAAGCAAAATCTTGGGGGGGGGGGCTTAACATTGTTTCTACATTATAGTGTATAAACGCTAAAAATACATAGAGAGTTGTGCTTTTCCTTTTCACGGAAATTATCGTTTAAAAAAACATACCTGCAAAACGGATATATGTATATATATATATATATATATATATATATATATATATATATATATATATATATATATATATATATATATATATATATATATATATATATATATATATATATATATATATACAGGGTGTCTAAAATAGGTGATACCACTATTGCTATCTCCGAAACGGTAAAAGATACGAGGTCGGTTAAACTAGAGAAAATGTGCCATTTCTAGTCCCTATTCATATTCCGTTTACGGAGTTGCCAAATTCTCTATAGTTTCTTATCTACAGGGGATTTTTTAAAAATAGTCAAAAATTTAATTCTTAAATATCTCGAAAATTATTATAGTTAGAAAAAAATTGTTTTAACAAAAATCACACGATTTTTTACCTTCTCTAAAGTAACGTTATTGTTTTGTTTATACCATTTGTTTTTATTGAGTTACTGATACTAACTCGTTTTTTTCAAATACGGACCTGGACTTTTTGCTTCATTTTTTGTAAGAATACTTTATACCCTTTACAACTGTGTATAACTTGTTTATGTTTCAGACGTTTTGCTTAAGAATAGCAACATCATCAGGATTTTCTAACAATACGGACCTGGGATCTTCCATGTTAAGGCACAATTCATAACCTATCGCTATGGTTTGTGGTTTTTGTGGTTGTGAAATGGCGCATTTACTTGAAAAATTCCAGGTCCGTAGTGGTAGAATATCCTGATGATGCTATTCTTCACCAAAACGTCGAAAAACATAATCAAGTGATACACCGTTGTAAAGGCTATGAAGTATTATTTCAAAAAATGCAACAAAAAGTCCAGGTCCGTATTTGAAAAAAACAAGTTAGTATCAGTAACTCAATAAAAACAAATGATATAAACAAAACAATAACGGTACTTTAGAGAAGCTAAAAAATCGTGATATTTTTGTTAAAAGAATTTTTTTCTAACTATAATAGTTTTCGAGATATGTAAGAATTAAATTTTTGACTATTTTTAAAAAATTCCCTGTAGATAAGAAACCATAGAGAATTTGGCAACGTCGTAAACGAAATATGAGTACGGACTAAAAATGGCACATTTTCTCTAATTTAACCGACCTCGTATCTTTTACCGTTTCGGAGATAGCAATAGTGGTATCACCTATTTTAGACACCCTGTATATATATATATATATATATATATATATATATATATATATATATATATATATATATATATATATATATATATATATATATATATATACAATATATAAATAAATAATGACAGGAAAATTTATAAAAAAGTGAAGAAAATATCGGGGAAGCTGCCTGTATGGTAGTGCTCGACACGTGTTTCGTGCTTATTAGCATCACTCATCAGTCGCACATAACCAAGTTATTAGATGGGAAACTTGGAAGTTGAAAAAACATAAAGAGTTCACAGACCAGGGACCTGCTAGCACATTTGCGGTTGTTTTTTGTCAGGAGACCCAGGGATTTCCGGGCAACACCCAACATCACCATGGAGGTTGCAATAGCACCTGCGTGAAACCTCTAACCCCGAGGAATATAACAATATAAAGAAATAATAAAAATAACGACAGGAAAATTTATAAAAAAGTGAAGAAAATATTGGGGAAGCTGTCTGTATGGTAGTGCTCGACATGTGTTTCGTGCTGATTAGCACTCATCAGTCGCATATAACCAAGTTATTAGATGGGAAACTTGGAAGTTGAAAAAACACAAAGAGTTCACAGACCAGGAACCTGCTAGCAGCTGTGAATTCTTTGTGTTTTTTTAACTTCCAAGTTTCCCATCTAATAACTTGGTTGTGTGCGACTGATGAGTGCTAATAAGCATGAAGCACGTGTCGAGCACTACCATACAGACAGCTTCCCCGATATTTTCTTCACTATTTTATAAATTTTCCTGTCGTTATTTCTTTATTTCTTTATATTGTTATATTCCTTGGGGTTAGAGGTTTCACGCAGGTGCTATTGCAGCCTCCGAAGAGGCAAATTTAATGTCGTCAGAAATAACAAAGAAAACTGTTTTCGTCTTTATTGCTGCCCCCCTCCTTATTTGTTACTAGTAAATGAAAATGACCGTGGTCATTTTAATATCTGGCGGCAATATGTCAAATTCGTCATTTTGCTGTCACAATGCAATGTGACGTGACGGCCATTTTCATTATGACCGTGACCTGACTGTGTCATATGACCAAGTCCACATCCCTATTTTTTTTTATATCTAAGACATCACACGTAGACTTCAAGCCTAAGTACTAGCGTACCGTGTGTGTCTGAAGAGAAGGGAAATGTAGTCTATTGACACGGGATTTGAAGGATTGGAGGTTGGGACGGGAAGGGAAAACATCTGCAGGCAATTTGTTCCATAATCTGGAGACCCTAGGTATGAATGTGCGAGAGAAGTGGTCTGTTCTAGACTTTTGTAGCTGGACAGTAAAGGGATGCATACGTAACGCGCCTCTTGTTGTTCTGTTGGAGACATTCAAGGGGGGAATAATACCGGCTAGTTCTTCAGAGCAAAATCCGTGGCAGTAGCGGTAGAAAATGGATAAATCCCCTACAGCGCGGCGATGGGCGAGAGAAGGGAGTTTTCTCGTGAGGGCTGGGTCATTGATAAGTCGAATTTCTCGCTTTTGGATAGAATCAAGGATCTTAAGTGTCGAAGGTGATGCCACTCCCCAGATGTGGGAGCAGTACTCTAGGTTAGGTCTTATCTGGGAAACATAGAGAGTGTATAAGTTGGAAGGGGAGTAGTATTTTCTGGCTCGAAAGAGAAAACCAATCTTTTTAGCTGCCGATGTGGCTACTGAAGTAATGTGTTTGTGCCAGCTGAGACCATGTTCGAAAGCGACACCAACGAGATCGAATGTTTGGTTGTTTTGTAGGGCTTGGCCATTCATGTGGATGGGGTAAGCGTTGCCAGATTTTTTGCGCGAGAGGGAGCAAGACAGGGTTTTGGAGGCGTTGAACTGAACAAGGTTCTTGGCACCCCAGTCTAAGATTAATTGAAGATCTTGGGAAAGGGATAGGTACATAGATCTGCGTCTATTATCCAACTCCTGGTTCGAAACTTGTCTGGAAAAATGAATACTGGAGTGAAGTGTACTATCGTCAGCATAACTGTGGATGGGATTGGTAGTTGAAGAGAGTAGGTCATTAATGTGAAGGAGAAATAGGGTTGGTGCCAGGACTGAACCTTGGGGGACACCAGCATTGATAGGATGGAAGTTAGATGAGTGACCGTCAACCACAACAGATATGCGCCGATTAGAAAGGAAGGTGCCGATCCAGGCACATAGTTTGGTAGGAAGACCGTAAGAAGGTAGTTTGTTGAGGAGTGCGGCATGCCATACTTGGTCAAAGGCCTTGGAAATATCGAGAGCAACAATCTGAGATTCGCCATGAAATTCGAGAGACTTGTTCCAGTTATGTGTGACAAAGCTAAGAAGATCAGCCGTGGATCTTTGGTGACGAAATCCGTACTGTCTGCCTATTAGTAAAGAAGAATTTAAAATTATTCTCTCCTTTGCCGTTTCCATTTTTCTTTTTTTCTGTACCCTGTCCAATTGTTCCTTTTTGTGAGAAGTGATTGTTAGGATAATAATTGTTAATATTGGCAGTTGTTACTCTGCTTTAGGAGGTATAAGTTCGCCTCTAAACGTAACGTGTAATAGAACGGCATATCCCATATTCGAAACAAATCGAATGTCCTGTTTTACCAGCTACTCACCAAGTTTGTTTAAAAAATTATATACCTAATCTGCAGACAATATTATCGTCAGAATATAAAAAAACAATAGAAATATACCTGACTACTTACAAAAAAAAATAACTGATAATCACAAATTTGATCAAGCGCAAAAAACGAAGGCATTCGTCTTATTTTAACAGCACATTAAGCAAGATGACCATTTGTCGTGTCGCAGGGCTTATGTAAAGGAAATGTTATAATGTAATTTAGCTAGTATAAACGAAGGAGAGTTATTGTGGGCATATCCGCTAAAAAGAACAGACTAAGAAACATTTTACTTTTACATGCTTACTGGCTTCATCAGGGCTGTGTGTGTGGTTCTGTATTTCAACATAAGTCAAGACATATGTATACGCTACATAAGTAGTTACGGATCTAGCCTAAAAAAACAACAGAAACAAGCCATAGCGGATCGTTACACAGACTACGAAGCGGAAGTATTGTGGGCATGTCCTCTGGAAAGAACAGAACAACAAAAAACAGCTAGTATGATAACCCATTCAACATGTGTTTTTGATTATTTGCTTCATCAGGGCTACGTATGTGGTTTTGCACCCCAACATAAGTCGAGACACACGCCATGTACGCAGTTACGGTTGTAACCTAAAAAAAATAAAAAACAAGGATCATAAACACCTCTTTAGTTTTTAATACAGGGTGTCCACGGGAAGAGTCCTGATGAGGTGTAAATATTTAAAAAATTTCAAATTTGATCGTGACATTTTCGGAAATGCTCCTGCTATACAGGGTGGATTTCTTAAAGTGTTACAAGGCGATATCTCGAAAGCAGTTTAAAATATTTTTTGGTGAAATATTAAGGGGGATGGAGGGACATATTTAACCATATTTACCCCCTCTCTTTATTTCGAGTAGGGCTAACTTTAGGATTTTAAATGGGATGATGTACTAACCTTGTTCAATTCTCTTCCTCCCTTCTTTTCTTCCCTATCTTTTCCTCTCTTCTTTTCTGGTGGCTCTCACTGCTCTACTCCTGCCTCATTTGTTGCACCTATTTGTCAACTTGCTTTCCCTTAATTTAGTTTTAAATAAATTTTATGTGTAATAAAATACTTGAAAACAGGTCGCTTGGACCAGCTGGTCCGGTCAACTCGTCTGCTAGGTCCCATTATATTGTGTATATTATAAATATTTGTGTATAATCTGACCCCCCCCCCCCCCTTGACTTTTTCTAGTGCGGTTTTATAAAGCGCAAAGTAATTGCGACTGCGACTACGAAAATTAGATGATATGAAAGACCGAATCCGCTCTGCCCGCTTATTAGTGAAACCTGAAATGTTACAGCGGGTACGAAATTCATTTAGAAAAGAGTGAGAAAATGTTTGGAAATTGAAGGGGGACATTTCTAACAACTTCTCAAGCATAACAGATAATAAATAAGTTGAAATTAATTGGTAAATCATTTTTTTTTATTTTATAACCAAATAAATCATAATTTTTGTACACATACGTAGTTTTTTATGTAGATTCGTTTAACTTCGATTACGAAGATAAACAAAAGAACATCAACCCATTTCAAATTTCAAAGTTACCCCCACCCAGGGCCGTAACCAGGATTATCTTTGGGGTGGGGGGTTGTTAAGTTCCTTGAAAGTCCATAAAAATGAAATAAACGGAGGCGAAGTGGGAAGCAAAAAAACCATTGCTCATCTCTAAGTACACGTCTTTAATTTAAAATAAAATAACAGATTCTAACTAAGCACATGAAAAACTCGCGAAAATATCAAAAAATATAATAAACTTTGTAGTTAACTATTCTAAGTGTTAATTCTTATAAGGCTGTATAACAAAATCAACCTTTCTTCTTTCAGTGGATATCATATGTAACAACTCCTCATTGGGAATATTTATTTCTCGGTGTACATTCATTAGTGCTAACCCAGTCATTCTATCTTCACTTGTTGAATTTCTCAGATATGTTTTCAATCTTCTCAATGTTGAAAAGGATCGTTCCGACGTAGCTGTTGATACAATCAATGTAGCTAATACCTTTAGCAGAGCAAATATACTTGGGTATACATCTATATTACATTCATTCAATGCACCGAGCGCCCTTGTGGGTAGAGATTCACTTTCCGTATCACAAAACTTCCATATATTTGTTTCGCCAAAGTCTTATTTCTGCTTCAAAGGTATCCGCAACAATGATGTTTAAGTAATGCTCCATTAGTGAAGCAATGTCCATTTCTGTAAATGTGCAAGTCATGCAATATTTAGGGATCAGTTTCTGAAGATCGATTATCGTCTGTCTATGCTCAGTAAATCGAGTTTTAATCTGATCTAAAAAGTCATCAAAAAAAAAGGTATTGCGATGGCAGTTGGAAAGTATTCCTCCAGCGAATCCACACTTACGTTGCACCTCTTAGTTTGAAATAATGCTAAACGTGGAATTTTCATTTTGCCATTAATAGTTTTCAAAATAGAAGACGCTTCATTAAAAATTCGTGCGAAATATGTGTCCATATTTGTACATATCTGACTAATAACCATGTAGTTGTTGTCAACAAGATCCATAGCTGAAATCAAGTCGCACTCTACTTTTTGAAGACATTTGCAGATGCTGATGGTATGTTTAAAAATCACTTCAGCTGTGCAAACACTAATGACAAATTCCGAGGAGGTGATCGACTTTAAAAACTGAGTAGCTTTTGAAGAAGTCTCCTTATTTGTTACTAGTGATAATTCTTCTAATGCAAGGACAATTGGTAGAATAATTTCCTTCAATCGTATTAGGCCGTCGTGGTTTTCAGCCCAGCGGGTGTCACACATAGAAATTAGATTTTTTCAACGAATTTCTTGTGTGCTGCCGTGTTAAAGAAATTGTTATAAATGTGTTTATGGATTTAATGGTTCCAAAACAATTTCGTGTGTGCTGGACTTGGCTGGCATGGCAGACGGCAAGATTTAATGAATGGACGCTACAGTTGATATATGTTAGAATGCTGCATTTAATTTGTGATGAATTAGTTTTTGTACCCCACTAAAACGACCGCTCATAGCAGCAGCGCCATCGTATCCGTGACAAAAGAGGTATGAACTATTTAAATTAGGTAAGTGAATTCAATGCTTCTAAAATCTTACTCAATACTACTTCTCTAGTTGATTCTTGTAGCGGCACGGGTATTATAAATTCAGTCGACACCTTCTCTGTTTAGCGAATACACAGTGACATTTGTTCTGTCCCACTTATATCGGTTGTTTCGTCCGCCAGAATAGAAAAACACTTCGAGCTATTAACTTTTTGGTACAATTGTTTTTGTATTACGTCGCCACAAATCTTTATTCATTTATATGGAATTTTTGGGCTCATGGACGAAGCGTTTCTTGGTGCACTATTAAAAAGTTGGGCTATATTATTATCATTTGAAACGCGCATTCTCAATATGGCACGAAAGTTACCGCCATTGATTATCGGCTCTGGCTCTGGTGCTCCAGAATCTTTAGTACCCCGGAGTGCTAGCTCTTGACGACCACATAGCTTTATGACATCTATTATTGCTGATAGTCTCTTTCTATTATCGGTTATGGATTTTTGCCTACAAACGTACAAAGTATTTCTGATATCAGGTGATTCTTTTGTATGTACTCGCAAAAAATTATCGGCTTTAACAATATTTTCTAAATGGCATTTATTGTGTGAATGTTCGGTAGCCTTTTTCCAATTTTTAAAGGGAGAAGAAACAAAAGAAACGAATTTTTGATTCCGTCCTTTTCCTACATACTCAGCTTGAAATGGTACGCATAATTTACATAATGCTCCTCCGCCATTAGACTGTGTGTAAATAAGCCATGAAAATTTCGTTAATCAACTTCTTTGAAATCTTAAATTTCACTGTCGGGAACAGTCTTTCCCTGGTATCCACGGTTGTGTTGGTATCCATGGTTCTGTTAAAAGTTTATGTTTTAGCTTCTCTTCCATAACAGTCGTATTTATAAACTGTCCAACATCAACCTTATTAACAGTTTTTATCCGCGGATAAAAACTGCGTTATTACTATTTTTGTTATCATGCTAGAATCTAAACTAGAACTAGTACTTGGGACAGTATCGGAAGCATTTAAATCATAATCTGATTGTAAGTCTAAAAAGGAGGGGATGGAATCAATATCGAGAATTTAAAAAATATTTAAATTAAATGTTTTTCCTTTTGACTTTTAAGAAAATAATTGTAAAAAATACTACATTAATAATACCGACACATCAAAAATTATAGTGATCGAAGACAGTTCTGGAATGAAAAATGTAAGTCTTACAGATAATACTTTTCATACCATTCAAATGTCACCCTTCACCCCTGTGATGTCATAGAAAAGTATATTATCCAAGACCTACGTTTTCCATTTCCGAATAGCCTTTGATCACCATAATTTTTGATGTCTCAGTATAATTACTCATACACACATATTAATGTCAATATTTCTTTTAAAAACTTTTTATTGAAAAGTCCAAAGAAAAAGTAATTTTGACCAAACGCAAAGTCACAACTAAAACCTGAACTATAATTTCTGTTCACTCACCCTTACTGTCGCTAACACCAACGTTGGTTTTCTTTTCTAGTGGTTCGGGTTCCGATTTAAAATAATTAGCAAGTAACGCCTGTGGCTTAGCCATAATCGCTTTAGAAAAGACAACGTACTAACGCAGCTGCTTCCTGCAACTTGGTAGCTTCACGAACTATGTAGACTGACTGGTTCGTGCTTGTGTGGGTCTGCGTATAAACATCACACAGTTCGCAAGGTCCAGCGCGGTTGTCGATAACTGTATTGTGAAGATGTCGTTGTACTACGAAACATCTGTAACGCGCACTAAAAAAATAAATTCGCCTTGTAACATTTTAAAAAACTCACCCTGTATATGGTATTTAAAGGCATAGGAAAGCTTCCAAAATACGTGCATTTTGGCGTAAACACACAATTAAAACTATCACACTTCTTAATCCACCCTTGGCAACAAATTTTTAGGTGTTCAGGGTTTTAGGTTGAAACTCTCAAATTACAGAGGTAGATGACTCCAAATCAAAGAGACGTCCGAAATATTAGACCTACTCTTACGAATTTCGGATCACCGGAACAGCAGCTAAAGAGATTACAAAGGACTACAAAAGGTGAACGACATTGTTTTTACAATCCTATCATAATTAAGTTACATAAAAACCCATTGAAGTGTTTTTGAAATACACTTATATCCTAAATAAACAATTAGGTCAACATCTGTTAACAATAGTACCTAATAAGATTTGCTTGGTTTTAGATACATAATCCATTAACGTTTTATTGTTATTTATAAATGAATTACGTTTGCAAATCTGTCTGTTTTATCTTGATATATAATTTTAAGGACTTTGCATAATATTTAATTTGTTACAATTGTAATTCAATTTGAGGATAAGGATCTGTTTTGCCATATTAGCGCTGCCCTTGTCGGAAACCTGTATAGCGCCATTTATTTGCTCTTCCTGTATCCTCGTGATTTTGGGGCCTGCATAAAACTGTTATTGTTTATTTTACAAGGTTCAAATTAAAAGAAGCTTTTTCTGTAGTGGCTAGTCGTGAAAAAATACCGTATGAGATTTTTTCAGATTCTCACTCTTTAACCTCCATCGATCACGAGGAATATTGGTTTTTCATTGGAGTCAGTCTGTCTGTCGGTTTGCTCAAGTAAAATATATACAGGGTAAGCTCTATTTTTTACTTATTTATGATTAGAATCAATATCACCAATTTCTAATTACCTATGTTGCTTAAAACCAAAGCACCATTCCTTTGTCACGCATTTTCAGATTTATTTGTATTGCTGCTTTGACTACATAGTGGTATCGAAAAAATGTTGCTGATGATTCTTTGTCAAAAATAGGAAAAAAGTTTCTATCGATACATTATTATATTTTTTTTCAGTGTAGCGATGATGGAATCGTATCACGAATTCTGTAATTGGTTCTCTGGGAAAATCGAAACGTATTGCATTTAATAACTGACCCCTCAGAATTTTTAATTACAACTTTAGTTGCAGCAACATGCACAAAATATTCACGTAACCGTTTGAGAGATAAAAAGTTTTTTTATTTAAAAATAATAGTTTAGGATTGCTATTTTCTTTCGATATAATTTTATTTGTTAATGAGAGTAAAAAATTATGACACATGTGGACTCCAAGTGATTGTAACGGGCACTATATAGAATGTCCAGCCATTACGAATAATGCACTTTCTCGAATTTCATGGATAATCCCAAATTGTTTCCCTTGATATTTCCAAGGCCTTTGACCAAGTATGGCATGCTGTACTCATCAACAAATTACCTTCTTACCTGGATCAGTAGCTTTCCCATCGACGCATATCTGATCGTGGTGGACGGTCACTCATCTAATCAATCCAACCCAATGCTCAGTCCTACCACCAACATTATTGTTCTTCATATTAATGACCTGCTCTTTTCAACTACCAATTCTTCCACAGTTACGCTGACGATCGTACTCTTCATTCCAACGTTCATTTTTCCAAGCAAGTCTTGGATCAAGAACTGGATAATAGACGCAGATCTATGCACCTATCCTTTTCTCAAGATCTCCAATTTAACTTAGACGACAGGGGTACGAAAAACCTTGCTTAATTCAACGTCTCTAATATCCAGTCTTGCTTTTGTCATGCAAAAAGATCCAGCACCATTACATCATTAAATTTGGATATTTTTCCAAATTCAATGATTACATCCACATGAATAGTCAAGTTCTGCAGAACAAAGCTGGCACAAATACATTATTTCAATAGCCACAAAAGCTGCCAAAAAGTTGGGTTACCTATCTCTTCCGAGCTAGAAAATACTTCTCCCTTTCTCTATATTTCCCGAATAAGACCTAGTCTAGAAAACTGATTCCACATCTGGGGAGCGGCATCACCTTCGTCCCTTAACATCCCTGATTATATCCAAAATGACCCAGTCCTTACAATAAAAGTCCCTTCTCTCGCTGTTGGGGATCTGTGTTCTTTCTACAGATATTTTACGGATTTTGTGCAGAGGAACTAACCGCTATCATTCCCTATTTGCAGTGGCGGCTCATGGGAAAGTATTATAGGTGTTCTGCAATTAAGTTAAATTACCGAAATAAATAGCGTGTATTTTTAGGGGTGGATTTCATCATTAATAACCCCTACTTAATTTTTAAAAAAATACTGATAAGATTAAAATATGTGTCTATAAAATCATGAATGCATTTTCATGCTTCTTTACTTTTTCCGTCAAATATACTGTCCTTCAAGCTGTCACAAATCAGGACTTAGATGAAGAATATGGTAGCGTGAATTAATTAATCCTGACTGTAACATAAAAGATGGTATTTTGAACTACCTATATTAATCGCAATTATGAAGGTAAGGCACTCTGGAAGGTCCTGCGGTCTCGGAGGCGAATAATGAAGTTAATAGAGAGTGTTAGTAAATATAAAACTCTTACCAAACCAAATGTTGACCGAATAATAAAGTGTAGACTCGTCAGCAAACTCTGGTAGAACTCATCAGGAACTGGAACGCGCGACCAACGATTCGCGACCCGTGAGTTAACCCGAGATAATGAATCTTAGCTCTTAGATAATGTTTGTTATGAATTATAGCCTCGGTCGTTTAGCAAATAGAACACTTGTGTTTCAAAACACTTAAACTCTATTAACAAAAGTAAATACAAATTAACTTTACAAAGGTAAACTTAAAACTAATGTACAATACAATAATTAATTTGGATTAAATTAAAACAGGAGAAGAGAATTAGACAGGCGTTTACTTGAATGAATATGAAATAATAAATTTTATTAATGGTAATGTATATAAAATTATAGTTCAAAAGAAAGATAAAACTTTAACGAAAACTCTAGGCTTTGTGATAATCGCACGAATTATACAGATTGAAAATCCCCCACTCGGGTTGGTCAGACCCATAACAAATTAATGAATTGTCTTACCCAAAAATATTCACTACACTTTAAAATAGACTCTCTTAATTTTGGAAGAAATCAACTAAGAGCACAATCTTTGTAAGAGAAACTGATCAACCGTTAGAAAACTAAAAGAGAGATATGTAGTTAGATCGGACGTTGATTATAAACAGCCTTTGAATATTTATTTTATCTGGAAGGTAACCTACTAATACCACTTATTTCTTAATTCATCCCCATATAATCTACTCTTTTTACCCTATGACCAATGATAGCTCTCGTTATCCCTCTGAGAGTACGTCCTTTAAGTTTCTGACCAATTAAAAGAAGCGACCCCAGAGATCTCTCTATTTCGTTGGTTTGCATGTCCACACAAAGTAAATGCTAAGTTTCAGCTATTTATCACAAGATGTCACGAGGGGTTCCCCATTCTGATGAAATTAAGGAGATTCCCTAATTATAATAATTTGCATCTCTCTCTCCGGTAATAATATATATATATAAAGGTTTGAAATATCTATATTACTAACTTAACCAAACTTTCAAAGTGATGAGAAAAACCTAATCACCGTTATTTAAGCTACTTATATATCTGTTTTCTTTATATGTGCATTTTGATATGTGTGAAATAGAAAAAAATCACTATGATCACAATAATTTTGAGCGTATATATTGCACTTTTCAAGATATAATCGACATTTTCTCTATTTTTATACCATTACAAAAACGGGTCGGTAATTACATCCGTAGATTTGGTGGCATAAATGTCGTTGGAGGTCTTGCGATCCCTTTCGGCATTTTTGGGTCTAGCCGTATTGCCATATAATCCCTAAGTTTTTGTTTGTTTCCCTTTGTAGTAAAGTTTATGAGAAAAGGGATTTTAAATTCTTAAAAGGTCTTAATTTCTCTTTTAAGTGAGTTTTGAAACTAAATATTTATATCTGTTATTTGGCCATTTTATTGCCTTTTTCTGGTATTTTAGATCTCTCCTATCCTCTGATGTTGAACCACATGTTCGCTTTCTCTGAGAAACTAAATATTGAAAATTATGGCTTTTAGAATATTCTTTGTTCAGAATTTTAGACTATTGCCGAAAAAATAACTATCGAATAAATTTTAATAATCCATTTGATTACAAGGCGCGGCCCGTGAGTTTTTTTACAGGTGGCTCAAAATTTTGTGGGCAACTAGTGATATCAACGCAACAAGCAAAATACACTTTTTTAATTAAGGAAGGATTTTTAATAATGTGCCAAGAAATTATTTACCTACAAATAAACACCGCAAAAATCATAAAATAGGTACTGCAGTATATTGAACATTGCTACTCTAGATGTATATCTTTTTTCTATGTGTTTTAGTACTCTAGATTAGTAGGTTGTTAGCGGCTTCCCGTTTTTATACGTTTAGCGTTTCCTCAATAGAGGTCGCGCCTTGTCATCTTTAAAGCTGGTTGAGAATGATATTTCGACCATTAAGTTTGAAGATATCCTAGAAAAACTTCCCCAACTGGAACTTCATAATCTTGGTGATCGAATAAAGTATCTTTTTTCCAAAGACATTGATATTTCTGAAGCACAGCATGTATTACATTAAAATTTACCCAGAATAAATAGATGGTGACGTTTATTATGAGCTAAAAGTATGATCATTCGTAAAATAAAATTAGGAACGCTACCGAAACTCCGTTTTCTTGAATAAATACAATACTGGCGACTAGACATAGTAATACGATTTTTGTCTACGCACGTGCAGGCTGCCAGCTGTAGTAAATATGAAATTGCCAATAATTTTAAAAATATTTTATCGAGGAACAAGTGCTAACTTGTTGCCAATACACTTTTTAGAGCCCATCTACTTTTTTAAATAACAAAATTTAAAGAAGTTACCCCAACACAGCCTCGAACCCTCGATCTCTCGGTTAACTCGCTGAGACTCTACCTCTGGACTACGCTGGTAATGTAAGAAAACCGGTCCGACGCGATATTTGATGACTAGCGCTGGCATGACTGTGCTCGTATCTATAAATTTTTATGTTTAACCGCTAATTAATAATACATTAATACAATGCAAATACAATGCGCATATTAGCTACCTAATTACTTTTTCTTGTTCCAAATCAAATGTTTTGAAAGAGTATATTTTACGGGGCGGTTCATAGTCGGAGTGGCCCGATATTATTGGTGGGCCGTCGACCAACTGGGTCTCTTTTTAACTTCCTAAAGTGCGTATGTCTGTGTCTCTCATAGTTTTAATGAATTTATATCGTCCTTATAAACCTATGAGGTCAATTTAAAATACGACCCAGCCCGGAGCAAGCGTGGATAATCTTTCGATGATGGCTTGGCTTGATTCTTTCTTGGGGAGTTTTCGCACGGAACTTGTACTTTTTTGAATCAAAAGATTCTTTTTTGGTTTTAAAAAATTAAAAAATAAATTATTAGATAGATCGTTAAAAAATTTAGGTGGGTCATTGACCAAATGACTTTATGGAAGGGCCGCGCCTGATGTCTCTTATACCTATCTGCGACCATGTTTCATCGCCTTCGAAAAGTACACACGGAAAGCAAGAAAGGGCATTTTTGCTGCATCCACAAATCCAATCATTTCGCGAGTAAATATTTCTCCTAAAGTGACGCGTGTAAGTTTCCTCTGCTAACACCGGCTGTCTTAATATTAATCAAGGTCACAAACGCGAAGCCTTAATGGGCGACTCTCTGAGTCCCTGGCCGTCAGAGCTGGTGTTCCCCAAAGCTCAATAACCTCCCCGCTCCTTTTCTCCATATATATATATCGGGTAAACTACCCAATGATTGGCACTTTATGGAGGATTTTCACTTTATTTTAGTTTATCTCCCATTTAATAAAAAGTAAAATCAGTTTGTGAATTTGTATGGGGAGCTTGTTTTGTGTACTTTCTAAATCAACAAGCCTTTTAATTAAATTTTAAAGTTTTAAGTAGCTAAATTTATTTAAACTGCCAAATTGTACGTTTCCCAATGATTGGCAGTTCAGTATCCTATTGCTGGCATTCGATCACCTTATTATTGGCACCCACTAAAATTACCGACCCACTAAGTTTAAAATAGGTAGGTAGGTACCATTTTTTGTTTAGGATTTAAAAAAATATGAGATAGCTAGTATGGGGCTCCAAAATACATATGGGCTAAAATATTTTAGTTTTGGTTTTTTTGTACTTTTGGTTAGATTTTAAAGCAGCAAATTCCTAAATTTTAAAAAATGGCCTTGTAGGCCAAAGGCACCCACATAAATGTTATTAACCTTTTAATAAGTATACAAAGAAAAAACAAATACATACGTATTTTTATATTTATGTGGTAGAAAAACATAGAATACAACAGAATATAACAAAGTGTTTTTCAAAAGAACATTGTGGTAACATATTGTCTGAGACAGGTAAGAGGTAGGTACAGGTATTTTAACTTGGTTTTTGAGTTATAGGACCACTAGAGACTACCAACTAAAAAACAAACGAAACTTCAGATGTGTTTTTGTGCTACTAGTTTTGCAAGGGAACATTGTAGGTTCCCTATTTTTTTAATATTAATTTTAAACTATCTAGGTAGGTATATTGAAAAATAATCGGAACTGAAGTGTTGACCTAGGAACCCCAAGTTTTTTAGATGCTGCTTTTTTTGACAATTCGCAGCTTTGTATTGCTTCTAAAGCTTTCTGGACATCTTCTTCCTTATAAGCATTATGATAGCTTTTACTTCTCCTACACTGAAAAAACATTGTGGGACATTTCACTACAATTGTGTACCTTTTTCCAACAATTTGTTCTCAAAAACGTCCAAGACCAATTTGTAGCAAAGTTTGCGACAATTGTATGAAAATGTATAAAAACTGTTGTTACTAATAATACAATTAGAGTAAATTGCTTTACAAAGAGTTTGCAACAATTTTGTGTGAAAAAAAGTCCAAACGATTTTTTCAGTGTAACTTTCTGCATCTAAAATAAAAAAAAGGTTGGACATTTTAAAAAACACAAAATTAGTTCCTTGAAAATTTAAGTAAAATAGGGTGACAATAAACCGATTAATATATTTCAGCCAGTTCCTATTATTGGCACTCCATGCCAATCGTAGGAAAATCTTTAAAAATGCATTCCTAAAATTGGCAGTACTAAAATGTTAGTCATATATCAAATTAAAAACTTTTTAAACAAATTTATTACTAAAATGTTAACTGGCGGATACAACTAATGAACATATTATTTATATACAAAGGTAATTTCTCTAAAAATCGCCCTTTTATTATAAAAGAAATGTGGCCATATGCTGTATTTTTTAGTTTGGTTATTCGGTGCTTTTTTTAATTCCCTGCAGGCATTCTGCCGCACAAAATTGAAATATTATTACAAAATAGCTAAAAGGCACATAAATAATGAAAATAAGCAAGTGCCAATAATTGGACTCACAAATCTCCCGCCTGTTCCTAATATTGACATCAGGTGCCAACATTGGGAATACCAGTACAATATGTATTTCTAACGTTGGCACTGGCAAAATTGTAGCAATATTAGCTATATAAACGATGACAACAAATATTTTGCTAAGCTATAACCCTAAGGGACCAGGTATATACTTACCTCAAAATCCAAAATAAAACCTTTTTACCCCAAAAAAACAGCACCTACAAGTTGCTTCTTTCTTAAAAAATTGGCTGCACATGTACTGTTTTCAGGAGCTTGCGACACGTACCCGCTGATATTTCGGTTTTATTTCCCGCGTAGGAATTAAATGAAAGGGTAGTGTTTACAGATTTAAAAGAAAAGTCTTATATATAACGACAGGGACAATTATTCGCAAAAGAGGCAAAATTAGCAACAAGGTGCCAATCATTAGCACAGTGCCAACATTTGGGTGGTTTACCCTATATATATATATATATATATATATATATATATATATATATATATATATATATATATATATATATATATATATATATATATATATATATATATATATATATATATATATATATATATATATATACATATATATACATAAAATTTTCCTTTCATTTTTTTTATCGTGTGCACAACACTACTACGCCGATGATATACAAATATACCTCTCTTTCAAAAAAGAGGAAGCCACTCAAGCTATTAGGGCAATAAATCACGATATTTTTAGTCTTAAAATTTATTCAGATAAATATTGTCTGAAACTCAACTCAAAAAAATCAGGCGTAATGGTGTTTGGAAGAGGAGCGGATAGATAGGAGTTCCTTGCATCCTATAGGGAATCCATTTGTATCGAAAACAATATAATGCCTTTTTATGAAAATATAAAAAACCTTGGCCTCGTGATGGTCTCTGAGCTTAGGTTTACACAGCATATAAGCTCATGTTTGCAAAAACCATATTTAAATTTAAAATTAATTTATCAAAACAGGCAAATTTTAATCAAATCAACAAAAACTATGCTGTATGAATCGCTGGTTCTCTTGCAGTTTAATTACTGCGATGTCAGGTTCAAAACTCCTGCCTTATACACGGAATCCGAAAATTTGCTCGTATAGTCACACCCTTAGGCAATCAAAATGGCTAAACATGCTTAGAAGAAAGCTGCACAGTGCAACTTTTTTTGTTGTAATTAAAATGCAGCGGCCGTCTTATTTACACTGTGAAATTAGGTTCAGGACAGATGTTCATAATTTAAATGTTAGGTTTAAGGGAACCCTTACACCCCCTCTTCATTCCACTCAGCTCTTTAAAATGTCGTTCTCCTACCAAGTAGCTGACGTTATGAATAGCCTCTCCATAGATTACAGAACAATAACTGGTACAAATATTTTTAAGAAACAACTGTACAATGTACATACAGAAAGTCAATAACATTGCTTTTATAAATAGATCGTGTTGTTTGTGCCTTTATTTATTTATTAGATAAAATATTTCGAATTGTATGTATATCATATCATAAATGTTTACATTATATACCATTTTCTCTATTTTGTATAAGAATGTGTATTCATTCATTATTAAGATTATTATTATTATATTGTTCATTCACGCTGTTTTTGTATCATGTGTTGTGTCCTGGACGGACTGAATTTGAGTTAGGTGTGAGAAGAGTCAATATTTCCTCGGGACGATTGGACTGAATCTCGCCCAGTATCTGCAAATAAACACCGCAAAAAACATAAAATACTAAAATTGCATTTTAGCTTACTTTTGCAAATTACATGCAAATAGTGTATTGCATTGTTAAAGCCATTGTTAGCACAAGTACTCAAGTACCTACTAGTACTACACTACTACACAAAGGACACAATACAAATATCAATTAATATCCAAAAACATTACAAAATTAGGAAAGCCGAAACTCCGAAACATCTCTTAAGTCTTAAACTAATAATTATAATAAGTGCCGGCGCGACGTAACGAAATGTAAACAAAAGTTTATTGAAATACAATGCGCATAGTACCCAGGTAATTATTTTTTCTTTGTCTAACCTAAATGTTTACATAAAGCGGTTCGAGTGTATTTCCATAGTCGCCCGGGACATCAAGCGCACTGACTGTCGCACGCGTGCAGACACCCAACAGCGATCGATATGTTAGTGGGCCGTCGACTATTTTTTTGATATATTTGTCTCTTTTTAACTGCCTAAAGCGCGTATGTTTGTTTCTCTCTTAGTTTTAATGCATTTATAGAGTCCATATGAACCTATGAGGTGAATTTACAATACGACCTAGCCCCGAGACAGCAACAGGAAATTATTATGATAGTTACCAAGGGCTAACACTAGCCCCAGCCATAGCCTGGCTGGTTTCCTCTGACAATTGTATAGAAAGGTACATATTGTCATGTAACTGTAAATATTATATTTAAGTAGGTAACTGGATGTAAGGAAGTATTATAAATATTAATCTCTAGCCGAAAAAGTCTAAATTAAAAACTGTGCAGGGATAAATTAATATTATATATTTAACGTTAAACACTTTAAAATCAAAATCACTCACAATATACCATCTTAGCAAAACTTAAAGGAAGACACATCAGACAAACACCCTTTACATAGTACCTATATTAATCACTTTAAAGTAAAAATGTTTAATATTATTGTTCAACAATATCGTTGCCGATTATAGAAAACAATATATTTAATTTAAAAAACCGCCGCGGCCATAAATTTTAGGAAACAGGTCGACATTTTTACACTTGCATACACGACACACTATCAGCTGTTTACTATTCCCAGTCCCCGTGCTGTGTTGCCAGATCATCTACTTCATGGCTCTCTTGTTAGAGAAGGCTGGGGCGGTAAGCTCTTGTATTAAGACGAAATGCTTTTGATTTTTTGAGTAAATGAAATATTATGTTGATGTTGAGCTTTTTTTATATTTATTTCCCTGGGAAGCGCATGCCGTTTATCGAATTTCTGCCGAGATTAGGGCGGGGGGGAGGGCGAAACCCCTGCAGATGTTTTTCTTTCCCCTCCAATCCTTTAAATCCCGTATCAACAGATTACGTTTCCCTTCTCTTCAGATGCTCACGGTACGTTAGTACTTAGACATGTCTACGTGGGATATCTCAGATAAAAAAAGTGAACTTAAAGCACTTAAAATATACAGTATAGGTATTATTTTACATTTTGATTTTTCTCTGACCAATTATTTAATACTTCTAGTATTCGTTTAATCTTCAAATTATAAGTAACTTCTATTTGTACATACAATAATGTCTTAAAAAAAGTGTTTTTGGTAATGGTATTTCAAGTGCACAAAAATAAAAAAACATTTTTACACTAAATAAACTCTATTTATTGGTCATTGCATTGAGCTTTATTTTAAATCTGCCCAAATTATTTGCTTTCTTGTCACAAAAAGGGTCTTTACTTTTTCTACAATAAAAAAGAATTTTCCAATTGAAATCAGTTTGCCTCTTTTATATAAAACCCTGATAAAAGAATCCTTTTACTGGCTGAGCCTACACAAAGCGTTGAATATATAGAAATCGGGCGACTAAATCTCGAATAACGGTATTCTTGAAAACCCACGGTATAAACTTTTTAAAAATTGAATATGAGAACGACGTGGCACGTAAAACAAAGATTATTTAAGCATCCTTATGTGCCTTTTTGTGACACTGCAATGGAAAGGGAATAAATTGATTTAAATGCAACAAAAAGTACGGACAAGGTAATTAAAACGGGGTATATGCATAATTCCCGTTTATTATTAATAAGTATAAGCAATAATGGACAGTATTTGTGTGGTTTCTGGGTTGTTAGGTCGTCGTCGGCTGTCTCTTGCTTTTGACGTTTCGCCAACACGAGTGGTTGGCATTTTTAGAAGATGCGCTCAGTTTGACTGTTCGCGAAAAACTGGAACCACAGAACAACAGGTGCAGTGTTGCCAACAGACCGAGTTGCTTCCCCACCAGATCCGCGTGATAATTCCGCCAAAAACCGCTAAACCAGAGTTGTATTTACGGGCGTACCGAAAGCGCTATGTTGGGGGGGGGGGGGGGGGGGGTGTAATATGCAACTAGAAAATAAAAATTCAAAATTGTTGACCTTTTTTTGCAAATTCGCTCTGAGAAAAACTGTCGATTTTTTTATTAACTGGTCGAACTTTTTTACGTTTGCTGAAATTAAACTGTCGTCCTTTTTGCAAATCTTCCCAAAACTGAACTGTCGACGTTTTTTTGGTACGAGGTGTTCTAATACTCTCGTACTTTAATTAGCCTACTCAAGCACCCACGGAGGGGATGCTCCCCCCATAAGTACGCCCCTGGTGGTATTCAGGTTGTGTTATATTAAGCGCAGAAAATTGATTATTCTAATACACAGTAGTACAAAAAATAAAAACTTACTCCTAGCCCTTAATGAATCGCTTACTCATTTTAATAAATAACCCTGCAAATTTAAAACAACTATGTAATTACAAAACCGAAGCGTGCCTGAGCAGTCACATACGACGCAATAGCCATGTTAACTATAATTAAGGGATCAGGAAAGGCCCTACTTTTTGCGAGGATCCCATGTTTTTTTAAATTTTCTTAAATTTACTCTTCTAACGATCTGTGCTTCTTTGAGGTTCATTTTTCATGCTTCTAGACGACATGAAGCCTACTTTCTCCCAGTCCGTACGATAGAGGCTATTACTTAGCTTGTAAAAGATATAAATTATCGCTAAATTTCCTCTGGTGGTTTGAATTCTTTCCCTAAGAAGTGCTTTCTCAGTTCGGTTGTAAATTCTTTGGTCTTAGGTGAATCTTATTGTTCGTTTAGCTATTAGAAACTTTGGAGCAACATCTTCATCTCTGCATCGTGTGAAAGCCTCTCACAATTTAATACTGGGCATATCTGGCATTAATGGCATTTCCTTTCATCTTCAGACTGTCATTCTTGCTCTTCTTTCTTTGTCACTTCTAATCCTACTCTCTTCTAACTATCCACCTCTAAATTCCGGAGTTAAACTACCCCTCCATTTGGATCTCCGGGCGAGGGGTGCTCAGGGGTCTCACCTTCTCTACCTTCGCCAAAATCTGCGGGCTAAATTCCAATTTGGACTCTGTCCACCACTACCTCCAATCATGCAGACCCCACATTCTTCTTCTGTCCGAAACCCAAATCAGCCCCAAATCCTCAATCAATCATCTCCTGTTTCCAGGCTTTAAAGTTCGGCTTGGGTTTTATTATCTTCTTATCTTCATGGTGGGGTGTGCCTACGTTCGCAGCAGTCTTTCTTGCACCAGACCCTCGGACCTAAAATCAGGGAAGCCCGATATTTTCTGACTAAATCTTACGGATAAATTTTCCCCTAAATTTATTTGTTGCATCTACTGCTCCCCATCAGAGAACTCCTACAATGAGTTCTTTGACTTTCTCTCAGCAAAAATTGACCATCTTATTTCTGAATTTCCCTCCGCTGAAGTTATCGCCTAGGCGACTTCAACGCCCATAGCCAGGAATGGCAAGGATCCACAAAAACCGACCCAGAAGGCAGAGCGGTAGCAACTCGCTCACCAATGTAATCAGAGCGCTAACATACTCTCCACCCATAATCCAGGTCTACTAGATCTTTTCCTTACCACCCATCCTGAACCACACTTAATATCTGTATGCGCTCCCCTTGGTCGTTCAGATCATGGCGTCATTACCGTCTCTTGTCCCATACATCCCGAGTCCGTTGAAATCATGCCAGAACGCACGATCTGGCACTACAATTCTGCCGACTGAGATGATCTTCGAAAATTCTTCTGTGCTTTCCCTTGGAAATTTGTCTGATTTTTCACTTCCAATCCCTCTGAAATTTGCTCTCATATCATAGATATCATTCAAGCAGGTATTAAAAGTTTCATTCCACATACTCAGAAGAAACCTAAACGCCACCATCAAAAGCCATGGTCCTTCAAGTCCTATGATAAAGCCAGGCTCAAGAAAGTTCAAGCTCACAAAAGGTATCTTACACCCGAAAATCGTCAAATTTTCACCGAGGCAAGAAATCAGTACAACCAAACTATCTTAGAGTCCAAAAATTCTTTTAACAACAGCATAAAAGATAAAGTGCTTTCCTGTCCCAACGGAAGCAAATCTTTCTGGCCACTTGCCAAAAACATTAGTCAATATTTCTGTACAAGCACTTTTCCTCCCCTGACCTCTGACAACGAAATTATCTCCACCTCTAAAGGGAAAGCTGAACTATTTGTCAAACAATTCACTGTCAATTCCACCCTAATCCCTCCCGCCAATTTCGTTCTTCCAGTCGCTACGTCTGTACCCCAGAAAATTCCCGACATAATACTTAAGGTCAAACATATGGCATACCAGCAATTGTTCTAACAAAATGCGCTTCAGAAGTTGCACCCATCTTAACTCACCTTTTCCAGATCTCTTATGACAAGGGTATCTTCCCAGATAGCTAATAGACTGCTCGTGTGCAGCATGTCCCGAAAAAATGTTCCACGTCCCTTCCATCCAATTATAGACCTGTTGTCAGCAAAGTTATGGAGGAAGCGATCAACTTTCAAATTCTAAAATATATATCTAGAAAAATACAAAATCATCAATGACAGACGGTACGGATTTCGTCACCAGAGATCCACAGCTGATCTCCTTAGCTTTGTCACACATAACTGGAACAAGTCTCTCGAATTTCATGGTGAATCTCAGATTGCTGCTCTTGATATTTCCAGGGCCTTTGACCAAGTATGGTATGCCGCACTTCTCAACAAACTACCTTCTTACGGTCTTCCTACCAAACTATGTACCTGGATCGGCAGCTTCCTCTCTAAGCGGCTTATATCTGTCGTGGTTGACGGTCACTTCTCTAACTTCCATCCTATCAATGCTGGCGACCCCCAAGGGTTAGTCCTGGCACCAAACTTATTTCTTCTTCACATTAATGGCCTGCTCTTTTCAACCACCAATCCCATCCACAGTAGTTATGCTGACGATAGTACTCTTCACTCCACTATTCATTTTTCCAGACAAGTCTCGAATCAAGAGCAGATCTATGCCCATATCCCTTTCCCAAGATCTTCAAGTAATTTTAGACTGGGGTGCCAAGAACCTTGTTCAGTTCAACGCTTCCAAAACCCAGTCTTGCTGCCTGTCACGCAAAAAATCTGACAACGCTCACCACATAAAAATTAATGGCCAGCCCTACAGAACAGCGAAACTTTCAATCTTGTTCCCGTCGCTTGCGAACATGACCTCAGCTGGCAGAAATACATTATTTCAGTAGCCACATCGGCAGCTATAAAGCTTGGTTTTCTTTTTCGAGCTAGAAAATTCTTTTCCCCTTCCAACTTATACACTCTCTATTTTTCCCAAATAATACCTAACCCAGAGCACTGCTCCAACATCTTGGGAGCGGCATCACCTTCGACACTTAATATCCTTGATTTTATAAAAAAGAGAGCCATTCGACTCATCAATGACCCAGTCCTCAGTTCCCTTCTCTCGCTCATCGCCGCGCTGTTGGGGATTTCTCCCTTTTCTAGCGATACTTCCACGGATTTTGCTCTGAAGAACTAGCTGATATTATTCCCCCTTGACTTTTCCTAGCAGAACAAAAAGAGGCGCGTTACGTATGCTTCCCTTTACTGTCCAGTAACAAAAGCCTAGAACAGACCACTTCTCTCGCTCATTCCTATCTAGGGTCTCCAGATTATGGAACAAATTGCCTGCAGATGTTTTCCCTCCCCGTCCTAACCTCCAATCCTTCAAATCCCGTGTCAATAGAGTACATTTCCCTTCTCTCCAGATGCCCACGGTACGTTAGGCTTGAAGTCTACGTGGGATGTCTTAGATAAAAAAAACATGGGCAGTTTAGTAGGTTCCTTGTGTATTTATAATTTATCATGTTGGCTGATCTTTGTAAGTAACTGTTTTGACCAGGCCGGACAATGTAAGTAATAATTTGATTAATGGAGAAACCTGAACAAGCCCTGAAAGGCGAATAAGTGCTGGTCGGGTTTATTCAGGCTTCCCAGGTCTCTCAACATGAATTTTTGAAATTGTATTTTTCGAAAATACAATTTTTCTATCTGCAGTTTTTTAAAAATACAACTTTTTTAAAATGCATCTGTTCGAAAATACAGTTCTTTAAAAATAATTTTGAATAATTCAGAATATGTTAATAGAAAAGAACAAAAAAGGTTCTAGGCAATGGTAATGACCGGTCATTATGAATATGGCCCGTTATAATCACTTGGTCCGGACCATATAAACTTACATTTCATTTGATTTTATATTCTATCTACGGGTAAGGAATAAATACATGTTCAGTAGCCCCTTGTTATTGTTTCCTTGGACAGGATCAGACACAAAAATATTGATGAGATACAAGACTTTTTCTTGTATTTTCTGCGACACAGGTTTTTTTATTTGTCCCTGTTCCTAATATCCATGGATACATACCAAAATACTTATTTATTTTCTTAAAGATATGTCCTCAATCAAGTCTCTTTCTTGTCACACATATTGTTATATTATGTCTTGATTTATAATGATACCAAAGCAAAACAGTCACTGTTTACTAACTCAAATACCGAACTATTCCGTTAATACTTTGTGGACCTCATAGACTTTCGTTATGTCATAATCATAATATAAAGTCACAAAAGCCGAAAGACCGCATAAAAAGCAAAATTAACTATTATCAAAAAAATATAAATACATTTTGGTCCTTGTGGGTACATAATATTTTTTCAATCATCTTCACAACATTTATTAAAGTCACTTTATGGCCAAGTAACGGTTCTCTAATTTTTTCTTCCCTCCAATATGCTGTGTTTTTATTAGAAAGCAGTCAAATAACTTCCAGTCCAAACGGAAGTAATATTCATGGTCAAAATATAATCGTTCCCAATCATTTGCCCGAAAATGCGAAAGGAAATCATTTTCAAAGCCATTATATGGATGAAAATAATAAAAATTGAATGTGTAAGCAATCTTATCGGAATTTTATAGGGTAAGGAATCAGGGTGAATTATATTGAATATACAAGACAAAAATAAATTGAAAATAGTTGGTTTTCTCCATTAAGCGAGAAAAAGTAGGAAATAGATAGATGACAGATGATTTTATACACTGTTGTTTTGCTTTACACAGTGATGTAACGCAAAAACATGGTGTGCTTCTGTCCGTCTATTCCCTAGTCAAGTAGTATAAATATCACTAAAATTATCCAACGGCTTTGATCAAGTATGGCATGTTACACTCTTCAAGAAACTTCCTTCCTACGACGCTCTCCTTTCCAAAGTATCTACCCGGATCGGTAGGTTTATATCTAATCGACATATATCTGTCATGGTGGACGCTTACTCATCTAACTTACATCTTACCAATGCTGGCGTACCCCAAGTTTCAGTTCTCGCACTAAACCTAATTAACAAACCTTAGCAATGTTTAACTTTGGTGGTCGAGCCAGTTCGCGTTCGATCACCGATGTTAGGCTACACCTGAAACGCTTATCACTTGGATATGTAAAGGGTTAATTTCCCCGTTACATAGAGTTGTAAAGAGTGTCATGAATTCCACCTTTCGCTTCTTAAGAAACGCGCCTGAGTTGGACCAATATTTGCAGTCTGTCTTTTGCGCTCTGCGAGTGTTATAAAACGTGTGATTATGATCTGGAGTAGTGTACTCTAGAACAGGTTCTGTAAATTTGGTTTATTATTGGGGGGATGTTTTATATGTTTTTTTTTAGATATATTGTGATCTTACATGTTTAGACTTAAGGGAATCCCCATATATTTTTGTATTATATTCTTGCATTGTAACACGACAGTAGTTCGAAGTTAGTAGAAAATAGAAGTAACAACTGTTCGCGGAGCTTTGGAAACTCCAAAAAGAAAGTGAAAGTAACTTATGGAGTTCAGCGTTCTTGGGTTAAATTATTAAATCTAACTGTCCAGAAGCCCTAAAAGTGCGCGGGCAGCTTTTCGCCAGGAGCATTTGTGGGCCGTAGGTCTTTAATTTTTCGTTTTGCTTTTCCTAGCTTAGGTTTTCCAAGGCAATAAGGCGCCACTGAGTTTTTATTAAAGATGAACCCTTGCAGCTTAGTAAACTCAGAGCCTAAGCTGAGATAAGATTTTGATAAAATATTACAAGCATGTGTTTTAGCAGTCAATAAAACAAACTATTACCCAACAAAACATTTATTCCTTTATATTTAAATGGACTGTCGACGGTCAAATTTACATACAGTTTTGTAATAAAAACTATGACACCTACGTGAATATACTTATATACACCCTTAAATTAATTTGAAATATGGAGAATAGCAAACTTATCATACCATTTGGGTAAGTAAAATAGTAACTGTTGAATGTACAGTTTTCTACAGAACGTTAGCTTAAAAAATAATAAATGGCCATAAAAAATCAAATAAGGTATACCATCAGGTAAAGTAACAAAACACAGGTAACGCAAAAAATCATGATTTTTCCGAACGCCCTGTAAAAAATATAATGCGACAAAGATAGCTTACCAAATTAGCTTTACAAGTACTTTGTTCACCCAATATTCATATAATTTTAATATAAGGGAAAATTATGTAATGTAATATTTACTCAATTTTTACACTTACTTATATATATACACCAGGGAACAAAAAAAAACGGGGAATTATGTAAGATAATAATAAAATTTTTATAATAAATTTAATATATATTCCTCAGTAACCAGGAAACCTGGAAACTGGTCTTACCCAGAGACAGGAAGGAGTAAGTACAATCGTAGCACACGAAACTGAGTGCTTAAATCACAGGACGACGATCCTGATAGGGGGCAAGCTCATAAAAGCCATCTTACTGGACTGCATCTACAGCTTGCCTGGACGTGGATCAGCGTGGTCCCAAAGTTGGATCTAGGTGATGTGGCTGGACCACCTGGAGTAGGTACCCCCTCAAACAGTACGACGTCGTCGACGTCTCAAATCGAAACATCCATCAGAATGCGTGGCGAAAAACCATATACGGGGAATTATATCTGGTATAAAACATCCCTCAGAATGCGTGGCGGAAAACCACATACAGGGAATTACCTATATCCGGCACGAAACATCTCTGCAAGGTGCGTCGAAACTATTCCTCTACCGGAAAAACCCTGTAATACTACAGTACAAATCACACTACGAAATCCAGGGACAATAAAAGCTTGCTTACCTCATAACCATTGGAGTTTTACCAAAACATCTTCCATATTGCGACTCTTGCCACATCACATCACATCACGAACTAAAAGATACAATGATCTACGAAAATCGAGGTTTATAGCCAACGGCCCACTCTTGCCAAGACTGTTTGGCCAAGACTGTCTTGCCAATCGCAATTGGAACTTCATGTGTCACATTTGACCAATCAGAATGGAAAGCCACAGGTCACGTTTGACCAATCAAAGCATTCGACGTCAGTCCGAACGTGCGCCGTTCAAGACTCGGCTTCGACATGTCGTTCCCAAACGTAAACATGATGTTTTGAAATGGCAAACTTTCCAATTTCTCGGCAATCCTAATAGACAAGAAAAGAAAGCGAAAGATTCTCTGTACCTGCAGACACTGTAGCCTTGGAAAATCAAGGTATTCACTTCGTTAATTAGAATTAGTAATCAGTTATTAATTAGTATTTTATTTTAGCATAAAAATAATCAAATGCCTACTGTATAAAACTAAAAACGGGAGAAACGTGCTACAAGAAAAGGAATTTTTACCAGGGCCAGTCGTTACGTAGTTCTTAAAGTACACGCAATGATAAAGGTAGCATTCTTAAGAAATGCTAAATTAAACAATGAATATTATACTGTAAATTGTTCTATCTTTTAGGGTGAAGTACTCAAGTGCAGATATAAAATTAAAAACATACTGGACCCGCACATACTTTGTACCATGGGTCGAACTGTATAAAATAAAAGAAGATACCAAAATGCATAACCTATATCCATGTAAACATGAATGCTTGTTACTTGTGTAAGGAATTAATAACTTAATGAAATAAGATTTTATGAAATACTTAGTGTTTGTCTAAAAGTAGTCATATTAAAATTTGTTTTAAAAATTACCTTCACCATTTTGTCAAAATGTACTCGAAATTTAATTTCAAAAAGAATGTAGAATTGCAAATCCTGCAAGAGATTGGAAATAATCGATAAAAATATACAACCCCCGTTGCGACAATATTTTAACGAAAGAATTGTCATGTTTTAATTGTCCGTATATTAAAGAAGATTTTCGGGAGTGTTTAAAGTACCGAAGGGTTTCTTTGTATATAAAATTTAGTGTCGATTTGGTTTACGTTGTAGCAAACTTGAGTTCTGATTGGCTATAGGTCTGATGTGGGTAAATAAAAAAGGAATATATAAATGATAAATCGGAGAATGCGGTCCATTTTCTTTTGAGACCTTTGGAAGGGTAGCTCCCTAGAAAAATGCTGGTAGAGTTCTAGTGAATATTAGAAAAAATTGTTAAGCTAGAAGCTCTAAAAACTTCTCCAGCTCTCCATGCTTCCCAAGTAAGGTCAGCTAAAGGTTTAGTTTCTTCAGCTAAAGGTTGCCAAGCTGGCTCAGCTAAAGAGTAAAGCAGGCTCAGCTAAAAAGTAAGTTTGCTTAGCGAAAACGTTTGTTCAGCTAAAGAGAAAAGCTTGTTCAGCTAAAGAGAAAAGTTGTTAAGCTAAAGAGTAAAGTTTTCTACGCGAGAGAAAGATTAGTCATGGACTTAGGGTCCATGGGACCAAATCCGTTGCCAGCAACAACGTTAAAGTACCAAAGTAATCTGTGGTACGCTTTTATAGTCTAGACCAGTGGTTCCCAAATATCTCGAAATTCCGAAGCCCCAAAATTAGAGATTAGTAACATGCGGACCCCCAGGAACAGTTTAACTTCAGAAATAATAAATACCTTTAATAACGTTTGCGTTTTTAAAATATATTTTCTAAAAAAGCAATATTTATTTCTAAAATGCCGATTTCTTTAATGTTTCATATCTCAACAATGAATGAAGTCTACTTGTCAGGAATGCATTTATATATGTAAAATTAAGAATCAGTTCTCTAAACCACCTGAAGATGCCTTATAAAATAAGAATTTGAACAAATAATGTTAAAACAGCTAATCTCCGGGCTATATGCCCCTTCGAGCGCTTGATAGCATACCAAAAGTTGCCGTATTTTTACTAACACTGGTAAGACAACAAAATACTTGGTTTGAATTCAAGAAACTACCAGGAATAAGGAAGCTTTTGCTTTAGTTAGGATGTCGTTATCTGCAGGTCGGTTTCGAACTCTTTACTAAACGAACATACCTAACTCCCGAAACAGCAAATCCTTAAAGCTACAATGTCGACCTACATATTATTATGCAGTATGACACAGGCAGCGCCATCTATTAACAGTTTCAAGCAGTCGGAGTAGAGTTTACCGTGAGGTAAAATATTTTAACAATGAATGAAGTCTACTTGTCATTGGTACATGTAAATATGTAAAATTGAGAATCAGTTCGTTAAAACACCTGAAAATACCTTATATATTAATATGTCTTGGCAATTTACACCAAAAGGCATCATGCTATTCATAAATAAAAACAGCATCCTATGGATATATAAAAGTAACTGAAAAAATGTCAGTGTCAAGTAAAATTTTTGCCTAATTATTTTCCTTTTATGTAGTAGATTGGCGGACCGCCACAAAATAAACCGCGGATCCCTAGGGGTCCGCGGGCCACCATTTGGAAATCACTGGTCTAGGCACATTAGTAGTCTTGGTCTTGGGAGTTTTCAGTGACTGCAAGTCTGTTTATATTTGGAGTGTCCTCATAGGACAACTTTAGTTTGTATTGAAGTGCAGGTTATTTTACTGTACGTCAATTCAATTTAGATCGTCCATAGGAAGTGTATAGTTTTTTATTTGGTGTCCGTAGAACTGTATAGTTGCCTGATACATAAAAGTACTGCAGAATAGTCGAGCCAGTCTGCTCGATTGCAGATTGTGTTTTTTAGGGTATTTATTATACCATCATATAGCTTCCCAGTACGCTGTCTGTACTTGGTACTACAACTGTAAGTGATCGACATGATTAGAGTGTTTTATTTAGGGTACTTATTATGGCAGTATATAGTTTATTAGTAGGTACACTGTTTGTACTTCAGCTCTTGGTAATCGATAAGATTCCAGTGTTTTGATAATTTGTATATTACACATATGTCAGAGAAGTGAATAGACAAAAGAGAGTGCTGGAACAGAAGAGAGCTAGTGGGTTTGGCCACTATGAGGCTGAGTGTGCGGGCTGAAGTGACTGATTGGTCGACACCACATGAGCACTTATATTTTTTTTTATTTACAATATATATGTGTGGGTAAACGGAGTGTAGTTTGATTTCCAACGTCAGAAAGGGAGGAAAAAACAGTTTGACTGTGAACCAAACTTGGAATTTTGATCTACTTGCTTAAATTTTCCACAATCTGGCGTCCATTTAACATCTTTTAATAGATCAGAATTCCTAGATTCCGTTCGATTCTACTGACGCTGGGTGGAGGGTAATAAACAGGGGCTAACATCCAAAAAGAAGCCCCTCTGGAACAACTGTGCTATGAGCGACTAATGAACTAATGAGAGCTGTCGTGCCCAGACCAGAACATCTAGATGACCTGGTAAAGTTGGAACAAGAAGATCCTTAGGGAAAAGTAGGTTACAGGGTGACCGCCTGGGAATGCCGTGTCTCACTCTAAGCAAGGAAGGGGGTAGAGGAGCTCGCCCTCGTCCGAGCAAGGCACCACCCAATGCAGCTACTTAAAGGACTGGTGAAATTCATATGGATGTTTCTAGCTCTGGATGTGTGAGTCGGATACTCCTAGTCCACCCAAATGTACGTAGTACTTAGGTTTAAATCTTCGTGGGCCGTCCATTAATGACCTGTCCTTTTTACTCCAACCACACATTTCGACCAGTGTCGGCCCACTGTGTCCACCCTAGATTTTTATTGCACCCAATCGGTTATCCCTGTTCCTCGAACTAATTTGTATCAGTCAGTTAGGGAGTGGATAAGGATTTCTTCCAGTTATTATTTTGGTTGTCCGAAAATTTGTGGCCTTTTCCGATCTATAGTGTGCTCTATCGTTTCCCTTTCTTGGTCGCAGATCCTGCAAATTAGGTCTCCGTTGTACAGTTTTATTTTATATAGGTGGTTTTTAACAACTATATGTCCTGTCAGAATACCTGTGGTGATCCTCAGCTGGTCTAAGCCCATCATAAGTAGTTGCCTGGTGAGTTTAGGGTGTGGGTTCCATATGAAAAATTTACTATGATTTAATTCCTGTCTGTCGTTACAGTAGATTTTGTATTCTTCCCTGATCCATCGCCTTATGGCATCTCGTACTGCGCTTCTTTGTACTCCGGTAGCCGATTCTGGACCAATGTATGGTTTGCCCGATCCTTTTTCCAGTGGTACCAACGGCAGCTTAACTGTATTTTTCTTTGCCAAGGCCACTAATTCCCTTCGACATTCCCATACCAGTCTTTATATTCCCTTATGACACTTTAGTACCTTAAGGGCTGCTGGACTGTCTAAGTATATACAGATCCGCTTAGAATAAGCGCTGCTGTTGTCCCACACTGGAAGATGGCTAGATTTATGCCTGAAATACTCTGGCGGATCTCCTCAGAGAGAAGAACATATCAGTCTCCGGTCTTAGCCCAGGTACTGCAGCTCCAGTACCGTCGGGAAAGTGTATTTTCCCAAAATACAGGAATTTTCTACTAAAAAGGTTTAAATCTTACGTTTAAATTAGAATATTTTTAAAATAGACCTTTTGATGCTTCGATATCATTAACTAAAACGCACTGTTTAGCTTGTAACATGTTTTAACCTCTAATTCGTATAAAATATAAAATGCTGAGTACATAATTATTTCTATTTATATTTAACAAGTCGGGTTTCCTCAGGTTTGCTCTATCTAGTAGTCGAGACGACTCGCACCATATTCTGTCTAATCTAATGCTAAATGACATATAAATACTGAGTCTCTCTCTCTCGCGAGCAGCAAAAAACTTCATACAAGGGTTAGACGGCGGGAAGGGTCGTTTTAATATTTTTAGGTTTTAACTAAAAATGTCAAAACTGCTTTTAAAGAGCATGTACAAAATACGCAATCGGCAACACTGTTCAGTAGCCTTGTGATAGCAACTAAGTGTCGGAAAGTGATGATCACTTGAGTCACTTGCCTTAGATGAGGATGATCGCGGAAAAACATTTAACTCGATTTTTGAGGAATTTTTTGGCGCTAAGAGAAACTGGAAAAAAATTCCCACATAATTTTAATTATACTCTCTAAGGCATTGTTCACACCTTCGAACAAAACATACTTGTTGGGTGTATGTCCTCACGTACGCAATGATTCTTTTATCGGTAAATGCTCTATTTTCAACGCCGCGCCGGGCGCTAAGCGGCAAGAATAATAAAACATACGGAAATAATATAATGCCGGGAATTGTCTTCTGGTGTAGCTTGCACTGTTACGTGGGCGAATCATTATTTTTGTCTTATTTTTCTTCTTGTACTGCCTTTTTTAACATGCTTTTTAACGTTGCGTTGTTTTACGTCCAGTGCAGTGCGAACAATAACAAGGCCTAATAAGCAAATAAAAAATTTATAAAACAGATCCATTTATGCTAAACTGATTCATGATGATGAGGACAAGCTATTTGATTACTAAGTAGCTGGAGTGGCACTTTGGCAGAAACAATTGGGAGTGCCGTCATGTAATACATATTGATGTCATGGAACTAGGTGGCCATTGCTCGCGTATTTACGTTCCGTGTAAATATTCCAGTTGTTTAAGACAGAAAAGTGTATTGCGACGAATTCCCTAAATAAACTAAAAACACATGTATAAAATGTATTTTCTTATTTATATAATATATATACAGGGTGTTATATAATTCACTGCATATATTGAAACCGGTAAATTCTGGTATGAATTCAGATTGAATGAAAATATTCATCCATGGCGCTTCACGATAAAAAAAAGGTAGATATCGGCCCTCAAAAATTTTTTTTTTCTAACTGCGCAACACTGATAATAAATACATGGCCATATAAAAAAACAGTGAGCTAGGTTATTGTGTTGCCAAATCTCTCAACAATAATGCTATGTAACTGAGTTTGAAGAAATAATATTTTTGAAACCTTTAAAGAAAGAAATCCGGGTCTTAAATACATTAGCGCAATAAAAACTAGCAACACTAACAAAAATAACTAAGAAGAATTGTATGAAGCTAACGTATACAAAAAAGTGAGGAAACACTAACTTTTGTACTTTTCAGTAACTAAAAGTAACTAAAACCTAAACAAAAAAGATATTAGGTTAACAACTTATCACCCTTATTAATCCGCTTCTTAACCTTTTGACACAGATCAAAGAATACTATCTATTCTTATCAGCTTAATATCGCTCTCGCTACATTTCGTTACAGTTAAAACATATAATAAACACTAAAATCACAATAAAAGCATTGTAAAGAAATAAACATCAAAATATGCCACGAAAAATACTGCCTTTTTAAACTGGCGAAATGATGTTACTAACTCAAATTAACAATAACTAACTCAAAACGCTCAATTTCAAAAAGTTAAAATACCTAGAATAATCCAGTAATCAGCTGTTCAAACGAAAACTAACACCAAACTAAACATCCAGAAATGTGTTTTACTGACTTATTATTACACAATACTCAGCGCGTACGATAATTTACTAAATAGCACTGCAATAAATAATTAAATTTGTTAGGAGTATTTAATAAGGACTGCAAAGTACAAAACTTTGTTTTAATGAGCAGAATAAAATATTCCAACAAGACCACAACTTGTTGAAAACGTTGAAAACACTGCCGTATTTAAAACTATATTCTTAATAAAAAACAGTTTTGATATTCTGACAATGAAGGTAAGGATCTTGTAAAGCAGGCCCTACACGATCATTATTACTGTCAGTATTAAAAAATCTTGTCAGTAATATTTAGCGTGTACGCAATGATGGAATAAAGTAAAGTATTGAAGATTATTCGAATATTTTAATATTTTTATAATACTGACAGTATTGCTGTTGTGTGAAATACTGCCAGTAATAGTGATCGTGTAGGGCCTGCTTTAACAAGGATATTACAATATGCAACCCATCATACATATAGGTATAAGTGGTTGCCTATGACGTAGAGCATATTAGCAAGTAATAAAAGTATTTCAAATAAAATTTCAACAAAATTTGATACTACAAATTTTCAAGTGTTACGTTTTGTATGTATTTTATATTTTAACTGCCACGTAAGAGTTTTTACAGCTTATTATTAGAAAAACGCTATCTAAATTATAAATTATTCAGAATTTCAAAAATGCCGCCGCTATAACCTATAACCAATAAGAACGCGGTTAATTCTGAAAGGCCTCTCGTCCTCTCATGTTGCCGATTCGGCGCAAAACGATTAGTGTTAATTGAATTATTTAAAAAAATATATTATAAAACGAGAGCTTTTTCTCATTTTCAATGTAATAAAAAGTACGTATGTATTTTTTTACATTGATATTCACGTGGCACAGTCAATGCTGTATTTCTTCTGCACTGCTTCTATACTTAATTTGGCAACTGCACTAGAAAATAATTTGTCTGAGGTGACGCTATCCATAAATAGTATTTTTGCATCTAGAAAAATAAAGTGTTCTTTTTGCCGCTAGTTCGTATTAGTTTTATATAGAGATTTTAATCGATTTCTAGTCTGTTTCTTAATCCAAGATGCCGAGAGGCTTAGCTTACGGATATCGTTTTGTGGGGTACGATGAAGGAAATAGTGTATAGTATGCCAATTTAAAAAGTGAATTAACTGCGAAATCGTGTTGAATGGAGAACATCTTTCAACGGGTACGGGACCAATATGCTACGAATCATGCTTGTTTGGGAGCAAATTAAAGGCATTTTCAACACTAGATATCTAAGTATCATTTTTTGCAACTTATAAGTTTTATTTATTGATATTTAAATTATGTTAGGCAACTACTGGTTAAAACTAAGGCTGCTGACAAAAAGGAGTGGTTTCCCAGTGACTATTTTTTTGTTTTATCTTCGGAAAAGGTTTAAATTTGTTTTACCTTTGTCTTAAATTACGGTTAATTACAGAAAATAAATTATTCTTAAAGATTTATAACATATTATCTTGCAACGTTACAATAAATTCAATTGTTTTCAGTTTTTCCCCGCGCAATTTTCTGTCAAGCGAACACATAGGTTAGCCAGGTGCGGCGAACATGGACATGGTTTTTGAAAATATTTAAAATGTTCGAGTTAAGAAAAAAGTCTGTAGACTACCCCAGGAATCGCTCATTTCAATATGTGCAGTGAATTCCATAACACTCTGTATATATATATATATATATATATATATATATATATATATATATATATATATATATATATATATATATATATATATATACAGAGTGAGTTTTTAAAGTGTTATAAGTCGATATCTCAAAAACGGTTTAAAATATTATCATGAAATCTTAGTGAGTTAATAGGGAGATGGGGGGACATAAACATATTTTTGATATTTACCCCTCTCTTTATTTAAAGGGGTGGGGGTAACTTTGGAATTTTTAATGGGATGATGTACTTGTGTTTATAAAATTCAAAGCTACGTAAAAAATTACGTATGTGCAGGGCCGTCGAGAGCCGGGACAAGCCCCGGGGCAGTAAAGTTTTTTTCCGGTTCGAGGCCCCCTGGCTGATAATCAAGAGCCGGGACAGGCCCCGGAGCAGAAAAGTTTTTCTGGCCCGGGGCCCCCTGGCTGAAAAGTAAATTTTGAGTTGCGGACCCCTCAAAGCAGTGCGGGCCCGGGGAATTTGCAGCCCCTGCCCCCCTCTTGACGCGCCTGTGTATGTGTACAATTTTTTTTTGATTTGCTCCTTCGGTGACGAAATTATGATTTTATTAGGTTATAAAATAAAAATAACTATTTACCATTTAGTATCAACTTATTTATCGTCTGCCATGCTTGAGAAGTTGGTCAAAATCTCCACTTCAACTTCAAAACACTTTCTCACTATTTTTCTAAATATATATTTCGTACCCGCTGTAACATTTCAGGTGTGATTAAATAAGCAGGCAAAGCTGATTCGGTCTTTCATATCATCTAAAGTTGTAGGTGCAGTCGCCATCACTTTGTCCCTTATAAATCCCCACAAGAAAAAGTCAAGGGGGGTCAAATCCGGTGACCTAGCAGCAATAAACTGATAAATAATTATTTATCAGTTTATTGCTGCAATCGTTAAAACGTCAAAATTCTTAACAAGTCAGTTAAGAAGTAAAAATAACGCATTTCCAAGGAAACTTTTAAGGGGCCCCAATTAGATAACATGCACCTTAACAATATGTTCGTTCCACAAGATGGCGCCACTTGTCACAATGCGAGGGAAACTTTGGATTTGTTAAGCATATTTTTTTCTGGCCTTGTCGTTTCTCGAAATGGTGATATTCAGTGACCTGCAAGAATATGCGATCTATCCCCTTCGATTTTTTTTTGTGGGGCTTTCTCAAGGACAAAGCTTATTCCGACAATGCCCACGATAATTCTCGTTCGTTTTCTGTAGTGATCTACGATGGCTTCTGACATTTTTTTCTCTTCTTTGGGCTTTTGGGTTACCACGTCTGGTAGCCATAGGTCCCTCCGTGGCGACGCCAATTGATGTCCCCCAAATAATGGTCTTTGGGCTCCAGTCTAAAAGTTAAAACGTGTCATAAATGTTCAGGCATATGCTGTTATAATTTTAATTTGCAGTATACTTCTTCATTCACATAGTTGGCTTAAATAAAAACCATTTGATTTCGTTGGCATCGCTTTCAAATAGGCCTTCAGCTGGAACAACAAATTTGTTTTCAAATGTCCAGATGTAATGCTTAATAACAATAAACACTTAAGTTTAGAAGACAAAACTAATAAAAAGCTGTTTAAGCTATATTTTATTACATTTATTTCCCGCAAGAGATATTATATTTACCAGCTTTGAAATCTTCTCAAGCAAATCATATTATATTTAATATCAATTTCCGACAAAAATGCTTACACACTCTATTGGTAATATTTTTTCCAGTGTTTCTCGAGATTTATTTCCTAATTTTCACGCCTGATCGAATTATAAGGGCTATCTATAACTTTTTTTTTCGGAAGTTATTAAACCTTAAAACCAATACAATTTTTTTTGAACGCAGACTTTTCGCAACGATGAAAAGGAAAATTATGGTTGCTGAAAAAGCAACATCTACTCGTATGTCGGTGTCAACGAGATAACTAGCTAGTTCCTCATTTTCTTTTAAATCTTCTGTGAAATTCGAGAATTTTTATACTTAATAAAGTATATTTTGTCGACTATACGTAGCCTGTAGACTGTGTTATTCCATAATGCTTATCATATAAATAATATAAATTATGTAAATTTTTTAAAAATAGTGTATACAATATTATATAATAATACTTTGATAACGAAGTATGTAAAGGGGGGGGGGGGGGTTAAGAGGCTATCAGCCCCGGGCGGTGGGCTAAAGGGGGCGGTGAGTGGAGTAAAAATTGTAAAGCTGAAAAACAATAATAGTTGTAGAAAAAATTTTGACACAAAAAATAGTTGACATTTTCTGGCGTTTATTCTATTTTTTGAAATTCCTTGAGATTTTCTCAAACATAAATTGGGATGACGTTCGAAGAAATTTCTAAGCCATTTTTTGCCGGCATTCGCGTCCTTTTTCAAAACGGATGAGGAAGGTTATTCCTTATAGCAAGCTGATACGCCAGTCTGCGAATGTCTGCGAGTCCTAGACCATAATATCTTTCGTCCATTTCCAAACAGTACTGTACCAAGTCTTCCTCAATTTTAGACGATTAAACTGGTTTTCGACCCATTTGTAGTTTACATTGTTCTTCTAAGGGTTGCTCACGTTTGACATATAATTCAAGGGTTATTGGGGGGATGTTGAAGCTCTTTGACGCCTTTAAATACCCCATTTCCCTACTTTTAACTTCGTAAATGGCTGCGTCTTCCTATTTTCTGGATTCCATTTTTTATGTGGGAGTCCTTTTTTTTGGCATTTTACTGAATTTTTTTTTCTCCTATAGATAAAAAAGTTTTAGAACCGTACAATTAGTTGGGTTCCTAATTTTGGATATCTAATTTTAGGACACCCTTCTATCCAGAATTAGGCAACCTTTATGATTAAGGTTATGTGATTAAAATAAAAAAAAATCCTGACAGACATTTTTGTTTCAAACACTTCGGCTTATTCTACAACTATTCTATTACATGCATGCGAACTTTCACTATCCTACGCTTACTACTTACCTTTTTATAATAATTTTTAGGCACAGAAACAAAAAACTCTATGTCACAAATAAACACAATATTATGGCGCCACCCAGTGGCATGTTCAGGGGGGTCGGAGGGGGAGCCCCCCCAATCTGCCTGAAGAAAAATATTTTTATTACGATTCTATGACGAACTTTGGGCGCGGCCCCGAAAAATTTTCGGCACTGGCGCCACCTAGAAGTGAACACTGAACAGCCAAACTGTGTGCTCCATACAGGCTCATTCTATGTGAAAGACCTTTCGTTTTGTGGATTCAATTACAGAAAACTATTAACAGGTTTTGAGATGATGTGGTATTCAAACTTTGGCAATTGCCCAATATTAGGGAACTTTCCTCCACATCTTTGTGTTTTTACGTTCGTTTTATTCACATGGATAATACCTAGCGGAAATAAAAATTGGACAATTTTATTGGCGGGGGGGGGGGGGGGGGCGGTCAGCTTTGAACAGCCCCGCCCAGTAAACAGCCTTAAGCCGGCACTGCTTAAAATCCTGATAATGGGAATAATCACCTTTGGAATTTATACACTCAGTAATGCACCTGGGCATGCTTCTGAGAAAATTATCGATGTCCTCTTGAGCCACTGTATCCCAGGTAATTTGACCTTCATTCTTCAACTCTGATGGTGAAGTACATAATGGGTTCGGCAATCTGCTGAGTTTCTTGTGTACATTCGAAAAACGAACTGTCGAAGAGGGCGTTTTTTTTTTAAAAGCAGTTTTTAAGAAATTGTTTTTCGAAAAAATATTTCCGAAAAATTTGTATATTTTTAATCATAAAACATCTGGTGCCAATGTAGCAATGCTAGCCCGGACTATTTCATTTTCTATTATTTTCGGGGGCATAACTCTTAATAGTCGATGATTTCGTACAGCACTCTCTGTATTTTTCATTTGCTGGGTGTAAAGCCGATTATCCACTATTTATTGTTACAACAAAAACCTGTTTTGCAGGATTGCTTTTTAAATTTGGCATGAGCCAATGCAATGTCACTTTTTGTAATTTAGTCCCGTCACAAAATTTATATTTGATTCAATTTCAAAAGCCCTTCATAGTAACTAACATACTAACAATGAGATAAATTGAATTAAAAATAACCGATAATCCAGCTTTTAAATCATTTCAATTATGAAAAATTTAATTCAGATAATAATCGAAAACTGCGATTTCGAGTAATTCGATTATAATAAACAAGGTTAGCTGGACTGGATTAAACTAACGCATAGTAAATAAATAGTTTGTAATCTGCCATTCGAGGTGCGGCCACCACGAAAAACCTGTTTATTTAATAATTAGGATCTTACTAGTTTACTTAAACACTAAAACATAATGTAATAATAATATAACATTTAGGTATCAAAAGTATCAACTTAGCTTTGCTTGATAACAAATAAAATTATTAAAAAACAATCAAGTAATATATATATATATATATATATATATATATATATATATATATATATATATATATATATATATATATACAGTCAACTTCGGATATAACGAACCACCAAGGGGATCTTTAAACAGTTCGTTATAGCAGGGCGTTCGTTATATCCGAAGTGCAGAGAATAAAACAAATATGTACTATGTACTGTATGGTACTTTTTATGAGTCGTTTATTATAATCAATACATAATAGTATTTTTAAATTATGTACTTATTAAACATACATATTTGTATAATTTATACAAAATCAGTAATTTGAAATTTTTTCTTTTTTCTAGTACATGTTTTTCAATTTTAATTTGTAAGTAATCACCAGACTCAATCAACACTCTTGTTGTCAAAATTATTATTCTTAAAATTTACGAATATTAATAGTCTTTGACTTTTGTAACTGATAGTCCCTATAGATTTAGGCATTTACAACCCCATTTTGCAGTTTTGTAATTATGTCAACTTTTTCTGCTTTTTCGCTTACTGAATTTTGGCGCGCTCTGCTCCATGCCCGAACAATATTCCCTCGCCTATTGTCGAAATTAAACTACAAATTGAAATGGCGCCTGACAGGTCGCTACTCGACCCGTTATCCGAGAATACCAACCATAGAGAAGCGACAAAACGTGTCGGTGCCTTTGATATTTAGGGTAACCAGTTCTGCTGACCTTGGGCAGACACGTATCCACAATATTGAACGGAGAAAGATATTTCGTCACACTAATGATGCGGTATAGACAGAAGTCCACATTATCGTCGCACATGCCCTGTGAAATCTTGTCTTGTCTTTGTCGCTTCTCTATGGTTGCTATTCTCGGCCGTTACTTTACGAATATGGAAGTGATACGTACGTGAAATTTCGACAGTTCGTTATAACCGAACTTCCACAAGCAAAAACTAATCAAAATAGGGTTCGCTATAGCCGATAGTTCGTTATAGCCGGGTTCGTTATAAACGAACAAAAAATACATACATTCTTATGGCGTTTTGGCCGGACCATAATTTTTGTTCGTAATAACCGGTGGTTCGTTATATGCGGGGGTCGTTATATCCGAAGTTGACTGTATATATATATATATATATATATATATATATATATATATATATATATATATATATATATATATATATATATATATATATATATATATAATATACAGTATGGCTCGCTTTTCATGACTCCCATATTATCGCTCCCTTATTAACAATGCAATTTTTGTAAAATTTGGGTGGAATGTACTTACCCATCAGGAGATTGTGGCACGGTAGAATATTTCAAATTCCACCAGTGACGTCCGTCGTTATGAAAAAAAAATAGACCTAATTTTCCAAAAAAATATATTAGGCATAATTTTAACTATAGAATAATCTCATAGTCTTATTCCGCGTTACCAAAAACACCCCAATACGAAATTTTAAAAGTATAGTGTATAGGGTATTCACGTTATAAGAAAAATTGTCCATGACAAACAAACGCCTAATAACAATTTAAAATTACTTTGAAGTTTGAGTGGCATTTCACAATATTTGGGTGTTTGCACAAATTTACATAAGTAAAATTTGTTTTTAATAAAAAAGCCTAGGCCAAGAGAACATGCTATAAACCGTAATGTGGTGTAATGTAAAACCGGCATTCGATGACGAACGAATAATTGCAGCGCTTAGATAAGATCCTCATGCCAGTATCAGAAATGTGGTACGCCTTCTAAACATTAACAGAACTAAAGTATGGAGATGCCTAAAAAGAAACAGAATAAAAGCGTTCAAACTAAAGTTCTAAATACTTTGTTTGAAGGCGCTAAATTGAGAAGACTGGATTATTGTTACTGGGCGTAAGGACATTTCCTCAATGGCAGAGATTTTCTTAAGAAAATATGTATACCGATGAAGCTACATTCCCTACAAATGGTGTAGTATCTAGTCAACATTGCTAATACTAGGCTGGTGAAAATCCCCATTGGATGATAAACTCTAAAAGTCAACGGTCCGAAAAAGTAAATGTTTGGTGCGGTATTTTCAATGAGCATATTATAAGTCCTTTCCTGGTTAAACATTAAATGCCGAAACATTTTTAAACTTTCTTATAGGGAATTCATATTTTGGATGAAATGCCTCTGCAAACAATGCACCATTTAATTCGGCAATGGGACGGAGCACCAACTCATAAAGCGAACGTTGTTCGTAACTGGCTTAATACACATTTTTCCGTGAAATGGATAGGTCCAAGAAGTCCCGTTCAAGAATGGTCACCTCGATCTCCAGATCTCACACCAAAAGACTTTTACTTCTGGGGTCGTATTAAAAATTTAGTGTACAAAGTGAGACCTCAAACAGAAAAGTTATAGAAAAATGTATTCATATGGATAGAGGATATGTTGAGCAAACTGCGATTTAGTTATCTATATAAGATTTATTGTTGAATGTTCATAAATTAAATTTGTCCAAAATTGACCTTTTTTGCCTTCCACTGCAATTCTTATTTAATTCAGACTCCCAAGTAAAACTGAATGACATCATATCATTCATTCCAAATGGAAAACCTATCTTCCACCAGCTTATTTCATTCTTAATTAATGCCGGTAACAAAGTTATGACCGTAACAATTGGTTGGTAGGTACTGTAAAAAGGGAAAAGTTTATTTTCTTATAACGTGAACACCATGTACACTATACTTTTGAAATTCGGTATTGGGGTATTTTTGTTAACTCCGAATAAGATTATGAGCTTATTTTACAGTTAAAGTTATGCCTAATATCTTTTTTTGAAAAATTAGGTCCATTTTTCTTCATAACGACGAAAGCCACTGGTGGAATTTGAAATATTTTACCGTGCCACAATCTCCTGATGGCTATGTACCTTCAACCAAAATTTTACAAAAATCGCATTGTTAATAATGGAGCTATAATATGGGAGTCATGAAAAGTGAGACATGCTGAATAATAAAAAACAAACAAGTAATATGAAGTAAGAGTAAAACTTAAGAACCGGCAACAACGCGATTTGCTCTTCGCAACACCAGAAATTTAAATTATGACGAACATATCGATACAAATAACAACTGATGAGGACGATGGGTTACTGTAATCGGATACGACCGAATTATAGGAAAGTGACAGCGCGGTATAGATTATACAGGGTGATCCTTAAGTGCATGAAGAAAAACCAGGATCTGATTCCTGACCTTATTTTAAGATAAAAAAGCGCATATAGACGTATACCCCAAAGGGATTAGTTAATAGGATACAGGGTTTTAAAATTTTTAAGAAAATATATTATTTTCAGGTCATGACAAACCCAAAAGAGTTAATTCGAAGAAAATTACTAGGATAATTTAGCTACAAAAAATGTTTACTTTTCGGTATAATTTATCACAATTTAGAAAGCAGCCATTTGTCCCTAGTGAACAATGACGTCAGGAGATCAACAAAAATAAGTGTCAATCTACATGTTAACGTAACGCTTAACCTAAAGTCGAAGAGGTTTGTTTCCCTCGGAAACAGTCAGAGGGGGAGCAATCGATTTTTTTGTGTTGATACTTAGAGGAACAGTGCAACTAGCTTCGGTAAAAAATTCAGTTATACAGGATGTTTCGTTTCGGAGCTATTAAACGACTAAGTCGAAATTTCCGCGATTTCCATTGAAATCGGGTACAAGTCGCAAAAGTGAATTCAATAGATTTACATTTTTGGAGATTGTAGAAGACCCGGAGATATATGGATATCCCATTTTTTTGACAAACAAAATTTTTTATAAGTAGAGGGTATGAACAGTAGCGGCTGGTGAAATTTCAAAGTTGTATACCTAAAAATACAATTCAAAAAAATTCAAATGACTATAACTTTCTACTAACTCATTTTTTTCTCTTAAAATTTCTCGACAAAATGATGTAAAATTTGTTTAGCAAAAACAATAAATAAAATACCTAAACGGGTTCATTTTTTCCCATGGGTGGTGCAGCAAAAATTCAACTTTTTCTCGCAAATTACAAAATGTTTTTTATCTTTACCAAAACATTCTCAGTGGGTTCACTATTAAAACCCCTAAATTTGGTAGGGGTCCTGTAAGTATGAACAGAGATGTACAACTTTGAAATTTCACCAGCCGCCACTGGTTATGAATACAGGTACATTATTGCAGTGGAAATAAGCTAAAAATTAATAAAAAACCTTGTAACTTTTAATAACTCGTAACTCCATGAAAAATGGTTCTACAAAATTCCTAAAAGAAGCAAATGAAAGCTTTTTCAGTCTAGTTTTAAAAAAATCATGTTAATCAAATTCCAACAGGCAGTAAAAATCAGCGACCAAAAAAACTAAAAAAAAAGCAAAAAATTCCGAATTTTACGTGTTTTTAGGGCATTTCCAATAGGAGGAGCACTCTGTGCATATTTTTCCCAGATAGATAATCACTTAAACTACAAATCCCCGTTTGGTTCATTATGAAATCTTTATCCGATAAAGAGATATTTGATTTTGTCCATTTTAGTTTTGAAACTTATTACTGTGCACCCCTGGAAGAACCTATGTTTACAACTGTTTAGTGATAACAGAACTATAAACGTTGTATTTTCATCTTTAAATGTGAGGACAAGGTCATCATCATTATTATTATTATGATTATTTTTAAACAGAATTGAGGAAGATTCAGGAACCAGTAATCGAAAAATTGCGCATGAGATACACGCTAGTCAGCAAACAGTTTTGAGGATTCTTCACGATCATCAAATGTATCCTTATCACATACAACGAGTTCAGGCCCTTTTATCACGTGATTTTCCTCAACGTGTTAAGTTTTGTGAAAGGTTGGCCAGAAATCCCCAATTTTTAGATAACTTTTTTTTACAGATGAAGGTAATTTTTCTCAGAATGCCATAATAAATTTTCATAACAATTACCTTTGAAGCCAAGAAAGCCCACACCCTGTTAGCAAAAGACATTTTCAGTACGAGTTTTTGTTAAATGTGTGGGCACGAATAGTTGGTTACCGACTAACAGGTCTCGTATTTCTTCCTTTGCGATCAGATGGCCAAACCTAGAAAATGAGCTGCCAATATTATTACAAGACTTGCCATTAGCTCAATGAAACCAATTATTTTTTATACATGACGGAGCTCCCGCTCATTTTAGTGCCACAGCTAGAGAATATGTAAATGCAGTGTATGGTAATCGATGGGTCGGTAGAGGAGTTGAACCACCTAACCAACCGTGGCCGCCAAGGTCCCCAGATTTAAGTGCATTGGATTTTTATTTCTGGGGGCATTTAGAATCCCAGTAGAAAGCTAGGTAGATCTCAGAAACCGGATAATAATGGCTTGCGAAAATATTAAAACCACCTCAGGACAGTTTGAACGTGTTTCTCATTCAATGAGAAGACGCTTGTATTTTAGCAGAAGGTAGCCACTTTCAACAGTATGTCCATAATGCATAAAAAAGTATCAGAGTTAAAGAAATGAGTGGAGTATCAACCATTTCTACAAAAGTATTATTGATGGTATCTCCACGCACGATACTGGTGGAAATAAGAAAAAATAATTTTAACGAAAAAGTGCAGTTGATTGCAAAATTAATTGATACCAAATTTCAATACCGTATCTTCAACGGTTTCAAAATTTTTTAAGAAAATATTATATTTTAAAAAATTTTTAACACCCTGCATCTTATTTATTAACTAAGCCGTTTGGGGTATACGTCCATATGAACTTTTTATATTAAAATAAGCTCAGGAACCAGGTCCTGGCTTTTCTTTATGTTCTTAAGGATCACCCTGTATAATTCAAATTATTATTCGATTATTGAGATAACTCGTAACCTACAAATCCGATTTTTAAAATAATACGGTTATATGCCTACCAGTGAAATGGTATAACACTGAACTGATAAATAAAATTTGTAAGGCTAAAATAAAAACCGGTAGCGACAATTAATTTTCAAACAATATCCTAAAGCTATCATAAGCCTGTATTTTGTCCGGCCTGAGCAAGGGTGATTAAGCAACCGAACAACGACATTATCGACAGCTTTATCATCACACTTGCCTTGCTTCGAACAAGGATTTAACGCGATTAAGCCGGACGAAGCCGAAAACCGTCCATTGAATGATCACAGCTTTGAATGGTTTCATTTCTTGCATATTACGTGGGAAAATGGAATTAATCGTCAAATTTCCGATTAAATGTAGTTCTATAGTTTCCTTACCAAATGTGACATGAATGGTTTTAATTTTGGGCGCCCAACGTGGGGCAAAAGGTATTCGTCTTTTGGTCTTTTTTTTTAATATTTTTGTTTCCACTCTAATTATTTTACATCATAGTTAATATAAGCAATGTCAGTGGCGGTTGGTGAAATTTTACAGTTGCATATCTCTGTTCCTACTTACAGGACTAGCGTCTAGCCGGGACCGGGAATTTCGATCCCGAAACCGAAGTTAAAAGCTTTATCATACGACATAGCTAGGTATTGTTATTTCGTGCGGCGTGCCTCGTGCCTCTCACCGCGTGTCGTAACTTAGTTCGCTATCCTTTCCAACCTAAACCTACCTTTTTTGTCAGGACATTGTGTTGTGTTGCTAATTAGGCAAATATTTAACTTTTTTCGCAAATTACAAAATATTTTTTTTAACCAAAACATTCCTAGTAGGCTCACTATGAAAAAAACTAAACTTGACATGGATCCCTTAAGTAGCAACAGAGATATACGACTTGTACAAAATTGCTAAATTCGCAATTGATAAATAGTGCAAAAAATGTTTACCAAAATTTCCCAATCAATAATTATTTTTACGAAATGGCGAAAGCGACAAAAATTATAATATCGGCAACTCCCGCTTTTTGTTTCCTGAAATCTGGTAGTGGTAACCCTATGTAAGAATAATAATATGTTGTCGCACAATATATATATATATATATATATATATATATATATATATATATATATATATATATATATATATATATATATATATATATATATATATATATATATATGTCAATTTCTTGCGATCAAAATATTATTGTTAATACTTTACGGCAGAACCTGACCAAAATTAATCACTAACCCTTAATTTCCAACCCCTTACGGTAGGGAGATCGCGAAAAAAATGAAATAGAACCAACTTGGAGAACAGTTTTTTCGAATGCAAGAAATTTCATTAAAATAGATTAAGTCATACGTCGGAGTTCTGCGCGAAAAACTATTTAAAAAAATACGGGCCGTACTGAGAACCTCTGCCTTTTGGGTAGTGGGTTAAAAACCCATAATGACTCATCTCATACTTATACCATTATCCGAAAAAACATTGTATTCAAATTTAGCACCATACAATCGACAATAATAGTTCGGCAAAATTCGGGATTGAAATTCCCGGCACCGCTTAGACGCTAGTACTTACAGGACCCATGGCAAGTTCAGGGGGTTTTAATAGTGAGCCTACTAGGAATGTTTGGCAAAGAAAAAAAATTGTAATTTGCAAAAAAAGTTGAATTTGTGCTCCGCTTTCCTTGGGAAAAAAATTAACACGTTTAGGTATGTTATTTATTATATTTTTTAAATAAATTTTACATTATTTTGTCGAAACTTTTCAAATTTTAAGGGAAAAAAACGTGTTAGTAAAAAGTTATAGTTACTTGATTTTTTTCAAATTATATTTTAGGTTTAAAAAAATTCAGATGACTATAACTTTCTACTTAGACATTTTTTTCCTAAAATTTGAAAATTTTCGACTAAATGATGTAAAATTTGTTTGGAAAAAATAATAAATACCATATTCATTTTTTTCTCAGGAGAAGCGAAGGAAGAATTCAACTTTTTTTCGCAAACTACACAATATTTTTTCTTTAACAAAATATTCCTAGTAGGCTCACTATTAAATCCCCTGAACTTGGCATGGGTCCCGTAAGTAGCAACAGAGACATAATTATAACTTAACAATTTCATCAGCTACTGAGCAATGTTCTGTTTCAATTGCCGGACCAGCCTATTTCTAAAAGAAAAGTAATAAAATAAATGCTTAATATTAAATGTAATTTTCAAAACGTATCAGATAACCAAATTTTCTATTCCCAAAAATACAATTTCTAAAATTTTTTTTTAAAACACATTTTTCAAGAACTGAATTTTGAGCTCTGAGAATTAAAAAAATGTCAATGAGAAAAAGACGGAAAAAGATTCTGAGCGAAGCTTAACAAACGTAAGTAACACAGCTCCACAAAAAAAATTCGATAAATTACCCCTGGAATATGAATATATGTACCATATGTTTTTGGGGTCGCTGAATCCAAATTCGGGGTCGAGTTAACCCCATCGCGTCAGGATTTTTTATAAACCTCAAAAGAAAAACCCGTATCCTCAAAAAATCCTCTATCCATTGATCACTTAATCCCAATAACCCCATAACCTCTTTATTAATTCATTCCTTAAACTCTTAATTCCTGAAACCCATAACCCCCGAAACCCATGAACCCCAAAACCCATAAACCTCAAAACTCTATAACCCCGAAACCCCATAGCCCAGCAAGATAGAAACTTATCCGCGTTGAAACACAGTATGTTCGAGCCATGCATGCTTGTTGAGCCTTAAACTCATATTCTTTAATAACTTTACAAGCCCATAACCCCTTAATTTCTTTAACCCATAACCCCTTAACCTCATAGACTCCAAATGCTATACCCCTAAAACCCCATAACTCCGTAAGAAAACGACTTTGGTGCGTTAAAGCACTGAAACACAGGATGTTCAAGCCATTCATGCTTCTTGAGTTTTAACCCCATATTCTGTAATAACCACACAACTCAATAACTCAGCAAAGGATAGCTTCATGCAAGAAATCTTATAAGTTAAATCTTTGGATATCATTGCTACTTGCATGTACCACGTATTATGGGTTTTGGGGTTATGGGGTTTATGGGTTTTGGGGGTTATGGGTTTTAGGAATTAAGAGTTTAAAGGATGAAGGAATAAAGAGGTTATGAGGTTATTGAGATTAAGTGATCAATGGATTGGAATAGAGGATTTTTTGAGGATTCGAGTTTTTCTTTTGAGGTTTATAAAAAATCCTGACGTGATGGGGTTAAATGGACCCCGAATTTGGATTCAGCGACCCCAAAAACATATGGTAGATATAGTCATATTCCAGGGGTAATTTATCGATTTTTTTTGTGGAGCTGTGTAATCTTGCGCATATTTTCCTTTTTTGGATTTGGTCAGGTTTGCTAAGTTTTATTCACGACTTTTTTAACATTTTATCAACTATTGAAATATAATACCTATATAAACAACAGTCTGCATTATGACCCCATATTGTGAAGAACACATTTAATATGACCAGAAGTTCCTTACTGCGTCACTCTAATAATAATAATAATTTATGTTTTGAAAGACTGGTAGCCTGGAAAGCCTCTTTTGAAAAAAATATAAGTAATCGAAAAAAGTGTTGTTCGAAAAAACTTATTTTCGAAACAGTCTTTTCCGAAACACGAACTGCCGAAAAACAGATTTTTCAGTAAGATACACTTTTGAAAAAAACAAACCTCTACTTTTTTTATTTTTTATTTTACAGCACCGAAATCGAAACAGGTGCTAACGGTCGAGTGAGCCCGCTTCGAATTTTAATCAGTATTTAACATACATACTATGTAACCAGGGAACTCTTAGAAAATATCAAAACCGAAGAATCAAATATATCGTTATATTGATTGTTAAACCAATTAACTACTTTATATCAATCCAACCCATAGATATAAATTATAAATTGCCACCGATGATGTTACTCGATCACTCTAAAATCTATCCTTTATCTCTGTTAACATGGCAGAAGCAAATTTCTGGATGAACCACAGGTTAACATATTGATGTCAGTGATGTGTGTTTTTGCAAGAGGGTTTATTTGGGTATTGTGAAAAATCCCGACTATGAAGGACAAAAAATATCGCTCTCAATAATTGGATTCGCTCATTGAACACTGAATATGCCGGTGCATATGTCTGGAAATAATTTTACAAAAATGAAGCCACAGGTCATCGAACGGATTTAAAAGTTGTTGTTGGATTATAAACAGGCAATCTAAAATTAGTGTTTGTAAATGTCGGTTTACACAGGACATAAAAGGATTAGGAAACGCGAAGAACTTTATAAATAAAACACAATAAACATTGAATCCCAGCAAAAGCATTACTGTAAAACGAAGGCAAGGTCTTGTGACTGTACGGTCGTAGAAATAAGAGAGGTGTGATATAGAGCCAAATCCACTAAGGACATAAAAGGAACAGGAAGAGACGAAGAACCTAAAATGCGATAAAGGCGAAATTCCAACAAAAATATTATTAAAACAGAGCCAAGTTCTCGTGACTGTGCGACAATAAAAATGAGCGAGGTCTGATATAGAGCCAATTTTGCATACAACATAAAAGGAATACGAAGAAGCGAATAACCTTATTAATAAAATACAATGAAATTCCAACAAAAACATAACTGTAAATCGGAGCCAAGTTCTTGTGGCTGTTCGACCGTAAAAATAAGTGACATCTGATATAGAGCCAAACTAACACAGGACATAAAAAGAACAGCAAGACAAAGATAAATAAGAGAATAACGCAATCCCAACAAGAACATTATTGTAAAACTGAGCCACGTTGTCGTAACTCTTCGGCCGTGAAAAAACGAGTGAGGTCTGATACAGAGTCAAATTTACGCATGCATAAAAGGAACAAGAAGAAACGAAGAACCTTACAAATAAGATGCAATAAAAATAAAATCCCGACAAAAACATTACTGTAAAACAGAGCAAAGTAATCGTGACTGTTCGGCATTAAAAAGGAGTGAGATCTGATATAGAGCCAAGTTCAACTTCCTTACTAGGTCTGAAAGTAATGTATATATAGAAAATATATTTGGGTCATTTAACTTCTCCAATGTAAAGATATGGGGGGTACGCCGAGCTGCTTCCAGGAAAGGGGGTCTTGTACTGCGGCTTGAACTTAGTGAAGGCAAGACCGTGACCATGGATAAAAAGAAATATTACTCCTTATACGGTATTAAAAACTTACCCTAAAAAAGACAGTCATACATTGTTCAGTTATGAGAACATTATAATAAGGGTATCATACAATGACCAGTAATAAAAAGATTTTTTTAGTATTTTCATGTTAAATCTGAGACTGTTCTCACATGTACAGAAGCCTTTACCAAGATTTTTTAAGTTGAAGTGGTTTCATTGACAAAATATATTATATATTAATATATAATATACAGTGTGTAACAAAAATATGAAAACCTCGAAATATCTTGCAAACCGTTTATCCGATTCTTATGAAATTTTGTAGTTTGCCGTTTTCCTGAAATCGACAAAAACTTTTTTTTAAAGGAACATTCTATATTTTATTCGACTTTCTAAATCAGCTTAAAATTCTGAATACTCTTATTGGGAACATTTTATCCTGAAGTTTACAGCAGCGCTTTTTTCATGTTATTCCACATCTGAATTTAAGTGTATAGTTAATAAAATATGACCAAATCATCAACATCACTAAAAGGATCAAATATTCGGACGGATAGATGTTTTAATTCCTTTGAATTGATTCCTCATCCGACAATCAGAAATACAGGAAGTTTAAAAGCAGCATGTATCGGCATTCAATATTTCTATAACAAAAGAGTTGCTTGAAAAAAAAATTTGCCGTGGACTGGTCAAATTATTAAAAGACAAAAACAACGATAATCTCCAATCAAATAACCCGCAGGTATCATCGCATGACTTTCTGCACATTTTTTCTAATTATATTATTATCAAAAATAAATAAGTTTTTTTAAATACTCATCAGTACTCATTTTTTAAATCATTAGTAGTTTATTGCTCTAATTCATTAATATATAAAATTTAAAATAAATTTATATTTATAATTATATAAATTTTGTTATAAATAAGTATAAAACTATATTCATGTTCATTCCTTTTCTTTACTCTAAACTCCTTTAACATAAGGGTTGCACTAGTGTTTATTGTAAATAAAAACGTTAATAGAATAAAAATTATATATAATATAATTTCAATTTATTGACAATTTGAAACCAAGTTTTTAGTGAAAAAGAAATGTTACCATACAATTTTAGATGATATCGCTTCTTATTTCTACACAGAGAAAAATTAAAAACAAAAATTAAATGTTTCATAAAGGCATCTGAGTGGCACGATGTACTTTAAAATGAGAAAAAAATGCTGTACGTTTTGTAATATTCACCATTTTTATAGAAATTTTTACCAAACTTACAGCATTTTTTCTACGTTTTAGAGTAAATCATACCATATAGATGCCTGTATCAACCGGTTTTTCTCAGTGCAGTATGAAAAATGACAATATAGATTGTACAATGAGTGGAAAAAGCATTCGATCCTGAATAAGTGTGAGGTTGGTCACACAAGCGAAGCAAGTACGACCACCAGACTCATTGAGCCTCAAATGCTTTCTCACGCGTTGTAGGTAGTACGTCTTTAAAAATCATTGTTACTTTTCAAGCCTCTTTTTTATGATGCATGTCTAATTCGCATTCGAAACAGTTGCTGTACAAGAATCCATGTATGTTTAGAAGCAAGCAACGAGTGCAAGACTGCTGGAATTGTACATTGTGCATGACATGCAGCGCGCAGCCCATAGCGTTCGGCGCGTGACATGCGCTCGTAATTAGTAAATATCTTTGGGCCTAATAGATACTTTAATTTTTTGATACCCCCTCAGGGGGTGCGTTCGGGATTGAATGTTACCCTCTACCCTCCCCACGTCTCACTTTCGAGTAAACGAAGAAGAAGAGCAGAGGACACTCGAGTCAAATGCTGAGCAACGCTAGAAATTAAGGGAAAAATTCCTCCAGTGAAAATTTGAAGTATTTTGGTAGTTTACGGTGTCCAATAGACCTGATTGGGTGAAAGGGATGTCGGATTCGATTCAGCCATCTCGAAAACACATAGACAAGGGGATCTAGTCCAATGGATATGAATTTTTTTCGCGTGGCTGTGATTAGCGTAAAACCAAAGCATATAAGATATTTTTTTCGATTGTATACGCTGTGGGGGCGAGCATAAAAAAAATATTTAAACAATTAATTTGTTATTAATGTTCATTAAATAATGTTATACAGTTCTTTATAGCATGAAATTAGAAACCTTATAAAACAATAAACCCAACGGTGATACGATGGCATCAATACAATGATTACAATTGAGGGATAATGAATTTGCAATGTGACAGAAACAAGCAACCTCTTAAAATTTATAAATAACATAACGCGGAAGAAACATGTTTACAAAAAAAATCCCGATACCCTGGCTAATTTTATGTATATTATTTGTAAAAAAAATAAATCGTGAAGATTTTTAGGCGTACGATTTGTAATAGAATGACTCATATACTATTCAAACACATTTTTAAGATTAAGATATTATTAAAATGTTCCAATACAACATTAACGAACAACCATATCCTTTTATTAGAATTAATTTCCACTGGCTTTATACGCTAAAAGCACGTGGCAGCGGCGCGGCGTCAAGAACTCATAAAATAACTTTCAAACGGAAAATATATCTCGGAATGTTTACTTTGCTTTGCAAACAATTCGAAAAAATATCGGCGAGAGAGTATTTTTAGTGCGATCATTAATTCCGTTTAAATTTCAATTTTATTTACGCCACACCTAATTAAACGAATTGAGCGATATTAACTGTGGAAAAGACTTAACTGGGTAGTTTGGTAATGGTAATGACGTAGAAATTGGGTCAAATTAGAAAAATCTTTTTTGAATTTTTATTTTTATCATAAAACGTCAACACCTAGGAATTGTGCACCTATGTATCTCGTCTTAAAAATTTTAATCCCAACACAAACATCACTGTCAAGTTCTCATGACTGTTCGCGTTCGGCCGTAAAAGTAGTGACAGCTGATACAGAGCCAAGTGCAATATCATCAGGCGCGTCCCGTGTGTTTTTTTACAGGTAGGTCAAAATTTTGTGGGCAACTAGTGATATCACCGCAACAAGCAAAATACACTTTTTTAATTAAGGGAGGTTTTTTAATAATGTGCCTAGTTTTTCCAGGAAATTATTTACTTACAAATAAACACCGCAAAAATCATAAAATAGGTACTGTAGTATATTGAACATTGCTACCCTAGATGTTTATGACTTTTTCCGTGTTTTAGTACTCTAGATTGTTAGCGGCTTCCCGTTTTGATACGTTTAGCGTCTTCTCAATAGAGTTCGCGCCTTGTACTAAAAGCCCAGAATAAATGGTCTTCTAAATTGTGAGCTAAAAGTATCATTATTCGTAAAATAAAATTAGGAACGCTGCCGAAACTCCGTTTCCTTTAATAAACACAATACGGGCGACTAGACCCCAGCAAGCAACAAACATCCCCAGGACGTCCCATTTTGACCCGCAACGTCCCAGGTGGGATGATCCCAGCTAAGACGTCCCTGGGACGTCCCCTGGGCGTTAGAAAGGTCCCAAATTGGTCCAAAAGTGACGTCCTACGGACGTCTCATGTTGCCGTCCCAAGGACGTCAGCAATGGGATTTAAAAAAAAAAGTTTAAAAATAAAATACTGTTGGAATCTTTATTGTATTTATGATTAGCAATAGGATCTTTGTCTACGCACGTGCAGGGTGCCAGCTATAGTAGATATGAGATTGCCAATAATTTTAAAAATATTTTATCGAGGAACAAGTGCTAACTTGTTGCCAATACACCTTTTAGAGCGGATCTAATTTTTTAAATAACAAAAATTTAAAAAAAAGTGTACCCCAACATAGCCTCGAACCCACGACCTCTTGGTCAACCCGATGAGATTCTACCTCTGGACTACGCTGGTAATGTACGAAAACCGGTCCGAAGCCGTTATATTGGATGACTGGCGCTGGCGTGGCTGAGATCGTATTTATAAATTTTTATGTTTAATCGCTTTGAGCGGGGCGGTTTGAGTGTATTTCCATAGTGGAAGTGGCCCGATATTATTGGTGGACCGTCGACCAATTGTGTCTCTTTTTAACTTCCTAAAGCGCGTATGTCTGTTTCTATCTTAGTTTCAATGAATTTATATCGTCCATTTAAACCAATGAGCCCAATTTAAAATACGAGCCAGAACGGAGCAAGGTTCGATATCTTTCGACGACGGCTTGGCTTGATTCTTTCTTGGGGAGTTTTCGCATGGAACTTGTACTTTTTTGAAAGAAAAGTTTAGTTTTAAAAAATAAATTATTAGGTGGATCATTGAAAATAAATTTAGGTGGGTCGTTGACCAAATGACCTTATAGACGGGCCGCGCCTGAATATCATTGCTACTGATTGGGTCTGAAACTGTTTATTCTGCAATTTTCGCTAAGTTTAATCAAGCCATATGTTAAAACTGACTTGATATCATTTTTTGGTCGATGGGGGTTACAGAAACCGGGCATTGCTGTGACTATTACCTGAAATGCGTAACAGCCAAGTCATGTCAAGCATAGGCGCCGAGTTTACAAAATTTTAGGGGTTCTCACGTGTCCGCCGGATAGAAATGGTGTTTTAATATAAAAAAGAATTACTATTTTTTTTTAGTTTTGAGACATTTTTAGGTTTAGACTTGCTTTTAGTTCATATTTGTGAGTGCTACTAAAGCACACTTCACATACTTAGGTAAAAAATTAATATACAGCTGTTACGTTTCGTTAGGGGATAACCGAGCCTCCACTATATTTGGGGGGGGGGGGGGCGGCTGGCCCCCGAGCCCCCGCAGACGGCGCCCATGAATTGTAAAGTTAGTTTTGATTTGATTAAAAATATAGGTTAAGTAAACTTTTGAAAAACTTGTACAACACTAAGTTACAGGCCTAGCAAATAACAATGATGTTGCACTTGGCTCTAGATTATATCTCCCCACTTTCTGCAGTCAAACAGTGATAAAAACATTTATTTTAGTCACTCACGTCCAGAGGTGGATTTAGAATTTCGTCTAGGGGGGGGGGGGTCAATGTCACCTTGATCTACAGAAAAGTATATAACAAAAAAAAACGAGCAGGTTCGTGTGCGATATTATATTTTATTGTGCAGTAAGGGTTTTAAGAAATGTACACTATTTCATAATGGACGAAATATCTTAACCTGTTCCGAAAACTGGGCGAAAACAGAACGGTTTGTCATCTTTATCAAAATTCCAGCATTTTTTTTATTTATATCTTCTGCCCATTTGGACTGTATACGAAAATTTTTCGAAAATATATTTTTGAGAGCACTTTTTTTCGAAAATATATTTTCGAATACAGTTAAAAAATACTACTTCATAATGGACGAAATATCGCAACCTGTTATTGCAAAAATGTACAGAGTACATTTTAGAATTTAAACAGTGACGTTATAAATTGTGTTGTTTGAATAAGTGTCTGTTATGCGTATGTGTTCCTTGTTACCGAGGATATCAGGGCTAATACTAGAGGATAATTTCTGTCTCTAGATGCCGCCATCGTATATCAATGTAGTTGAGACAAAGGTCAAATAAAATGACCGAAATGTACTCTATACTATAACCTGCACAAATAAATATGTAACTGTCTAACAACTGCGGTTAGTAATTGGAACCACAATACCAAGAATTTTAACCTAAATATATTCACATTGGTTCAAGAACTTACTTACTAATGTAAACAATGTATATATATATATATATATATATATATATATATATATATATATATATATATATATATATATGTATGTGAATTGCCGGGTTCCGGGACTTTGGTAAGTGCTATGTACATAGCGTTGGATGCAACATATATAAGGTCAACTATATGAAAAACTTGGGATTTTAAAATTCATGCTCAAATTTTTGATATATGCTACTTTAAGTATGTTATGTCGTGTTCCAAGACATTTTCGTATATAAAAAGTATGTATATATTTTAGGTTGTGTACATAGCGTTGGATTCAACATACATAAGGTCAACTATGTGAAAAACTTCAGATTTTTAAATTCATGCTCAAATTTTTGAGATATGCTACTTTAAGTATGTTACGTCGTGTTCCAAGACATTTTCGTATATAAATATTATGGGCATATGTTATGTTTTGTGTTTATAAGAGTATTATTGTACATCGTATTTGCTATTTAAAAAAAGAAGAAAATTTTAGTTACATGATATTTTGTAAGACTCGTTTATTTCCAGGACAATTTTAAACAGTGTTGAATCCAGACATTTTTGTCCGGGAGGGCATTTGATAATTTCGGGGGGGCACAAATTTCATATATGCATATACCCCATAATGCATAAGTATACATAATCTTCGGGGGGGCACTGTGGATCTCCGGGGGGCTCAGCCCCCCCCCCCCCCCCCCGGAGAGATACCTGGATTCAACACTGATTTTAAAAGTTAGAAATGGAAACTGTATATATAGGTTTCATCTTATGAATTACTGCACCTCTGTAAATAACTTATAATTAGTAAATTTTTTAATTTTTTTTTTCACATAGTACCTATATTATGCATCTAAAACTGCGAGATGCTTCATCTAGCATTAGCTTTTAGATACTCAGAGTGCCCCATTATTGTTCAATAGATCAGTCTCCATTACTTATTACAAAGTAAACGTCCTAATGAAAAGCTGTGGAATCAGAAAACCTATTGTTAAAAATATTTTTATACAGAACGATCCAAAAAATGATGACAATAAAATAATACTTAACACCCTATACGTATTTTTTTAAATCTGCAATAAATTTAGGTATATTGTGTCACAAGTCTTGCGTTACTCTAAGTGGCACTTGGAAGATAGTGGAGCTGCTAAAGTTTAAAATGGTTTGTGTAACCTCTTATTTAATATAGAATTTTGTGTAAATTTTAAAAACAAACATAAAATACAAGGCATTTCATAAAAAATATATTTTTTTATTATGATGATAATCAAACAGATTTTACGGACTCTAAAACTTCTGTTAGGTATTTTTTTCTGTAGACATAGTAAAAACAGAACTACGGGACATATTATTATGTAACTTAAAGGCTCGGACGGATTCGAGGGCTATTCCTGAAAAAAAAACATGTCAAGGTTGTCGTACCGATTTGTATACCTACCGACTATTTTGGAAACTTGGATAAATGTATGTACGTGTGAAAATTAGAGATTAACATATAGTAACCCAAATAAATGCAAGTACTCTCTTGGAAACTTATAGTTTAAAGGCTGCTGGTTATGAGCTACATGTTGCAGTCATGTTCAATTTTATTGTAAACTACTGTTTTTGAAAAATATTATTGTCTAAAAAATCGACTTAAGTTACAGAAATAATCATTTAATGTGTGACTTTGCGTCTGATTTTAAGTTAATTTGGAAAACAAAAAGTTCGTTTTGTAACTCACAATATTTTTCAGAGCCAGAAACTCTGAGTAAAATTGAACTAGGAAGTATTTTACCTCATTGCGACCAAGAAAGCAAGGTTCCTTTTACAGAAATGTTTTTTTTCTATTATAGTTAATTTTACAGGTATATTTTTTATTTTCTTTGGTTGTGTTTTGATTCCTCGCCTTAAGCTTTAACCGCATAGCCCTTTTGTGGTACCCTACTTTTCTTGATCGACTTTCACTTCCCTATCTGGAGGAAGTATTGTATTCTTAAAAAATCCTCCTCTCGAGATTTTTTCAGATCGTCACGTTTTGGGATCCCTAAATCACGAGCAAATATAGTTTCCCATTTCCGTCGATGTGCCTGTCTGTCTGTTGGCGCGAAGACTTGAAAACTCGAATAGAGAAAAATTAAATTTTGCATATGAATCGGTTTCACGTTGACTCTAAACCTATGAAATATATACACGGTGAGCACCTTAAAAATGAATTTCTATTTTTTTGCTGTACCTCAAAAACAATTGTTTTTTTTTAAATTATATTTTGTATGCTATAGCTAAGGCTTCTGTCGCTAATGTAAATAAAGGTACTTTTAATTTCCCAGATATAGGACGAACAATTAAAAAATTAGATATTGTCTATTAATTAAAGTACTATTTATCTGAGACTCAATATTATTGTTTACATATTACATATTTTACGTTAGTACGTTTCTATTTTTTTATGAAATTAGTTGCGCTGTCATACAGGGTGCGAAGTTTTAAATAGCATTTTCTTATTGCTGTTTTAGTTCAAAAACTTAGGATTGAAAAAGGTATTTGGATGAACTCAAAGCTTTCAGTTACAACTTAGATTTTTGATACAATAAGGGGTAAAAAATTTTAAAAAAGATATGTTTAGTTTTGCAATAACTCTAGAACACTGAATCAAAATAAATAACATCTTATACAAAGAGATTTTACGTAAAAAATTATCTTACAATTTTTATACAGGGCGTGAAATTAAAAAAAAATCTGTTTATTTTTCCTATGGATGTGATTGGTCAATGGAATTTTTCATAAGTAGCTTTTTCATTTTCAAAAGACATTGCACATTTTTTGATCTGATATACGGAATAAACAAACATTGTTTATTCACGCTTCTCGCTAGCGGAAAGTAGGGTACTATACCTATTATAGGAAGTAAGTATTGTATTAGCGAAAAATCACTTTTAGAGTTTTTTTCAGATCTTCAGGTTTTGGGGTATCTAGACCACGTTGTCTGTTGTTTTAGAAACTTTAAAACTACTTAATCAAAAAGAAAAAGGTATAATTTTATCTTAAAATTATTTTGTGTATATACAACTAAAAGGTTTTTACCTCGGTTTTTACCGTTGCGATATAAATTTTGTTGGTTTTGTTCTAACTAGGTACCATACAAATATTACTCATACAGGGTGTGAAATTTTATTATTTTGTTTTTGTATTAGGTGTATGTAACATTTCGCAGAACATAGTTCAAAATGAACATTTTCAAGTATTTTGGAAATCCTATGTACCTTAGTGGAAACTACCCACACGAAACCAACTAAGGTATACATTGCCAAAAGTCAGAAATTGGTTTTCCTTGTTTTTATTTTTACTCGGTCTCGCTGCCCCAGTTGCTCCGCCTAACGACTTTTAAGTTGTAGTAGCATCTATTACTCGACCATTTCCACACCATAGTACCTATGTAAAACGTACGCATTTTCAATATATGTTATTACTTTTACTCTCCGTCGCTTCCCCATGTGCTCCGCCTAAAGAATTCCACCGTTTTAACCAAGCTTACTTATTACACAAGAAAACGGAGCAGCCGTGTAACTACAGTTTGTCATTTTGTCAGGAAACTAGTTTGAAAACCTTTTATCAGCCTACCAATATGTTAAATTTCATATTTAACTCTAGCGCCACTGGGAGTACTCTAGAGTTTTGACGATAAGCCAGTTAATATAAGTATCCAAACTAGCCCATTTTGGATTTGATTATTTATCAGAAGTGATTAAAACTTGAATCTCGGAAGTTTTTTAGAACAATAACTTGCTACCCCTAGGCACAAAGAAACCGTTTTGTTTTCTCCAGTTCGAAAATGCGAGGCGTCGAAAAGCTTTTTCAATAAAAGGCAAGGAAGGTTGGAGGCACTACAGTAAGTACCCTCCGACTTAAAAAAAAAATAAACGTATAGTAAAGCTAAAGATAGGTCGGTCCTGGAAACATACATTAGCTGTATATTATGTATTGTTGCGGTCCCGGAACTCGACGTTAAATATCAGTATAATTTGTTCTTCGCTAGAATTGTTTTTAATTAGTATATATTAGTATATATTCAAATTTGCACTAAAAAATCTACAAAAATTTTCTCCGGAACTTACCTCGCGAAAACAAGTTAATTAAAAAAAAAATATTAAAAATACACATCATTTTTTCGACAGTAATACCGCAGTTTTGACAGGCACATGATCAGTCCAAGGGCGTATTTACTTGGGGGGGGGGTATATACCCCCCCATGAATTCCAAAATTATTTTAAAAATTGCTGTCGAAATAAATATTTTAGTTTCTCTTACTTTGTAATGCACTCAAATTTATTTTTCCAAAATCCCAGAACTTAGAAATACCTGGATGCCTACAAAACAAACAAGTAAATAATATACGGGGTGTTAAAAAGTCTGGAATATTGCAAAAATTTCAAAAACTACTGAAAATATATTTTTAAAAACTGGCACGTCTATATAGTTAAAAACGGCACACCTTGGAAGGATAAAACCGATTCTGTCACTATACAGGGTTAGTCAAAAAGAATACTAATTTTTTATTTTAAACGGAAAGTCCTGTATATTTTTGAAGATTCAAATAGTCCCATAAAAGGCAAATTCAATGATATAGAGTTTAATTGATTTATTTGTCAAAATAATAGATTTATGTAAAAAAATTAAATTATTCATTAATTTTTCGAAAATAGAAAGGTGAGAAAACACTTTTGGAATCAGCTAGGTATTGTCAGGTGATAAATAGACAGTTATCAAATCTTCATTCGCAAGCATCAAAAACTAGAAATTAGGATAGTAGCTTTACTAGTTTCAACTGAAGGAGAAAAAACTGAAATTTTAATATTGGTTGGATATGGTGACCGCAGGATAACACAACAGGAAGTAAATAGTATGTGAGCTATTCGTGCAGACCTATCCTAATCGGCCTGCAATTACCCAGTCATATAAGCAAACTGGTGAAGAAATATAATGAAATGGGAAGTGTGAAAGACAAACACAGGTCAGGCAGTCCTAAAATAGCTATTGGTGGTGGCTCTGAAATATTTTAATTGACCTGCATGATGATCCAAATCGATTACGTCGACAGTTTGGCTTAGACCACATTGTGTGTCACCAGACAGTTGAAAATTTATTTGAAAGGGAAAAGATTCGCCCTTACAAGATACACCCATTTTGGTTTAGGGTCCATTTTTACACCAAATTTTTCCAAATCAGTGGATAGGAAGAAGAGGCGAAATTGAGTGGCCTGCCAGATCCCCAGACCTCACTCCTTTGGACTTTTATTTGTGGGATGATTTAAAGAATAAGGTTTAGAAAAATAAGCCGGTTAATATTGAAGATTTAAAGGCTCGTATTAGAAATCAAATACTTGAAATTTGATGGGATACTTTTAACAACGTCTTACGGGAATTTAGAGACAGCCCTAGCTATTGCCTAGCTAACAGTGGCAGATATTTTGAACATCTCATAAAGTAGTTTTTGTTCAATTTTTAGGTATTTTCATTGTGTTCTTGTTCATTTATTTAAAATTAGTGTTCATATGTCATTTTAACAAATAAATTAATTGAACCCTATATCATTGAATTTGTTTTTTAAGGAACTATTTGAATCTTCAAAAATATACATTTAAAATAAAAAAATTAGTATTCTTTCTTACTAATCTTGTAGAGTGACAGAGGCGGTTTTATTCTGCCAAGGTGTGCCGTTTTTAACTATATAGACGTGCCAATTCTCAAAAATATATATTCAGTAGTTTTTGAAATATTTGCAATACCTATTCCAGACATTTTTGACACCCTGTATAATATCTATTACTTCATGATTTAATGAAAATACGCTGGATAAAAAACAGACGTAGTTACTGTAAACAATTTATTTACTGCTTAATAATTTTAATATTGCGTGATTCAAAAATCGTACTCATCCCAGAATAGATGTTTCCAGCTCTGGACGTGTGAGTCGGACTTCCCCAGTACACCCACGCACGGTACATGGTACCAAAGAAAATAATAGCTAAGCATCTATTATTTCCTTTGATGGTACTTAGACGTCGGTCTTCGTGGGCTGTCAGAAATAAAAAATTACCCCCCTCCCCACCTCGACAGAAAGCTAAATCCGCCCTTGGATCACTCGTATCGCGAAAAGGCTTCATAGTGAAGGTTGGGGGCACTACACTAAGCAACCTCAGACTTAGAAAAAAGTAAACCTAACCACATGGCATATTGTGGTATCCATACACTGGGTGAGTCAAATATTTTTCTATTACTTTAACCGAAGGCTTTTCATATTTTTCATTTTCAAATCACCAAATGTAAGTAAAAAAATATTTGCATTTTATTTTCAAATCGGATCCTAATTTTATTTTCAACTAGTGTAGAGACGCTCCTGAAGTAACCTATGTTTACAACACTTTAATTACAACTTTAGAAAGTTAATACTTTTTTTCATTCAAAGAATAAATGAGTAAAAGCTTAGGTTTGTGTTTAAACAATATTAACGTAATATGCTAATCTAAGCTTCGAATAATTGTTTTTCTTTATTTATCTTACGCTATACTTCGACAGTGGTAGATCATAGCCTTAACATTTATTTGTGTTCAAACTTTCGTTAGGATTTATTATACCATAAAAATAAATGTATAGCAAAATATGCGTGCTTCAATTTGGCATACTATTTAATGATATTTATGTAAAATTTTTAATTAACTTTGCATTACTTTCTTTTGCCTTTGACTGTTTTTAGCAATTGGCACATTAAAGCAGAGTTTGTTCGGGACATTCGCTGAAGTATTTCTGCATATTGGTACAATATAATACGTATACAGCCGTTTTTAAAAAATTTACACTTTAATAAAAAGAATTAGACATAAATTACAATATAAGAAAAAAACGAACTCTACGAAAACAACAAATATATCCATTTACATCATAAATGATTCCGGTTAGGTATGGTAAATATAGACCAGAACTCAACATATTTAATGCAAAGTTCTTAATTTGCTCCTAATTTTTGACAGGCATGTGAATAATTGTTGTGAACAATACGATAGATCACGTGCCTGTCAAAACTTTCGTGCAAAATGATAACATGAGAATCAAAGATACAAACGGATGTACACTTTTTTGTCAGATTTAATACGCGCTGAGATATTTGTGGCGGAGCTCTTTAAATAATATGTGAGATGTATCTTACGTATTACCAGAGAAAAACAAGATAGGTATTACCATAGACTAAATAATACATACATACATATACATTCTTTATAGTCTCTGGTGTTACTGTCCAAAAAATGATGTGTATTTTTAGTAATTGTTTTTTTTAATTAACTTAATTTCGCGAGGTAAGTTCCGGGGAAAATTTTTGCAGATCTTTTTAGTGCAAATTGCGTATGCATAATAATATAGTAATTAAAAACAATTCTAGCGAGGAACAAATTATACTGATATTTAACGTCGAGTTCCGGGACCGCAACAATACATACATGTATGTTTCGAGGACCGACCTATCTTTAGATTTAGTACGTTTATTTTTTTTTTCAAGTCTGAGGGTAATTACTGTAGTGCCCCCAACCTTCACTATGAGCCTTTTTTCGAAAAAACTTAGCATACTTTTCGCCGCCTCGCATTTCCGAACTGGAGAAAACAAAACGGTGCCTTTGTTCCTACGTAGTTTAATGTTCTAAAAAACTGCCAAGTTTTAATCACTTTTGATAAATAATCAAATATATAATCCAAAATTGACTACTGTTGATACTTATATTAACTGGTTCAACTGGTGAAACTCTAGTTACATAGATACGGTATACGGTTGCTCCGTTTTCTTGTGTAATAACGTTGAAGAATCCTTGATTGTGGAATATAAGCAACCAGAGTTGTGTAAGAAATCTGCAAAAGTCTTTGCTCGGAACTTGCCCTGCGAAATGAGGTCAAGTAACCTGTATTGTATGAAAAATCTAAAAACTATAACTAAAGGCTTTATAGGTACATCCAAATACATTTTCACTTACATTCCCGATTAAAAGAAAAAAATAACTAAATTTTACTTAAAATTTTACACCCTGTATGTGTAATATTTGTATAGTCCTTAATTAGAACAAAACCAACAAAATTAAATTTTTGAGGTTGCCCATCATATGGCTAAAGCATTACAAGTAACTTTATTTATACCAACACAAAATAATTTTATGATAAAATATATCTTTTTCTTTTTGATTAAGTAGTTTTAAAGTTTCTGAAACAACAGACCACGTGGTCTAGATACTCCAAAACCGGAAGATCTGAAAAAAACTCAAAAAGTGATTTTTTCGCTAATACAATACTTACTTCCTCTAATAGGTATAGTACCCTACTTTCCTCTAGCCAGAAGCGTAAATAAACAATATTTGTTTATTCCGTATATCAGATCAAATGTGCGACTTCTTTTGAAAATGAAACAGCTAATTATTAAAAATTACATTAAGATCAATCACATTCGTAGGAAAAATAAACATTTGTTTTAATTTCACACCCCGTATAAAAATTTTAAAGTTTATGTTCTACGTGAAATCTTCAACTGTGTATAAAATATTATTTATTTTGATTGTGTTCCAGAGTTGCTGCAAAATTAAACATACAATTTTGTTTTTAATTGTTTACCCTGTATTGTATATAAAAATCTAAGTTGTAACTGGAAGCTTTGGGTTCATCCAAATACCTTTTTCATTAAACAGCCATAAGAAAATGCTATTTGAAACTGCGCACCCTGTAGGACAGTGCAACCAATTTCATAAAAAATAAAAACCAGCTGACGTAAAATATGTAATATGTAAATAGTGTCAAAGATAAATAGTAAGTACTTCAATTAATAGACAATATCTAATTTTTTAATTTGTTCGTCCTATATATGGGAGATTAAAAGTACCTCTATTTACATTAGCGGCAAAAGCCTTAGCTATAGCATACAAAATATAATTTTTGTAAAATAATCCTTTTTGATGTACAGCAACAAAAAAATAGCAATTAAATTTTTTAAGGTGCTCACCCTGTATATATCTCACGGGAAGTGTAGCCGGTTTAGAGTCAGCATGCAGCCGATTCATATGCAAAATAAAAAATTTTTCTATTCGAGTTTTCAGGTTTTCGCGACAACAGACAGACAGGCACACCGACGGAAATGGAAAACTATTTGCTCGTGATTCTGTGGCGATCTGAAATAATCTCGAGAGGAGGTTTTTTTACGAATACAATACTTCCTCTAGCGAGGGAAGTGAAAGTCGATCAAGAAAAGTAGGGGACCACAAAAGGGCTATGCGATTAAAGCTTAGGGTGAGGAATCAAAACACAACAAAAGAAAGTAAAAAATCTACCTATAAAATTAACTATAATATAAAAAAAAACTTTTCTGTAAAAGGGACCTTGCTTGCTTGGTCGCAAAAGGTAATGAAGTAAAATACTTCCAAGTTCAATTTTAATGAGAGTTTCTGGCTCTGAAAAGTATTGTGAATCACAAAACGAACTTTTTGTTTTCCAGATCAATTTAAAATCAGACGCAAAGTTACAATAAAATTAAATGATTTCTGTAATTTAAGTCGATTTTTTAGACAATAATATTTTTCAAAAACAGTAGTTTACAATAAAATTGAACATGACTGCATCTTGTAGCTCATTACTTTTTCTGGTCGAGCAAAACTTGCCTCTTTTTACAGAAATGTTTTATTGAGATTTATAATTAAACGGAAGATACTATATTTTTTATCTTCTTAATAATAAACCAAAGTAAATTCTACTTTATTTATCTAGCCTCGCTAAAGAGCAGATTGGAATACTTGATACTTGCAAATCTTCACATCTCTGTACTGTGTGGTTGCCAGGAGTCTTCAAATTTCAGGATTCCAAGAGAGTACTTGCATTTATTTGGGTCACTAGATTTTAATCTCAAATTTTCATACGTACATACATATGTATATCCAAGTTTCCGAAATATACGGTAGGCATACAAATCGGTACGACAAATCTTGGCATTTTTTTTTCAGGAACAGAGCCCGAATCCATACGAGCCTTGAAGTTATATAATAATATGTCGTTGTTCCGTTTTTACTATGTCTACTGAAAAGAAATTACCTAATCCTGAAGTATAAAAACCTCCAAGGCACCTACTTAAAGTACCTACCTAAGTCCGTGTCATGCGTCTATAGATTGACTACTAAGCAAAAGCAATACGGTTTCATTTGGGCACAAGCAAAACCGAAGTTTAATCCAGGTGGTAGCCATTTTTTTATGTTTTTCATATTTTTACTATATTGTCATTTTTGCTTTGCAATATATAATTTCTATATTATACTGTCCCGGAACTGAACGATTGACATATAGTGGCCGAAATGAATTCCGAGACCGTCCTGGAAACAGGCATTAGACATATAAAATTTCCAAGACCGTCCCGGAAAACGACGATTGTCTTGGAACTCGTCATAACGTCACAAAAAATGTCTTGGAAGTAAACGCTTGACATACATATATATATATATATATATATATATATATATATATATATATATATATATATATATATATATATATATATATACAGGGTGGTGCAACCAAGATGGGGTGGACGATTGTGAGTAAACGGTGAGGAATTTCGAAAAATTTTTTTTTGGATATTATAGATAGTCAAACACGCTATGTTTTAAAATTATAGCCATAATACAGTGTGGTCCGAAAAACTCGTGGCGAACCAAACTTGTGTTTTTTTGAATGGGACACCCTGTATATAATTGTTCCAATTGATTCTCCTGTTCGTTACGATCATTTTGATATAGGGTTTATTGTGTCTAAAACTTATAGTAAGGGAATGGGACGCGGTTAAAGTTGAAAAAATGCTCACAGTTCGGCCATTTTTAAAAAAAATTTGAAACAGGTACGGAAAAACCTAATATTCCATAAAACGTTACATATCCTTGAATACATTAATCGCTTGCAATTTGTTTAAAATTATTCACTGTTATACAGGGTGGTCAAGTTTTGCAAATACGCCCTGGACTCATTTTTTTTAAATGGAACACCCTGTATATTTTATTTTCATCTTAAAGATAACATTGCTAGCTTTCAAAAAATACCATACATGATGCCTTTCTGACCAACAGTTTTTTAGTAAACTAGCCGTGAAACCAAGGTTTCTTCATTCTAATACGATTATACTGAATTTATGTTGTTTATTATTAAATATCTAATTATAGGAGGCCATGACACTATCATAAATGAAACAGGATTGACGAACTTGTCAAAGCTATTGCCGCACAATCCATTATTTGCAAGTTAAGTGTAGGTGGCCCAATAATTATGAGGTAAGAAGACTGAGACCCGAAACTTTTATATGTTTATTAGAGATATTTTAAAAAACAGAAAATATTGTTTTTAGGAAATGTAAAGTAATTAATAAACCAGTTATAAACAATTTTTTTGAGAAACGAGTTGCCAGTATTGCTTGAAGATTTACTTTTAATGGTAAGGGGATCCTTATGGTTTGAACATGATGGAGCGCCCCCGCATGACCATAGGAATGTAAGATATTTTGTCGATAAATTGGAAGACAGATCGTTGGATTGGGCGAGGTGGACCAGGTAAGTGGTCAGCCAGACCACCCGACTTAACACCACTAGATTTTTTCTATGGGGGCATGCTAAAGAAGAAGTCTATAAAGAGGTTCCAACCACAGTGAAAGATATGAAGACGAGAATAAGAAACAGTTTTCGCAACGTTTCAGAACAGACTTTGAGAAAAGTGAAACTTTCATTTATGGATAGACTCGAAATGTGCCTTCAGCAAAATGGTGGTTTAGTTGAACACCTTATATGAGTTTTGTTAATTGTTTATATTAAATTAGGTTTACAAGTAAGTACATATCGAAGTAATTTTTAAAGATGTTCTGTTTTTGCTTAATTAATTTTTTTAAACTATTAATAACACTGATAACTGATTATCTTTGTTTATAACTGGTTTATTAATTACTTTACATTTCCTAAAAACAATATTTTCTGTTTTTTGAAATATCTCTAATAAACAAGTAAAAGTTTCGGGTCTCAGTCTTCTTACCTCATAATTATTGGGCCACCTACACTTAACTTGTAAATAATGGATTGTGCGGCAGTAACTTTGACAAGTTCGTCAATCCTGTTTCATTTATGATAGTGTCATGGCCTCCTAATATTAGATATTTAATATTAAACAACGTAAATTCAGTCTAATCGTATTAGAATGAAGAAACCTTGGTTTCACAGCTAGTTTACTAAAAAACTGTTGGTCAGAAAGGCATCATGTATGGTATTTTTTGAAAGCTAGCAATGTTATCTTTAAGATGAAAATAAAATATACAGGGTGTTCCATTTAAAAAAAATGAGTCCAGGGCGTATTTGCAAAACTTGACCACCCTGTATAACAGTGAATAATTTTAAACAAATTGCAAGCGATTAATGTATTCAAGGATATGTAACGTTTTATGGAATATTTGGTTTTTCCATACCTGTTTCAAATTTTTTTTAAAAATGGCCGAACTGTGAGCATTTTTTCAACTTTAACCGCGTCCCATTCCCTTACTATAAGTTTTAGACCCAATAAACCCTATATCAAAATGATCGTAACGAACAGGAGAATCAATTGGAACAACTATATACAGGGTCTCCCATTTAAAAAAACACAAGTTTGGTTCGCCACGAGTTGTTCGGACCACCCTGTATTATGGCTATAATTTTAAAACATAGCGGGTTTGACTATCTATAATATCCAAAAAAAAAATTTTCGAAATTCCTCACCGTTTACTCACAATCGTCCACCCCATCTTGGTTGCACCACCCTGTATATATATATATATATATTATCCACTTCAGTCCCTGTTTCGCCTCCTGATGGAGAAAATTGTGCGGTATTAAAAATAAGTAACTAACTTAGTTTATGAATATTTCTAAAAAGCAACATCGCGTTGAAATTTTCCATATGCTAGATATCAAAAGTTAACAAGCCGCCTTCGGCAAAACTTTTTGAACTTCAATATACGTTCGACTCCCTTCAAGTTTTAACCAACTTTTTAATAAAAACCGTCTTTATTCTTTTAATACTACGTCTTATGGAGCTGCACACAAGCTTTATAAATAATAATTTCATATTATATTGAGACTGTTGAAAGCAATATTCTGCTAAAATTTTTGTCTTGATTTTAATAATATTTAAAGTCTGAAAATTCACTGTGTCCGTGTTCCTTGTAAACGAAGCCGCAGGTAACAATTGTATATAAACTGTGACACTCAGGAGGGCCCCAGCTACATACCAGAACAAGAATTTTTCAGATCGATTTAGTAGTCTCCGAGATTTCCTTTTACATAAAAAGAAACGTGCTGAACGAAGACGCGGGCAGCAATCGTATATAGCCTATGACATGTAAAAATGTCCTAGCTATATATCAGTTAAAGAATTTTGTAAGTCTGTTTAGCAGCATTTGAAATTAGGTACCTCGTACATCTAAACAAACAAACAAACAAACCAGGAGCGGCTTGTGAGTTTACAGGTGGGTCAAATTTTGTGGGCAACTAGTGACATCAACGCAACAAGCAAAATACACTTTTTACATTAATGAAGGTTTTTTAATAACGTGCTTAGTTCTGCCAAGAAAATATTTACGTACAAATAACACCGCAAAAAACATAAAATATAAAAATTGCATTTTTGCTGTGACTTTTTTACATTACGTGCAAGGCTTTTTAATATTATTTTTTTATATAATTTACTCACTTTTATGTAGTTAAATGTGTATGTATATCAAATCGATCCTTCTATACTTCTGGTGGGAGAAATGTTCACATAGCCAGCATAGTTTAACATAGCTAAAGCTCTTAACCTTGACCCCGCCATCGTATTTCTTAAGAAAGTCTTAATCCTTTTTAGTGGCGAAAAGCACCTCTCACTTTCCACTGTCGTCATTGGAATAGTACATAAATCTCTAATAGTTTTACGCTTTCCGATAACGTTTCAGTTTCACTAAGGTTCATTTCTAACAAGAGCTGTAAAATAGCAACAGCACACGCACAGTTATAAAAATCTTCACGACTAAATAAATCTTGCAGTTCTGATTTATGCTTGGAAACGTTTATCATCTCATAATTATTTTTAACATATTTTAAAACGTCTTCAGGAAAGTCTTTCTTATAATCGGCAAAATCATTTGTATTAAACAAACGTGTGACAATTAAATGTTCTGTAAAATTAAAACGACCGTACAGTATCCTTTCCCTTTACTTTCTAAACGTTTCTCAAATGTTAATGAACTACTTATTTTACACTGCAACATTTCTTGCACCGTTTAAAGCCATTGTTGACATAAGTACTCAAGTACTAGTACTACACAGAGGATACAACACATATATCAAATATTATCCAAATAAAACACACACTAAACAAAATTAGGCCGAAAATCACGGAACACTTCAACTTGACAAATGCCAGCATGAACGATAAACAAGAGCTTGACCGTGGCGGCATCACAAATTCAATTCTGATATATTAAAGGGTCCAATGCTGTGTTGCCAAAGGCACAGTTACAATTATTGTTATTATTATATAGTAATTACCTAAATATCTTAAAATAAAATTGGGTAAGCTTATATTAAATGTATAAATGTATCGCGAATCGCGAATATTGTTCTAATAATAAATTGGTAAGATTTAAATTAGTGAGCCAGAATTGGCGACAACCCAACATCCGGCGCGGCGTTGACGGCCACGCGCGCCTCGAAAGCGATATTATTGGTGGGCCGTCGATAAATGTTGTCTCTTTTTAACTTTCTCAAGCGCTTATGTTTGTTTTTCTTTTAGCTTAAATGCATTTTATGTAGTCCATATACGCCTATGAGGTCAATTTAAAATACGGCGAGTCCGGGGCAAGCTTTGCTTGATCACCGTTGTGTACGGTGGGTTGATTCTTTCATGGGGAGTTTTCTCATGGAACTTTCACTTGTTGTGAAAGAAAAGTTTATTTTTTGTTTTAAAAAATAAAAAAATAAATTATTAGGGACATCATTGAAAATTTTAGGTGGGCCATTGACCGAATGACCTTATGGACGGGCCGCGCCAGAAATAAACAAACCACTATTCTCTCTTTATGAAAGGTATCCCAATAGGTACTTCGGGATTTACTATTTAAATAAAGCCCCCAATTTTAGAAAAAATAATATGCTTGCTTATTTTATCAAAAAGTACAGACATGGCAGTTATGTTTTAAAAATAATATTCTCCAAATGTCCTCCTCGGCTGTTTCTACAGATGACCGACCATTCTTTGCGTAAAACTGTCAATAACATTTTGGCACAATTGCGATTCAATTTCACCAGGACTTTACGAATGTTTTGTTTCAGGTCATTAATCGTCTACGGATTGTTAGAATAGACTTTGTCCTTAAGGAAGCTCCAGAAAAAAAATCAATGGGGGTTAGATAGCACGATCTTGCAGGCCACTGAATATCACCATTTCGAGAAATGACGCGCCCAGGAAAACGTCTGACACATGGCGCCATCTTGTTGAAAGAACATATTATCTAATTGAGGCCATAAAAAGTTTCTTAACATATAGCAGCAGCGTTCGCCATTAAAATTAACCGTTTCACCGTCATCAGTTTCATGAAATATGTCCCTATAACACCTCCAGCTCACAATGCTCACGGTTACTCGAAGAGGATGTAAAAGCTTTTCTTCAATCACTCGAGGATTGTCACTTTCCCAAATCCTACAATTTTGCTTGTTCACGTAACGTCCAAGGGGGAAATGAGCTTCGTCGGAAAAGATAAATTTATTGCAAAATTCTGCACTACCTATATCCAACTTCTTCTAAGCTAAAATTAGCCAACGCACGCCGATCGCGGATCGTCTAAAACGACATCGATTCTTTCGATACCCTTAGAGATCTCGTTTCGGCCGATTTCGAGAAGAATACAGTGATTTTTAGGTTAGAATTATTTGTTTTTGTAGGTTTTGCAAGTTGTTTTTTTTTTGTTTAACAACAATAATTAATTACTGTGTTTTGTCTAACATTTCACATGTGTGAAATATCTAAGAATTCCAATATAAAAATGTATTTATTAAAAAAAAGATATTTTAGACTTTTCTAGTTAAAATCGGATACTTATGTTGTAGTAAAAGTTCGATTTTTAACATTTTGGATAACAAAACAATAAACACTGTTCAGAAATAATCGTTCTTTCAACTGATTTTTTAAGTTTTGCATCAAAACAATCTTAGGTTATAATTCACTACGCATGCGTGCTACGAATATTACGGTTTCCGATAACGAAGAAAGCGATGGCATAAACGACATCGAATCAGAATACCGAATTGGTCGATATCGCTTTGACAATCGAGTATCGAAAGCGTTAAGATAGCTATCGTATCGAGTGAAAGGGAATCCCAGTGCAGATGACACATACAGAATATAATATTTATAGGTTAATTTGTTGAAAAATTGCGCCAAATTTAAATCCCGAGTACCTATTGGGACACCAAGCAAGAGATGTAATTTATTAGTACAGATAGATTAGTAAAAGATTAGATGCTAAGTCAGCCCACATAAACTTTAGCGTAAGGACTAACGTACCGTGGGCGTCTGAAGGAAAGGGAAATGTAATCAATTGACACGGGATTTAAAGGATTTGAGGTTGGGAGGGGAAGGGAAAACATCTGCAGGTAGTCCGTTCCATAATCTGGGAACCCTAGGTATGAATGAGCGAGAGAAGTGGAATGTTCTGGGCTTTTTTAGCTAGACAGTAAAGGAATGCATACGTAACGCGCCTCTTATTGTTTTGTTAGAAACAGTCAAGGCAGGAATTATAGCAGCTAGTTCTTCAGAGCAAAACCCGTAGAAGTCGCGACAGAAAAGGGATAAATCCCCAATAGCGCGGCGATGGGCGAGAGAAGGGAATTTTCTTTCGAGGACTGGGTCATTGATGAGTCGAATGGCTCTCTTTGTCAAGGTTGCTAAGTGTCACAGGTGATGCCGCTCCCCAGAGATGGGAACAATACTCTAAGTTAGGTCTTATTTGATAAACATAAAGAGTTTGTAAGTTCGAAGGGAAGAAGTATTGTTTGGCTCGAAAGAGAAATTAGTAAATTAATAATTACTGAAGTAATGTGTTTGTGCCAGCTGAGATCACGTTCGAAAGCGATGCCAACAAGATCAAACGTTTTATTGTTCTATAGGGTGCAGCGTTCTGGGGTTAAATTATTTTTAACTGTCCAGAAGCCCTCCAAGTGCGCGGTAGCTTTTCTCCTGGAGCATTTATGGGCCGTAGGTAATTAATTTTCACTTTTTCCTTTTCTTCGCTTAGGTTTTCCTAGGCAATAGGGCGCCACTGAGTTTTTATTAAGGAAGTACACTTGCAGCTTCTAAAATCTAAAAATCTTATATATGCTATAAAAGCGTATAACTACGCAATTTTCGCGTTCCGTCGCTAACAGCCCAAGAGCTAATCGGATAATCCGATGACTATCGATAATTCACATAATTCGCGGGTAAAATTTGAATTTAGCGCATCCGTATCAAAATTATTATTTTATTTTCCAATTTTTCCCATATGAGAGAGTATAGGGGCGTCGCAGAGCAAAGGGTGGGGGGGGGGTCGCCCCCTGGCCTCCTATACGACACGCCACTGGTTTCAAGGGAAAGAAGAGATGAAATTTCAAAGACCGTCCCAGTTAGCAGAATTGTAGTGTCAGATCGTGCGTTCTGGCCGAGAATAGCAATAACAGAGAAGCGACAAAACGTGTAGGCGCCTTTATTCTTTAGGGTACCAGTTTTTGCAGACCTTGGACAGACACGTATCTAAAATATTGAACGGAGAAAAATAATTTCGTCAAACTAATGATACGGTAAGCGGAGAAAAATGTTCCACAGTGTAGGCGCAAGTGTACTCACAGGTGATGATCTTTCGGAAAAAAAACAAAGTACACCTCCACCTGTCTTCGAACGACAGTCACGAAACGCACATGTACATCTAGGCATATTTAAAAAATTTTACATTGAAAATAAAACACAACCCAGAAATTAATCGCAAAATCAAAATAACCAAGAGCACGACCTAAACCCACGTACTAATGGCAGTTACGTTCCACCCGACCCGTTTGACAGAAGTTCACATTATCGTCGCACATGCGCTATTAAATCTCGTCTCGGCTTTGTCGCTTCTCTGTGATCGCTATTCTCGGGTTCTGGCATGATTGCAACGAACTCGGGATATATGGGACAAGAGACAACCAAGGGGAGCGCATAAAAATGTTAAGTATGGCTCAGAATGGGGGGTAAGAAAAAGATCTAGTAAATTTGGATTATGGGTAGAAACGCGGGGAAAGTATGCGGGCTCTCTCATTAAATTTATGAGCGAGTTCCTAATTGCGAAGTTTTCTGCCGCTCTGCCCTCTGGGTCGGTTTTTGTGGATCGTATCTATTCCTTGCTATGGACGTTGAAGTCGCCTAAGACGATAACTTTACCGGAGGGAAATATTCAAAGATAAGATGGTCAATTTTTGCCGAGAGAAAGTCAAAGAACTCATTGTAGGAGTTGTCTGATGGATAGCGGTAGTGCAACAGGTAAATTTACTAGAAGATTTAAGGGTAAGTTTTAGCCAGAGAACATCGGGTTTGACTGATTCCAGGTCCGGAAGTCTGGTGAAAGAAAGACTGATGCGACCGTAGGCGCATATTCCACCATGAAGATGAAAAGATGACAGAAGTTTATAGCCTGGAAACAGGAGATGATTGGTTGAGGATTTTGGACTGATTTGGGTTTCGGCCAGAAAAAGAACGTGGGGTTTGCATGATTAGAGGTAGTGGTGGACAGAGTCGAAATTGGAATTAAGCCCGCAGATGTTGGCAAAGGTTATTATACTTTTGGAATTCTTCGATGGTGGACCCCCCTGAGAACCCCTCGCCCGAAGATCTGAATGGAGGGGTAGTTTACCTCCGGAATTTTTTACCCCTAAGAGCGCCATCATCATTCTAAAATGTGCTTTTTTTGAAGAGGTGAATAGTTAGAACAGAGTAGGATTAGAAGTCACAGAGACAGAATGACAGTCTAAAGAGGAAAGGAAAAGAAAAACCGACTCACGCACCCAGGGCTGGAAACATCCGCCAAGATTTTGCCAGCTCTTTAAGTGGGTGCGTGGGGTGGTACCTCCTCGGCCAAGGAAAAGGTGCTGTACAACCATCGTATGATTGCGTCATATTAACCTATTATTTATTTTAGTTTCTTTTGTTGAATATTGGCTTAATCGGTCTGTTGACTTTGCTCTGTTGCTTAACGGTTTTTTAGGCGGCAATCCTTCATACAAGCATCAATTTTCAGCAAATTATCCGATTGTCCTTGCACAAAATTCGTTTCGGTTATTGTTAAACATTCCTTTTATTCAAATGTAATGTTTTTTTATCCACGAAATTTTGTAACCTCTGGGAAATAATCAAGAAAATAAATTAACACTGAAATTCACCATGTACTGGTCATTACAATACTTTTATTTACATGACATGTGACGTGACAACCAATAGTATGACGTTTTGCAAGTTTCAAATTTTGTATGAAAATTTGTAGTAGAAAATGTTTTTGTTTTGTTAATATTATAATGGAAGTGACTCCGCTGCCGGCGCCGGCAGCCATCATGGATGCCGGCGCCGGCAGCCGAGCTGGGTGCCGGAGAAGTGACTCCGCTGCCGGCGCCGGCAGCCATCATGGATGCCGGCGCCGGCAGCCGAGCTGGGTGCCGGAGAAGTGACTCCGCTGCCGGCGCCGGCAGCCATCATGGATGCCGGCGCCGGCAGCCGAGCTGGGTGCCGGAGAAGTGACTCCGCTGCCGGCACCGGCAGCCGAGCTGGGAGCCGGCAGCATTAGAAAATTAGTGTCAAAATAAGATGAGAATCAAAATACCTTAATTCAAACAAAAAATAATAATTTATTATAGTGTAAACTTTAACGAAACTTAAATCTTCCTACAAAAATATAACAATTGATATTATTCTGCGAATTTAAGGGTACAAATAAGAAAAATAAACATCAAACTTTTCCTGAAATTAAGTCTTCGCCTTCTTAGTCCTTTTGCGATTCAACCTTATTACTGTATTTCCAAGTCTCTTCGGACGTCCACATTTTTTTACCTTTCCTGGTATCTGTATGTCTCGTAATTCAAACTTAGGCTGTTCTTTATATCTTTTTCCCATTTCTGAACTTAGACGTTCCACTGAAGAAAATGTTTTAGTTGCAACCTATTTTAAATTGAAACTTTTGATCGTGGTTCGCACATATGAATTGTAATCAAACTTTTCATACCTTCAATAAGAGTGTTCAATTTGTCTGATATCAATTTGATTGGAATTCTTGTCTTCTATGGACATATTGCCATTTTTTGAGGTAGAAATAACTAGCAGAGCATATGGATCTGTAACTCTGTGTCTCTGTTTTGCTAGAAAATTGAAATATGCTTTGGATGAAGTATGATTGTGATTTTGTTCAATCCCCAGGATGCATAGAAATTGTTTACACTCACTTACTTTCAAGAAAATGCTTGCCTGGCAGCCTTTCCTATACGTGGAACACTTCCTTGTTGACTTTTTATTTTTTGTCTTGAAAGGTCTTCCACCTTTAACACAGACTAACCGCAGATAATAGTATTTCAGAGCCGGATTAATATCCACCACACTATTAGGATTTCGTTGTATTTGATTGTCATTTGTTCTGCTATCACGCAACCAAAACTCATTGTTTGTGGCTTTCTTGTATTCCACCAAAACACAACTAAAATTTTCATATGAAGAAAATTGATCACTTACTTTCATATTTTATAGTTTTTACGCAAAATTAAAACAACACAATGTTTACATATCATTTAAAATACGTAACTATCATATTTTAGGTTAGAACTGCCGGCATTCCGTTTCGGCCGTATCTGAACCGGCGACGGCACCCGAGAAATTTTGTACCGGGTGCCGGCGCCGGTATCCATGCATCAACATTTTGGGAACCGGCGCCGGCTGCGGAGTCACTTCCTATTATAATTGCATATTCCTTATTATCGTTGGCACAAACCAAAACCGATTAGCAATAGTTTGTGTTGTATTAATTGCAAGTACCTTCATACAACCTTTGAATAATTTAATCCCAAACTTGTACAAACTACCAGAAAGAGTATACGAAATATTTGTCACGTTATATCTTCATGAAAATTAAGGAAACAGTTGAGGTAGCCTAACTAAATTTTCAAGCTTAATGAAAGCTAAACAGCTTCTTGTTGTCTCACCAAACAGTTTCTGGGTTCATTTCAATTTAATCGTGGAGCCGAAACTGATAGAGATCGTCACGCAACTAAATGGAGAGATAATAGAGAATTGTGGCTATGACATAGGTACGCAGCATCGTATCACGTTATAACTAAGGGATGGGACGCCTGTTGCTTTATTTTATACATCACAGGTTATAAGTATACGAAGATGGGATACAAAGATTCCGTCCTAACAAAGAAAACAGCGAAATATGAGTTAAAACGTTTTTATTTTTTCTCTTTTGAATCCGATTCCAACTTTTTGCCAACAAGAAAATTTTTCAAGTTCGGAAACCAATTGAAACCGATGGGGCCAAATCTGGCAAATAATGTTCTAGCGTATACATTTTTAACAACTATTACCCTTATTATTTCTCAATATTTTTGCAAAATTTCATGATCCAGCACATTCGCCAACCTCCAAAATATCTTGACCATTTGCATCCCAGCAGACGTCTAGTATCCATGCGTGGTACCTCGGCATTTTCTCTGACTCTGATTTGGATAATCGTATAGAGTAATAATTTTTTTGACTTATGTGTCTTTAATTTTACCGTGCTGTTTTATGTACCAATTTAGATTATTTTAATATGAATTAGTGCCTAGATATGTCCTTTTGCCGCTTCATAATTGTTCTTTATGGGAGAAGTCCCGTTTAAGTCTCTTAATAGCCATGTGCGCGTAGTTGTCGGATCCTCTCAACCTATAGGGTGTTATAATTTCACGGGATGATTCTCACCCATGGATTTTAACGTAACGACTTAACCAGTACGTCCTCCTTCTGCGCATTTTCCAGATTGGAAAGCGCGTCCTTTCGTTCCCACATTTCTCGCCGCTTTCCACTTCAGGGACGTAGCTGTCCGTAGAAACCAGAATTGGTCCAAACGCGGATCCAGGTGGGAGTCATGGGGGCCATGGGGGTCATGCCCCCCCCCCCCCCCCCCCCCAAATCATCAATAATACATATAACTATTAAAATATAAATATAAAGTTAAAAATATATTACTGTTCCCTGAATGACCCCCCCCCCCTCAAAACGAAGTTCTGGATTCGCGCTTGAATTGGTCATGGGGCATAATATCTAGTCACCAACAAGCGTCTGGATATGTGCTGTGTGGGACACCCTAGAAGCTCATACTGGCTTTCTGGGCCTAAGGCCAGTCTATTCCATTTTACTCTAAATTAATTAGAATTGCGAAATTTTCCTCTAAAAGTTTCTTCATATATATAGTGTCTTAGAGTCATTCACCTAATTATCACCTCTGTAAATAATGAAACGGCCCGTACCCGAGTCGTTATATCTGTGAAATTTTGCAAGGGCTCTAAAGAAAAATGAATATTCTCAACTATAAAATTCTAATAATATGCATACATAAAAACCTCTGTTTTAAAATAGTCTAAAAACGTCAAAAACGGTAAAAGTGTGCATAAAAAGGGTCTTCCAGGTCAAATTCTTTAAATTACGTAAAGCCAGAGGGCCCATCCAAGCTGCTGCATCAACAAGCCACGCTATATTCCCCGCCGAGGGTGGAAGCGCGAGTACTTAAGCGCTCGACGCGACCACAGAAAGGCATTCAGATTCAGATTCACATTCGATTCGCATTCAGATATCAGATAGACATTCAAATTTTCCTCTTTTTAAAAGTTAAGTCGTGACGATGCCGGTGGGTTTCTCCTGTTAGTAATTTTACTGTGTTGAAAAACTGCCAGTAAGTCCTTTGTCCCAAGTACAGTTACGTTAATTTGTTTTTGTATTATTAAGCAAGTAGTAAAATTGGATTTATTTTCACTTAGTGAAGTACCTTGTACGCCGATTTCAGCTGACGGTGAACACGCCGAGGCTGATTTAACTGGTGGGTTTAGGTATCTTTGGTAACGAAATTAAATCCATGAAACTGCTTTAAAAGAATCGTTTTACCTCATTAATAATTCTATAAAGATCGGATTTCTTTTTACTTGGTGAGGTACCGTGTACGCCAATTTCAGCTGACGGTGAACACGGCGAGGCTGATCTAACTGGTGGGTTTAGGTATTTTGGCAACGAAATTAAATCCTTTACTGTAATTTAATGTAACATATTATATGATTCCAAATACTGGCAGTCGTACATCACAGTTTAATCTTATAAACAATATAAAGTAATTTGTTAAAAAATATTAAACTAAATCTTAAAAATGGGGCAACATTTGGGGGAGAACTTAAAATGAAAGTATAAAATAAGAGTATCAAATATTATTTTACATAAATTATGACTGGAAAAGAGATCTAAATTCTTAATATTATTAATTAATATTCTTTGGACGGTAGAACTCCGAACAGCTGAAATATCTAACAAACTTCTAGTGCTGAGAGTGGGTTCTATTGTAATATGATACCTGCATACTACCTTAACTGCTTTATTTCGCACCGGATTTCGATATTCCTTTTTTCTTTTGTACAGATCCAGTTTCTCGGTATTTCGAGATCACGCATGTAAGTATCAGACACATGTGTATCTGGATATCATTTGTCAGATAAATTTGCAGCAGCTTTAACACAATAATTATTTCGGAAGAAAAGGAAAATAATTTTAATTCTTTCATGAATAGTGTAGATCATCTCTATTTAATACCGAATTAAAAATGAACGATACTGTTTAGATAACCGAGTTAAGCAGTAACCTGGTGATTTGGCCAATGTTATAGGTATTATTGTCCTAGCCGCATTTTTTTCTTCTTTGCGATAACATTCCTTATCAGTTTTGTTTCATCCCAACAATATTTTTCTTATAAAAATTAAGTTTTTGAGAACGGCTCATCCAAGCTTAAAAAAATGTAGGTGGCGTTAGAAAGTTAATTGACTGCCCTTTAAAAGGATGTTCCAAGTCCCTTCCATCCAATAGGGAATATGCAAATAACCCAAATAAATCTGAAATATTTTTTGTTATATTCTGTACATAAATTAAATCTTTATGGCAGTCACTGGTCCATTTATTTCGGTGTTTATTAACAAGAAAAAAAAGATTTTCTACTGCAAATTCTCGCGCGAATTTCGAAACTTGCAAAACGTGATCCCATTGGCTGTAGCGCCAAAAGTGTTTTTATGACTCATAATGAGTACATGGCGAATTCCAGTGTTGTAGGGTCATCGAAAAATCAATAAAAATGGCATATAATACGTAACTCATCTAATGAAATATAGGCGCTGCCCGTGAAATTTTAAAGTTGTATATCTCTATTGCTACTTATGGGACCCATGCCGAATTCAGGTTTTTTACTAGTGAGCCTACTAGGAATGTTTTGGTAAAGAAATAATTTGTAATGGTAATTTGCGAGAAAAGGTTGAATGTTTAAAATGGCCCACCTGGGAAAAAATTTACACGCTTAAGTATTTCATATATTATTTTTTTAAACAAATTTTACATCATTTTGTCGACAATTCTTAAATTTTTTTTTCTAAATTATATTTTAGGTTTGAAAAAATTCAAATGACTATAACTTTCTACTAACACATTTTTTTCTCTTAAGAATTGTCGACAAAATGATATGAAATTTGTTTAAAAAAAATACCTAAGCATTCTAATTGTTTTCCCAGGTGGGTCAATTCAAAAATAGAACTTTTTTTTCTTTACCAAAACACTCCTCATAGGCTCACTATTAAAAACCTGAACTTGGCCTGGGTCCTATAAGTAGCAACAGAGATATACAGTTTATAATCTATATAATATCCCTGCACTTAATGTAGAAGGTTTTTAAAATCTTATTTACGTATATTTCAAATCAAAATCGGTCCAGGAACCTTTCAATTTTGCAACAAAAATTGGCATTTTTGCGAAATTTTGACACATCCTGTCTTAATTTAGAGTAAATAAACTGCAATTCTTTGTTTTCATGGCAATCTTCGAAAATTTTCAAATTTTGCATGTCCCCGATGCAAATAAACCTATTTATTTATAACTTTAACAAAAAAGCAAGCGACTTAAATTAGAGGGAGGTATTGGATAATTAACGGATAAAATAAACCCAAAAAGAATCACTAAATAAGCAAAATAGTGTGCAATAATGAGGGTAAAAATAGGATTTGTCGGAAAAATCAATAAAATTCGGATTTTATCCCTTAAATACGCTCTTAGATGACCCATTCGGTAGTCATTTTAACTGTGATTATCACTTTACAAGGTAGTGTTGAAAATTGGGAAAAAATTAGATAGGAAAAAATACAGAGTCATTTAAATGTTCCGATGTCGAGGGCAAAAAAAGTCAAAAAATCGAAATTTACTCGACGTTTGCTTCCTTCCTATAAAGAATCAAGAAACTAAAATATGGAAATCATGTATTTCGCCGAGCTCTTTCCGATGATGCATATCGGATTTTTTTAAAAATCATTGTGACTCCACAAAAAAATAAAAACCGTGAACTAATAGGATCAAAAATCGAAATTTCCAGTTTCTCCCAAATATATCCATTTTCCAGTAATTTTAGGTTTAGCTAAATGTATTGCAAAAAAAAGTATTTGAGATTTTAAAGTTTCACTTATGAATCCGTTTTTCGATCCGACGTTTTGTTTTCGAGTTATTAGGTACCAAAGAGGGGTCTGCAAATGGCATTTTTCGACCTAAAAAAATTCAAAAGAATTACTTGCCACTTTCCGATCTTCATCAGTTTCAATAGTGTTCTGAAGCTCCCGGTCCTCTACAACATCCGAAAATTTACATCGATTTAATTCACTTATGCGACCTGTACCCGATTTCAACGGATATCGCGGACATTTCGACTGTGACGTTTAATAGCTCCGAAACGAAACATCCTGTATAACTAAATTTTTTACCAAAGCTAGTTGAACTATTTCTCTATCAACCCAAAAAAATCGATTGCCCCCCTCCCCCGCTAACTGTTTCCGAGAAAAACAAACCTGTTCGACTTTGGGTTAAGCTTTAAGTTAACATTTAAATTGACACTTTTTTTGCTGATCTATTGACGTCATTATGCACTAAGGACAAATAACTGCTTTTTAAATTGTAATAAATTATACCGAAAAGTTAACATTTTTTGTATCTAAATTATCTTAATAATTTTCTTCAAAATATTTTTTTGAGTTTGTAATGACTTCCTTAAACGATGTATGCAATAAAAAGAAATATGTGCATATTCCTTATTACAGATCCATATCTTTTCTCTCTGTTGTCAGCAAAGTTACGGAGACAGTCATCAACTTGCAAATTTTAAAATATCTTAAAAACACAAAATCATCCACAGCAGATAGTACGGATTCTGTCATTAGAAATCCACAGCGGATCTTCCCCTTGTCACACATAACTGGAACAAGTTTTTTGAATTTCATGGCGTATCCTAGATTGTTGCTCTTGGTATTTCCAAGGCCTTTGACCAAGTATCGCGTGCTGCACTGCTCAACAAACTAACTAAAAAAATTCAAAAGAATTACTTGCCACTTTCCGATCTTCATCAGTTTCAATAGTGTTCTGAAGCTCCCGGTCCTCTACAACATCCGAAAATTTACATCGATTTAATTCACTTATGCGACCTGTACCCGATTTCAACGGATATCGCGGACATTTCGACTGTGACGTTTAATAGCTCCGAAACGAAACATCCTGTATAACTAAATTTTTTACCAAAGCTAGTTGAACTATTTCTCTATCAACCCAAAAAAATCGATTGCCCCCCTCCCCCGCTAACTGTTTCCGAGAAAAACAAACCTGTTCGACTTTGGGTTAAGCTTTAAGTTAACATTTAAATTGACACTTTTTTTGCTGATCTATTGACGTCATTATGCACTAAGGACAAATAACTGCTTTTTAAATTGTAATAAATTATACCGAAAAGTTAACATTTTTTGTATCTAAATTATCTTAATAATTTTCTTCAAAATATTTTTTTGAGTTTGTAATGACTTCCTTAAACGATGTATGCAATAAAAAGAAATATGTGCATATTCCTTATTACAGATCCATATCTTTTCTCTCTGTTGTCAGCAAAGTTACGGAGACAGTCATCAACTTGCAAATTTTAAAATATCTTAAAAACACAAAATCATCCACAGCAGACAGTACGGATTCTGTCATTAGAAATCCACAGCGGATCTTCCCCTTGTCACACATAACTGGAACAAGTTTTTTGAATTTCATGGCGTATCCTAGATTGTTGCTCTTGGTATTTCCAAGGCCTTTGACCAAGTATCGCGTGCTGCACTGCTCAACAAACTAACTTCTTACGGTCTTCCTCCCATCGGTAGCTTTTTTTCTAATCGGCGCATATCTGTAGTGGTGGATGGTCACTCATCTAACTTTCATCCTATCAATGCTGAAGTACCCAAGGTTCAGTCATAGCGCTACATTAATGACCTGCTCTCTCTTCAACTACCAGTTCCAACCACAGTTGTTACGCTGACAATAGTACTCATCACTGACATCACACTAACATTCATTTTCCATACAAGTATCGTATTAAAAGCTGGATAATAGACGGAGATCTATGCATCTATCCCTTTCCCAGGATCTTTAATTCATCTTAGACTGGGGTACCCAAATAGGTTCAGTTTAACGCATCCAAAACCCAGTCTTGCTCCCTGCCACCCAAAAAATCCGGCAACACCTACCCCATCCACATGAACGGCAACGCCCTACAGAACAATAAAACAAGCGACCTTGTTGGCAACGCTTTTCTCCTTTTAACTTACACACTCTCTATGCTTATCAAATAAGACTTTACCTAGGGTACTATTCCCACATCTCGGGAGTGGCATCACCTTTGACACTAAACATCCTTGATTCTATCCAAAAGAGAACCACTCGATTCGTGGACGACCAAGTTCTCACAAGAAAACTCCCTTCTCTCGCTCATCGGCCCGCTATTATTTATTTGCTCTGCATTTGCATTTTGCTCTGAAAATCTGGCCGCTATAATTTCCTCCTTGGCTGTTCCTAACAGAATAAGAGGCGCGTTTCGTATAAATCCCTTTACTAACCAGCTACAAAAGCCTAGAACATCCAACTTCTCTCGCTCATTCATACCTAGGGCCTCCAGATTATGGAACAAATTGCCTGAAGATGTTTTCCCTTCCGCTTGCAACCTCAAGTCATTTAAATCTCGTAGCAGTAGATTACAATTACCTTCTCTTCAGATGCCAATGGTTCATTAGTACTTACGCTTAAAGTCTACGTGGGCTGCCTCAGATAAAAAAAACTCTCTCACAAGATATTCCTTTCCATTTAACATTTTAAGAGTAAAAGCCACTCCGTCTAAAATACTCTAAATGGTTAAAATTTAGGGAATTATTATGTCAAAACAATATGTTCCCCTTTAAACTAAAAATATTACGTCAAAAAAGAGAATCCTGGGTGGAATGCTTTTGATGGGCCACCCTGTATATCCCCACTGAAGATTTAAAAAACTTAAAAATACAGTTGGTATTTAAAAGTTAGGCTTCCAAATTAAACTACCAACCAATAAGATTTCGCTATTTTGTTACAGTTTAGTGTTCAAATCAATTCGCTGAACTTACTAAAAATTCAACTTGATTAGTTGAAATTGGTTTGCTAAGATCGAACGTAAACAGAATTTTAATTCCTTCAATACCGTTCTGTAGAGTGTAGCAACTTGCGTACGTTTTTATGTTCCTAATTTGCTGTCGATCGCGGGATTAATTTTCTGAAATGTTCGATTTTAATTTAGTGAAGCCTTGTTTTTATTTTGTAAGATTTAACGGTAATTGAAAAAATATTGCGCTTGTTTGCTGATTGAAAGTATATATTTATATTCCAGTTGCAGCGACGTGCAGGATAGTATCAATTCGATGCCCTACACGCATCGTATCGACAGCACCGGATACCAACCCCTAAAAGCATCAGATATTCGGGTATCAAAACTAGATGCAAAAAAGCATATTATGCCTTGTTTCATTTACATTTTAACTTCATGCTGTCTGTTATGTATAAATGATACATCCACATTTTAAAGTAAAAGTATGGATACCATCAGGTACCGCCCAATTGCACATCACTACCAGGTAGCCAAAACCATCATGTGATTTCTAACAATCACTCCAACTCAACCGCCTATACAGTTTTGGAACTAGAGAAAACACTATTTCCAACGGAAGGCAATAAGTGTCCTTGCTTATGTGAACCAAAGATAGCACCACTCACACCGGGAAACTGTTATAGTTCCGGTAATGGTAGTAATAAAATAATTCCGTATAAACCAAAACTAAGTGTAATAGTATAATTTATTATAACTTTCCTTTGCGACACTTTTCTTTATCTTTAAAAATTAAGGTGCTTTGGTCTTGAAGCCACTTCGAAAAAATTACATTTGCTTCCCTACTATAAGCCGCACATAAATTCTAAAATAGCCGTTTATTGTTTTAAGCCAGTCACCAACTTCTATCGGGAATAAAATTTTGTGAGAAATCAATAAAACAAATCCAAATGTCGACACACTGTATATACATGCTACCAGCTGTCTACGGCCATATTAATATTAATTTTATATTTTTCGACGTCTGACTCCTCGTTATAAATTTTTAAAAAAATTTTAAAAGTCATTTACTTTTGAAAAGGGGCAAAAATCTGGTAATTTTTAACATTGCCCTTTATGACCAAATTTGTGCCGGTTTCAGATGTCAAACACTGAAGAACAAAAGAGGGAACATATTTTTTTAATTTGTTTACCCTGGCTTTTTACCTGTTTAGAAATCTCATGCTGTATCTGTATTGAAAGTTTTAAATTAATTAATACAGCAAAAAATTGTGACCTAATACATTTAACAAAATTATGATGTATAACATTTAAAAAAATTGTGGCCTTATACACTCCAAAAAATTGTGGCCTAATACACTCATCATGGCCTAATACACTCCAAAAAATTGTACCGAATACACTCTAAAAAATTCTGGCCTTTTAGTCAAACGTTTTTTAGACGTGTATAAACATATTTGAAAAGACTGTATCAAAAATCTACAAATACAGGCCTATTTGACATTGAAAAATGGACCAATCCCACCAAAAATATTTATATAGGTCACAGTTGGGTTTTGGGGTACATAGGTCACAAGTGAGCAAATTGGTGTATGTGTGTTTCGAAATGTACTGCATGCATTGAAACCAGTAAATCCTGGTATGAATTCAGATGGAGAAAAATTAGTCATAATGTCAAATATCGTGTTCAATCTCAATGACCTTGAGGCGCGGCACTTAGGATGCCTGCACCATCGCTTTGCGATGGTGCAGGCGTCCGTACTATACGGCAGTTACGTTACATTTGAAGAAGACACGGCAGTGGCTGTGATGCTGTGATTTAAATTTATAACCTCGGTCCACGTACTTGATGCCAGACGGCCGGCCGATCGTCTCGTCAATCCTTGGCTCGCCGTCGCGTCGCATGAAGTACAGGCGACATTGGAGCTGACGCATCTGGTCTGGTTTTATCTGGGCTACTACTATAAAGGTGCTTCTAAACGGGCAACACTATTCTGCAATATTATCCAACGATAACCCGGGAATATGTACATCGCCATTGTTGCAGAAATATATCTGGAACAGTATAGCCCATATCATATACCTGTAAAGGGGCTACAGTCAGGCAACAATGGCTGACGAAATTGTTCGTATTGCATCGGCTTTTATTGTCCTAAACAAATATACAAAAACGACAAAAATGTGAATTCGATCTTACTTCAATAGGCGTGACACCTTAGATAACTTAAGTGAAGAATTAATTCTTGATAAACATTATTTGTTATTTCAAAGTTTTGCAGCGACAGTAGCCCGTTCATCTTTTCTTGCATTTCTCTCATTGTATATTTCAGTTTGAACATCCCACAGTACAGGAAGTAAATCTATTTCATAAATGAAGTTGATAATTTTTTCATTTGACCATGTAAATATTCATTTTTCTCAAAATAAAAGTATAAAACAAAACGATAACTTCCAAATTCCGCAATTAATAAAACGACAACACACGTCAAAAAGAGATGCAGATATGTCGTAAAGCGAGACAAAAATAGAGAAGGCTTGGCAATATTGCAAGTATTTTCGATTGCGGAGCGATCGACCGGCAACCCATTAAAAATACCAAACATGTTGGGCTATATTACCAGGCAATCTGAAATATATTGCAATATATTTCTACATAATAATATGGCTGGCAATGTTTCCGGTAACTTCCAGCAACACATTGCCATAAAAATGTTGCCCGTTTAGAAGCACCTTAACACAAATAAAACAATCCAGAGAACAGCTGTTTAAACAAAGAGTACAATACTAACTCTCAACTAAACACTCAGAAGTGTTGTGTTCACAACCTAATAATATGTAAAAAGCATTCTAAACATCTTATCCAGGCATGTAGTGTAGATAGACCAAAACCATAATTTTCCTCTATGTCCACAAATGAGGGATCTCGTTGATTCATAATTTTTGGTGTTGCTTTGCAAATGTTACTCATCTGGGTAGATTTGGTTTCTGTAAGGGCATTGCACACTTTGCCATCTACCATTGTTAATAGTAGCTCATGATAAACAATTACTTCTTTATTATCCAAATTCACTTTGGTTGGTTGCAAAATGTTGATCCGATTTTAAAAAATTTCTGTTTCTACTTTCGCTGTTGCGTCATCTTCCTTGTTGAACATAAACTTTACTAGGCGGCAGTACATTGTAGAGCTTGGTCTTGGATTTTTCCAAACACTTAACATCATCACATGAAGGTAACTTTATGGGAACAAAGGAATAGAGAAATAAATATTCATCATTAGAAGTTTCATCTACAAATTTTTGTTTGTATCTGCTGTGGCCGCTGCTACCATCACAACCTCACTTACTTACTAAAGTTTATTCCTTTGCTAGATAAGCCTTCTATGATATTTTTTGGACGTTAATAAAGCGTTCAGCAGTTAAGTTTAAAATAACTTGAATTTCCATTTCAACCCTAGTGTCCGTTACAGTTATAAATGCTTCTATTGGCAAAGCGGCCCTTCTGACTTTTTAAGGGCATAATACGAAGGAAATACTTTATGTCCAGCTTGCATCGTCCACTGGCGAGTAGTTTTATAGGAATAAGAAATAGATTTTGAGTCTACATAATAACAAAGCTTCATCACTAGTAAGTGACCTTCTAAAACGCTCAGTATGCCATGTTTGTTTTATTTTACTGGCTTTCTCTGGAGATGAGGTTTAAATTTCCTTACTTAGTGCTGCTGCATCTCTCTATCCAGAAGCACGCATAAAAAGCTCTGTAGCTGAAGCCAACTCCTGTTGACTCCGTGCTTGTAATAAGTACGAAATGCGCCTTCTTTTGGTTTTCAAACACACATCTTCAAATTTCACTTTGGGTCTTCCTTGCATTGCTGAACTGGAAGGTTGTTCAGACTGTCCATCTGGATGCGTTTTTCTCTTAAAAACAAAATTTCTTGAGTCTAACCATTGCCTCTTTCTTAATAGAAAAACCTTTTTGATTCTACCATAAGCATTCCACTTTTCGTAAATTTTTAGAAACATTAACGAAGTCCAATGTTTTAGTTCTTTATGAACTAAAAACTACTTGAATTGAATTTAGTTAACAAATACTCGAACAATTTCACATTTCGGACCGTTTTTCATGTTTAATCCACTCTTCGAACAATTCTCGTTTTGAGATTTCAAAAGTATTGTCTGAAAAAAGAGAAAATCTCCGTAAATGCAAAGAAGTGCAAAATAAATTATACATATAAATAAACAAAAGACTTGCCACTACAACATGTAAAAAAATTAGACCGGTGTTCTTAAAGAGAATATCTGCTAAAGATTGATAAACTACATGTGATCGGCAAAAATAACCCCCTTTTCTCTTTGGTATTTTCCCGATGAAAACAATACAGGTTAAATATTCTTTATACACGTAAAAACAATATATACCTTAGTGAATAATAAAGATTGCACACGGGTTTCACAAATATTTACACACTATAATAATCGGTCGACACAAGAGGTAACGTATAACTGACAAAGCAGTACCTAAGGTGGCTTCCACTAAACCCTACCTTCGGAACTTTACTACCTGGTTATAGATTGTAACTTTTACAAATGCTTCTGGTTTTGTTTTCTTTAGGGTTTGTCTAAGAAAACGTAATTATTTTAAATCAGTAATTTGAATCTTACTTTTGTCCCCCTAGATTACATTAAACGACTAACCGTGTACCGTTTTGGTTATGCAGTCTGTCGTTGATATTCCCCTTTTGTCATTGAGCAAACGAGCTCAAAATTTGCAGGTTGTCCAAAACAGTCAAATTCTAAAAATCTTAAAACACAAAAAAAATTAAACCCTTCAAGCCACATTTTATTTAAGCTTTTGATGAGGGAGATCCATCAAAACAGATTTTGCTCTAAATAACTAGCAGCCATAATCTCCCTCTTGACTGTTTTTAACAGAACAATAAGAGGCGTGTTACGCCTCCCTTTACTGTCCTGCTACAAAAGTCTAAAACATCCCACTTCTCTTGCCTATTCATACCCAGGTTCTCCAGATAGTGGAACAAATTGCCTGCCGATGTTTTCCCTTTCCCTCCCAACTTCTAATCTTTTAAATCACGTATGCCCTTCCCTTCTCTTCAGACGCCCAGGTGCGTTAGTATTTAGGCTTGGTCTATGTGGGCTCTCAGGTAAAAAACATAAGACCGTGACTTAAAGCTATTTACATCTTTTACAACTTAAACTCGATCTAAAACAGGTGTATACAAAAAACGTAAAGTGTAAAGTAAGCCCTTATAGACTAATAGGAGACCCAAACTGGTCGATATGTGGAGAAAAGTTTTAGACATGTATAATAATTGAATAATAAGCTTCTGCCAAATTCATATTCGTTGAATCATGTACCAGACCTAATGTCTATTTTTGGCTTATAAATGTCAAATAAGTTCTGTTTTGAATTTAAATCCTTTTAGTAAATACGAGGGTTAGAGAGCCCACGGAGTTAATTAAAATAGGAAGCCCCAGGTGGATAGGTTTGGCACACCAGTCGCTTTTACCTTGTTAACAATTATTGCTCTAATAAAAGGGTTTATAAAGTCCTTAAAGGACTTAAGTATTAGCCCTGAACTGTGTTTCTTTAATTTGACAGCGTTAGGATAATTTCGTTTTATAAAAGGTGAAATAGTTAGCTTAATTAGCTGCCAGCTGGCTAATTCGGTTTTGCAGTAACATGATTTGCTATTATTGAAGAAAAATGAGTACTTATTAAGAAAAACGACGGCGACTGCAGGTATAGGACTTTTGTCAGTGAATCGCTGAGTGCGAAATTATCGGCTAGATTTTTTGAATAATTATGTTTTCTTATCATTTAAGTTAAGGCAGGAAAAAACACTTTTAATTCCTTATGTACAATGCAGAACACTTAAAATTTTGTTTTCTGTTTTTATTCTATCTCGAGTACCTACTATCTTTCCGACTAAAAAATGCCCCCCCCCCCCAAAGCCTTGTACAAAAAGGATTTCAATAGCAAATTTTATAAAAATGAATATTGTAACATAAATATTAATCATTTCTACACAGAGAGAAAAAAAAGTTGGTGGGTATTAAATCACATTCTATAATTTTTTAAATAAAAAAATAATTCCCTGGATAAAACCATATTTCAAATAAAAAAGCGATACTTGCAACAAAATTTCTTTTATATTTTGCATAATTACTGTAATTAAAATATTTAGTTGAGAAATATATTCTTAAAAAAATTAAATTATTTTTCCGCCAACAAAAGCTTTAATAATTAATAGAAAAATTCGCATAATTAAACATTGTATTAAACGTTGCATTGTACAAATTAAATTGTATTGTCGCAATAACGAAGAAAATCTACTGACGATTATAATTTAATTTTCCTAATAAGGGAAAAACAGAACTAAATATGTGATTCCAAAAATTAAAGTTTATTCCTGACAACTAAATCGCGGCTTATGAGAATAAAATTATTCTTTACGCTAGCCCTAACCGCCATGCCATCCCGGCGTGCGTCGCATTTACCCATCGTCCCTTGATGAGAAGGCAGACTAAGCGGCTACTCCGGTAGTAAAAGTGAAGGTGACGGCCATTTGGTCTATTTTTGTTAGTGTATATATTTATGGATAATATAATAGCCTTTTTTGTTGTTTTCTTTTGTAGGGATATACCTATAAATGTACCAAGATATGCATGTATTCAGTGATAAGTAAAATTTAAAGTTTCTTTGTATTTGGTAAATATTTGGCGTTATAGTATAGATCTTTTATAGAACAAAAAATAAAAATATACTTTTGTGTATGGCGACTTTATTGCAGGGTTTTATTGTGTCATTTTAAAAATGATTGTATCACATTAAATGCAATAAATATGTGAAATGAAAGTAGACATTTTCATCTTTTGATTTATAAAAGCTCTATATTTTAACTTCAAGAAATATTTTCTTACTGCTTAAGGTTCTCTTTGCTCCGCTATGTTTAGTATTGTCAACCTAATTCAGTTTTTTTACGTTTATCTGCTTTACTTTAGCATTTGAAAAAAGTTATGTATAATATGATATTCGTTAAGCAAATCATTACTAGGCTAGTATGAACGCATATTTCAATCTATTTCTTAACTGTTTGGCCCGCAAAAAATTTACGATCATGGTGTCAGAAAAAATGTCACTAAATTTTTTGCGGGCCAAACATTTCAAAAATAGATTGAGATATGCGTTCATACTAAACTAGTATATAATGATTTTCTTAACGAATAGCATATTATACATAACTTTTTTCAAATGCTAAAGTAAAGCAAATAAACCTAAAAAAACTGAATCAATTTTTTTTGGGAACTATATCGGGATTGCAAATAGTATATATCTTTCTTAGTAAAACTAAGGTTTACTTCACGTAATTAAATTAAGATATTTTTATTAACCAATATTAGTTGTAGGTATCATACCTTCACATTAAATGAATTAAATGATAATTGATACAATTAAGTCATATCTTACTTTATCGTGTAAATTTACTTACAGAAATTATGATTTACTTCAGTTGATTAAACCTGCCAATTAAATAATTAAATTCGCTGAATTATATATTTAATTGCTCGATACCAATTAAATAATTTAATTGAAAGAAAAAAATTTTACTTGTGGAAATTAATTCTTTCTCTCTGTGATAGAGATGGAATATTCTCGAGAATTTATTTTTGGGAAATATTCTCCGAGAACAATGAGAATTTATCGAAAATTTTGGAGAATTTATTTTATATGTTGGAGAAATTTATGTTTTGACTGCATAAACTGAAAGAATCTATTTTTTTACTGAAAAAATAAAGAGATGTAGAGATGGAACATTCTCGAGAGTTTATTATGGGGATATATTCTCTGAGAAAAATGAGAATTTATCGGAAATTTTGGAGAATTTAATTTATATGTTGGAAAATTTTGTTTTGTTTGACTGCGTAAATTGGAAGAACATATTTCTTCACCCAAAGTAGTTTTTACAAAAATTTTATCTGAAAAAATAAAGAAATAGCACTGCACAATACCTAATTTAAAATATTTAAACTTTAAATTAACGTGATTACGCGTCTTAGTCAAAATAAAGACACCTTAAATTTTTATTTCCATTATTTTCGAGTAACTTTATTTATAAATAAAACACAGCCTAGAAACGAATTGTATAAAATCCCATGTCTAAACAAGTTGTTGAAAACGACACAGGAAAGAAATAAAGATGAAAATGCTCCAAGCTCCATCTATGATACAATAGCGGCATTAAAATAAATTACCTTAAATTTCCGTAAATTCTCATAAATTCTCCGAGAATAAGAATTTTTCCGATAACGTTCTCGTTTTCGGAAATATTCTCGGTTGGTTTCCAGTAATTTATATATTTTTTTTCTAAAATCATAAATTCTCGAGAATTTATGCTGGGAAATATTCTCGGTAATTTACCGTTCTCCGGAAATATTCCCTTGAGGACATTCTCATGGCACATCTCTAATCATTCCTACATATTCTACAAAATATTATAAACAAAATCCAACTTTTGCCGTCTATGTACGATCTTTGAAATAAATATCAAGTGAAACAAAAAAAATATAAATAATAGATCAATACTAATATGTAATATAATAAATGCAAGCCTTTTTGATTTATATGCTCTTAGATTGTTTCTGAAAACATTCCTTTCACATCTCACTGCGATCTCATCAAAATTGGCACCGTATTTCATGTATAAACTGTAAGTGATAGTTTAGAACATAAGTACATTGGAAGTGTTAATTTTTAAAGCTAGTTTTCATTGTAAAATATTTTTAATTCGAAATTCAAAATATACGTTGTTATAATTGACATGATGCTTTATGTACTTGTTTTATAATTATTAGAGGGTGTGTATTGCATAATTCCCCGATGTCTGTTTATAAATACGTCCGCACAAAGGAACTGATCCTTAATAACATTCAGTGGCGTGCTAGGCATACAATGAGCCTGCGGTGCCTGCGAAAACTTTTTTTTTAATATTTGCCTCTATTAATGTTATAGTCTTAGCTTCTTTGTTTAGACTTATTTTTATTAAGTCACAAAAAGGTGTAGTAATTATAGATTTACTCCAAATGCCGTTGTGGATTTATAACTTTAGTGTTAAAAGCAATTTACAACTTCTGCACAAGACCATGTACGAAATCTTAATTTGAACAACAGTGAAAGGCATAGGTTACAGGTCACCTCTGTGCCTTTGGGAACAACTTTTCATCCGATACTACATAACCACATAGGAACCTTCGACAGTGTCTACTGCAGATGTAGACGAAACATTAGGTAGAATTACCTTAAGAGGGGCATCAGATGCCTGAAAATCTTACTAAACACTGTGCTAAAACTCCTCAGAATTTTGGTTAATATTATTTAATGAATTTATGTTTTTTACGTAATTCAGTGATGCCTAGGTAACCCACTTATGAGTATATTTATATGTTTTTCCAGTACTCAACAGATGGTGCTTGACGTAGCACAGAAAATATGTTTTGCGTTATATTGTTATATACAGTGTATGAAATAAAGTCGGATAAATGTTAACTTTTATATCTATATACGCTACAAAACGACGTTTAACTTCGCCGATCGGACTATCCTCCGCCTGATTACTGAGGTGAGACGACGCCCGGCACGGTTAGTACTTAGTTGGGTGACCTCTTAGGAACGCCGCCGCCGTTTTTCGCCGCTCTAACCAAGGAAGGTGGTAGAGGAATTCTTCCTCGGCCGAGGTTGTACCAGTACCACCCCACACATCCTCTTAAAAGGCAGGTGAAATCCATACGGATGTTTCCAGCTTGGACGTGTGAGTCGAATTTCCCCAGTACATCCACGGTACATGGTATTTAGACTCAAGCGCGGGTCCAGGGGGGTCATGACCCCCATCAAAATCATCAATAATACGTCATATAACTATTACAATTAAAAATATAAATATAAAAAAGTTATAAATGTATTACTGTTCCCTGAATAACCCCCCCCCCCCCCCTTCCCAAAACGACGTTCTGGATCCGCGCCTGTTTAGGCTTCAGTCTTCGTGGGCTATCGGAAGAAAAAATAACTCTGTTCTCTTCTTGTAACTCTTCCTACTCAAACATCAAATGTATTATTCGTACCTATTTATTCTGGTTTAAGGTTTTTTTTGGCTCATTATCAGTGTGGCTGACTTTATAGCCATATAATGGGCTTGAGAGAAATAAAATTAGAATACGTAACGCTGCTGGTAATTTCATATACCATAGATTTGGCAGTGTAAGAGTTCCGAGATATTTTTCATACGCCTTCAGACTCGCGGTCACTTGTCCACTTAAAATAAAAGTTGTAAATCCTTAGTTCTACTATAGTGTACAGAAGAAACAAAATTCTTTTAACTGTGGTTCTATCAACGTAAAATATGTTTTTTGTAGCAAATTCCTACCAGGTATTGGGACAGTCATACTCATCTCATCTCATAATAATAATAAATTTATAAAATAAATATAACCAATCTAGTCTAGTATAGAGTAGAACGGATCGGAATGTGTCATTGATAGTGTGGTCAAACCACGATGTCTCGATAACAATATGGATTTGTAAAGCTGACGCCTCGACGCGACCGAGGCATCGGCTTTGAGAAAAAATGTCTGCCTTCACCCGTCCTTATTCTCCCGGCAACTGGCAAGGTAGCCGGAAAATTGGTGGACCTCCTAAATATTTTATTTTTGGCCTTATGCTTGCTGAAGTGATAAGTCGCTGGTGCGGATAAAATTTTCAGTGTCTTTAAGTGCTTTTTTGGTGTTTAACGAAGTTAGCTATGCCAATATCCATTGTTCTAACAAATAAGTAATTCTTCTAAACTTGAATATCCGACAACATACTTTTCCGAGAGGCAGTTTGTGGAAAATAATTGTTGTAAACAATTTATTTAAAAAAAAATGTGATCCAAAGAAAAATCCGAAAATTTGGTTCTCAAAAGAAATATTTTCGAACAATTATATTTTCGATAATGGAAAATGATTTTCAGAAAATATGTTTTTCCAAAAACCTTCCTGTCGAAAATGACTAGTTTCTTTAAAAAAAAATTAAAAATCTTTGTAGCTACGTTTTTCCTATAACGGTTTTGCAAGCTGAGCTTTTTGGAAAAAATGCACAGAGTATCTTTATTTCAAGCTGTTATTTACAATAACAAAACAGAAAGCCACACTTCCTGTATAGTTTATTTAAATCCATAGCAATCACGATTAAGCCTAATTTGACGATTTCCCTTTTTGATAACTTTTACCCTTTAATTTGTACTGAGTACAAAGGCATGTCAACAAAAGATCAAACTTTATAACCTTGTTGCTCATGACTCATTACAAACCGTCAAATACTCTTTGTCTTACAATAATGCTGTTAGGGTCCAAAGTCTGTACTTTAGTGATTGGGAATATTTTCCCAATTTTTTTATGACCATATTACACGGGGTAGCTTTTACGAAAATTGCAGCAGTTTTAATTGCGCCATGGTCAAACCATTCTGCATAAACACGCTCATGGCGCATGCGCGCAATTCAAACTGCTGCAATAAGTTGCCCCGTGTACTATGGTCACTATAGCAACACCGCCATTAATCTACTTTTCTATTTGACTAGTTTCGTTCGCATCAGAGGCGCAACAATGGGGGTCTAGGGGGCTTAGCCCCCCAAACTCGCTATTAGCCCCCCCCCCCTAGACCGATTGTTGTTCCATAAAAACAAAAATATCAAATTAACTTTCTCTTAAGGGTTAGGGCTTAAGCCGCCCCAAAAGGCACTGTCTAGTTGCGCCACTGGTTCGCATACAAATATAATAACCAGAAGCGTTCCTATCTGTAACTTCCCTATATAAAGCTTGAAACACACTTATTCGGACGGCAAAAATACTGAAAGAATTAAAACACTTTCTTATGAGAACCTGTTATAAAGTTTGTAGTAATTTCTTCCGAATTCCTTTAGCATTATTGCCGATCGGTTCCGGCTGAATAAGTATTACAAGCTTAAGCTCTAAAATAAGTGGCGTCCCTGCAGGATTAAGAACATGACACAAAAAACATGACCCCAGCCTCAGGGCTCGTAATTGTCCTCCCCCTCTGTAATGTGGGGATTGCGAAGATTTGCTCAGGATTGGTTGGGATGCTGATAATTAACTTACAGGTATAACAAATCAACTAGGTCTTGCCCTGTATATGTATTATCAGGACAAATCAAGTCTTAACCGACCCGCAGGATTAGGGCGGCAGGGACGCTACTGATAATAACCCTCTTACACCAACCTGTGTTTTATAATAACTTGTATATTATGTATTATCACGGTTAAAATAAGCCTGACTATACCTGGGTTACTCTACTGCTCTCTGGAAGGTACTGGCTGAACTTTAGGGGTTCGTGTGATGACTAAGCAGCTGATTGTCAAAATTAAACATAACAAATAAAACTACAACATTTTGTCCGTGAATGGGTATCGTCCTTATTAGGAAGTTTTTCAGGCTAAACTTTTGTTTAAATATTTATTGCAATACAGACAAGGAGTTGTTCCATTTTCATAAGGTTCTGTGACAGAAATTTGCCAATTTGTTTGTCAAATACATGATTATCTGGCCGCATTTCTTGACGAAAATGGTACAGTTCCTAGCTTGATATTCGGCTCAAAATTGCCCTAAAAATTAGTAGTTTTTGCAATGACCATTTTTGCGCACAGCTCTGCAAGACCTTTTTTTTCTTGATGCCCCTCTTAAAATCACGGCCAAAGAGCTTGGAAACCTTAGATACCGGTTTCCGCTACTGCGTAAACTTAAGTAAACCGGTAATAATTGAAGTTACCGGTTTGCTCAGGTTTGCTTAGCTGAGCAACCTGAGAAAATCGATAACGTCTTTAGATAGTAATAGATAGAGCACGGTTTACTCAGGCTTCCTTAGCTTAGCAAACCTGCGCAAACCGGTAACTTATGTCTAAATATAAAAGTTACCGGTTTGCTTAGCTGAGAAAACTTGATCAAATCTTAGTTGATGTCAAAATTTGCGGTCGTGGAAGCCTTAAAATTTAATTCTTGGGTTAGTTAGGACTTCTTCAACAACCGTCGTACAAAGCTGCCATGTCACTGATTCAGAAATTCAGTAAATGATTCCGCAATTATAAAATACACGCCCAAGGTGATTGATCGTATAACGGGGCGCGTCCCAGCGTTCGTGCACAGGGATATAACCTACACCATACAGTCTGACTGCACCTAAAGTTACCGTGTTTGTTAATTCCCATATAGAAACTGACATTGCATTGACCAGATCCTCGAATCGGTTTACACGCAAGGGCAAAACGTCTGGGATTTCACAAAAAGTAAACAAGTGTTTTTACGTATCGGCTGATTAGCTGCCAAGGTGTTTACACTTAGATTTATTATCCTTTATTCCTTATTAAAAGGTTGTTAACTGGATTGACTTTGTCGGGTTTATTTTTCTTGTAGCGTGGCTTTACTGATTTCGCGTGGAAAGGGATGTGTAAACAGAAATAAAGTCTTTGGGTTGTAATAGAAAGATTAAGTGTGATTAGACGTCACGTGTTTGGATTGACATGCTTGGAAAAGTTACTTATTTAGCATCATGAAATATAAAGCATTTACTGCCTTATGTAATGGTTCATCCAAATTCACTGATATCATTATTATTAGCGTGCCTTTGTATACTGCCGATGGAATTCGACAGTTAAGACAGAAGATTGAGTGTCAGCTGTCATGCCAAATTTTGACAAATGACTTTTAATTTATAGGTTAACTACCGCCTGTAAAGTCATATCATCGTTCATGAATATCAGTATTGTCCAGTCGCCTTTAAACAATATGTAGGTGTGCCAAGGGTTGACCAGGATTTCTTCTGTATTTTTTACAAAAAAGATATTAGAACCTACAATCAGGCAAGCCAGATGTTTTCTGGCTAAAACTTACCCTTAAATCTTCCATTAAATTTATCTGCTGCATCTACCGCTCCCCCTCAGACAATTCGTACCATGCGTTCTTTAACTTTCTCTCGGTAAAAATAGACCATCGTAACTCTGAATTTCCCTTTGCTAAATTTATCATCCTAGGCGATTTTAACGTCCATAGCAAGGAATGGGTAGGATCCACAAAAACCGACCCAAATCACCAATTTAATCAGGAAGCCACCATACTTTCCCCGCGTTCCTACTGATAATCGAAACCCACTAGATATTTTCCTTACCACCCATCCTGGGCCATACTTAACATCTATACGCGCTCCCCTTGGTCGTTCAGATCACGGCCTCATTACCGTCTCTTGCCCTATTCATCCCAAGTTCGTTGAAATCATCCGAAACGCACGATCTGACAGTACCATTTTGCCGAGTGGGATGGTCTTCGAAACTTCTTCTCTGCTTTACCTTGAAACCTTGTCTGCTTTTCCACTCCCGATCCCTCCGAAATTTGCTCTCATATCACAGGTATCATTCAAGTAGGTATTGAAATATTAATTCCACATACCCGCAAGAAACCTAAACTTCACCATCAAAAGCTCTGGTTCTCCAAGGCCTGTGATAAAGGCAGGCTCTAAAAGTCCAAGCTTACAAAAGGTATCTTCAAAATCCTACACCCGAAACTAAATTTTCACCGAGGCAAAAAATCAATACAATCAAACGAACTTAAAACCCAACCCAACCTGAACAACCGCATAAAAGATAAAAAGTGCTTTTCTGTTCCAACGGCAGCAAATATTTCTGGTGACTTGATACAAAAATTAGTCAACGCTTCTGTGGAAGCACTTTTCCTCCCATGACCTCTATCAACGGAATTTTCTCCACCTCTAGAGGGATAGCTGAGCTATTTGCCAAACAATTCGCTGCCAATTCCACCCTTATTCCTCCTGCCATTTTTGCTTTTTCAACCGCTACGTCTGTGCCCCATAAAATGTCCGACATCATACTTAGGTTAACCAGGTTCAAAAAATTCTTCTATCCCTTGACGATAAAGAATCTTCCAGTCTGGATGATATACCAGCAATTGCTTTAAAAAATGCGCTCCAGAACTGTCACCCCTCTTAACTCGTCTTTTCCAGATGTCCTGTGACAATGGTATCTTCCCAGGTAGCTGGAAGACTGCTCGTGTGCAGCCTGCCCAGAAGAAAGGTTCCAAGTCCCTTCCATCAAATTTTAGACCTATCTCTCTTCTTTCTGTTGTGAGCAAAGTTATAGAGAAAGTGATCAACTTGCAAAATTCTAAAATATCTAGAAAAACACAAAATCATCCATGGCAGTACGGATTTCGTCACTAAAGATGCACAGCTGACCTCCTTACTTTTGGTACTCATAACTGGAACAAGTCTCTCGAATTTCATGGTGGTGAATCCCAGAATATACTACTACCTGCTAACCTGCTACCTACTAATACCTGGATCGGTGACTTTCTCTTTAAGCGGCGCATATCTGTCGTGGTGGACGATCATTCATCTAACTTCCATCGTATCAATGCTAGCGTACCCCAGTCCTGGCACCAACTCTATTTCTTCGTCACATAGTATAATTGTGCCAAAAATAGTATACAATACTTAGTCAGTAAGAGCTCACCGATCTCGAAAATTTACAAAACTCAGCCACGCGGGCCTCTTCTTGCTGCAAATTTTTTCGCTCGGTAAAAGACACTGACTATGTATCATAATATAATATACAATTTTAAAACGCTACTTAGTAGCAAATAATACTTGTCAGATTCTACTGATAATCCCAAATAATCCATCACCAAAAAATTACCTTAGTTTCTAGTTTTATTAATATACATCGCTTTTCATATGAAGTCACGCAAGCGTTAGATAAATCATACCTAACAAAGCCCTATTATCCTTTTATGGGGAATAAAGGTTTATAAATCTAAAATTAAACACCTTGTTGTTAATAAGCTAATATGTCTGTAAATCAAAATGTTGTCTTTATTTTCCTTAATGGAAAGAAATATTGTAATCGTGAAGTAATGGCCTTTCCTTTTGAGAATTTTTAAAATCTTTATTAAGTAATGAAAAACATTTTTTTTATCTGAGACAGCCCACGGAGGCTTCAAGCCTAAGTACTAACGTACTGGGGGAGTCTGACGAGAAGGGAAGTGTAATCTATTGACCCAAGATTTAAAGGATTGGAGGTTGGGATAGGAAGGCAAAACATCTGAAAGCAATTTGTTCCATAATCTGGGGACCCTAGGTATGAATGAGCGAGAGAAGAGAGAAGTGGGATGTTTTAGGCTTTTGTAGCTAGACAGTAAAGTGATGCATACGTAACAAACCTCTTGCTCTTCTGTTAGAAACAGTCAAGGGGGGAATTGTAGCGGCTGGTTCTTTAGAGCAAAATCCGTGGAAGTATCGGTAGCAAAGGGATAAATTCCCAACAGCGCGGCGATGAGCGACAGAAGGGAGTTTTCTTGTAAGGACTGGGCCACTGATGAGTCGAGCTCTCTTTTGGATAGAATCAAGGATGTTAAGTGTCGAAGGTGGTGCCGCTCCCCAGATTTGGGAACAACACTTTAAGTTATATATTATTTGGGAAACATAGAGAGTGTATAAGTTGGAAGGGGACAAGTATTTTCTGGCTAGAAAGAGAAAACCAAGCTTTTTAGCTGCTGATGTAGCTACTGAAGTGATGTATTTGTGCCAGCTGAGATCATGTTCGAAAGCGATGCCAACAATACCGAACGTTTCATTATTCTGTAAGGCTTGCCATTCATGTGGATGGGGTAAGTGATGCTGGATTTTTTGCGTGACAGGAAGCAAGACTGGGTTTTGGAGGCGCTGAACTGACCAGTCTAAGATGAATTGAAAATCTTGGGAAAGGGATTAGATGCATAGATCTGCGTCTGTTATTCAGCTCTTGATTCGAGACTTGTCTGGGAAAATTAATGTTGAAGTGAAGAGCACTATCGTCAGCGTAACTGTGGATGAGATTGGTAGTTGATGAGAGCAGGGCATTAATCTTAACGAAAAAATACAAAAAACTGGTCTAGGTATGAAACATTATAATGGGTTATGCTGAATCATTATGTCTGTTGCTATGCAACGGTTCGTGGTATTTGGTATTACTGTCAGTTTGAATTTGTCGATTCCGATTATTCAAGAAATTTTTGATTCAGCGTAATAGAATGAATCTAAATGTTGAGATGTTTGGAGAAGAAGGTATGAATGAAGCGGAAAATGTTGATCTTGAAATCGAAGTATGGAGAGCCAGTTGTTCACAGCTAATCCCATTTTAAGCATGCGAAAGGTACGAATGTGCATATAAAGTTTTTAAAAACTGGCTACACGGGAAAGTATAATTAATGAGAAAGCTTACTGGCATATTTTTAATGAGAATTTTGAGTTTAAAATCTCCTGCAAGTTTGTGGACTGAATATTCAATGTAAGGACAAGAACAAATTTGTACTTTTAACTTTAATTTAAATAAATAAATTCTATATTATCTGCTCTCTTTTTTTAGTCAATTTTCAGCTGAAGATTGGCAGCTAAATAGCAGGCGCGGCTCGGCAATAAGGTCATTTGATCAATGATCCACCCCCAAATTTATTTTCAATAATCTACCTAATAATTTTTTTTTAAAACCAAATAATAATCTTTTGTCTCAAAAAAGTGCAAGTTCCATGCGAAAACTCCCCAAGAAAGAATCAAGCCAAGCTTGCTCCGGACTAGCCGTATTCTAAATTGACCTCATAGGTGCATATGGACTATACAAAATGCATTAAAGCTAAGAGAGAAAGCGCGTATGTCTGTTTCTCTCTTACTTTTAATGCATTTATATAGTCCCTATAAACCTATGAGGCCAACTTAATATACGACCTAGTCCGAAGCAAGCTTGGATATCTTTCGACGATGGCCTGACTTGATACTTTCTTGGAGAGTTTTCCCATGGAACTTGCACTTTTTTGAAAGAAGAGTTTGGTTTTAAGAAATTAATTATTAGATGAATCACTGAAAATAAATTTAGGTGGGTCATTGACCAAATGACCTTATGGACGGGCCGCGTCTGCTCTCTATGTTTCCCAAATAAGGCCTAACCTAGAGTACTGTTCCCACATCTTGGAAGCGGCACCACTTTTCACACTTAACATCCTTAATTCTATCCAAAAGAGAGCCATTTGACTCATCAATGACCCAATCTTCATAAGAAAATTCGCTTCTCTCGCTCATCGCCCCGCTGTCGGGGATTCGTTCTTTTTCTGCCGATATTTCCACAGATCTTGCTCTGAAGAACTAGCCACTATAATTTCCCCTTTGACTGTTCCTGACAGAACAATAAACGGCGCGTTACGTTTGCATCACTTTATTATCCAGCTCCGAAAGCCTAGACCATCCCACTTCTCTCGCTTATTCATACCCAGAGTCTCCAAATTATGGAACAAATTGCCTGCAGATGTTTTTCCTTCTCCCAGCATCCAGTCCTTTAAATCCGGTGTCAATAGATTACATTTCCCTTCTCTTTAGATTCCCACGGTACGTTAGTACTTAGGCTTGAAGTCTACGTCGGCTGTTCAGGATAAAAAAATAATAGACTTAAATAACACAATTATCAATCAATTAAATAATTTATTTTATAATTATAATACGAAAAACATATAGCACTAACTATAAATTCTAAAACTAAATTTAATTTCAAAGTGGATAATTTATTGCCGATGCTGTTTTAGCGTAATAGGGAAATCCCAAGTCGCAGAAGAAAGTCCTTAATAAATTCGTAGCTCATTCTACTTGAAGGGATTTATAATTTTACGAAGCCGATTTTTTCATATAAATTAGCTCAAGGACTTTAGAAATAAAAAAGTCTTCAAATATGTTAATAAAGTGCTTTATTTATATGTTTATTTTTAAGTTATGTAGTTTAAGTGTGCTTTTTGTGTACCCAATAACTATACAGGGTGTCCGAAAAGTCTTAATATGGGCAAATATCTTTGCTTACTAATGACAGAGACGTCAAATTTTAGGTGTATTTTATTGGTTCATAAATCTACTTTATATGTAATTTAACTTTTTTAACGCTAGGGAGCTGAGGTCAAAAATTTTAGATGCAACCCTATGCCGTATGTTACCTCATTTTAAAGGTCTTGAAAAAAGAAGGTCCGTATCCTAATTCGTTCATAACTGGCAAGCCTATAAAAATTAAAAATCGCAAACAAAAATTAAAAATTGAAGTAAAGCTCATTCCAAGCTCTTACGTTGGCTTTTGATAAAATCGTAAGTACCTCAAGAAATGTAAATAAGAATAGTCTTTCAAGATTCTTAAAATGTTGTGTTAAATTACAAATGATTAAAATCTTGTTTATTTTTTTATTTGTACAATGAGAAATTATTACTTAAATTTAATCACAGATTTAATTCCGTTTCGCTGACACTATCATTTTCATCTACATACATTAAAAACAAGTAGCTCTATCTTATTAGTAAATTAAAAATCTGAATCTCAACTTTAATAATATAGTTAATCGAATTTTTCCAACTTTCCATAGAAATGCTATTACAACTTTTCTAAAATTAATGTCACAACACTTGCACTTAAAGTCGGAGAAGTGTTTTCTGCTCTAACATTTGATTTTATCTGATGCCACCATGGATCTATTATAATATGGATTCGATATCCGTATACTGTGAGCGCATCGAACGTGAAGCCTTATATAATATAAATATTTTGTTGTTTGTTATTCTCTTGAGAGAGCAGTTTACGAACTACGAACATAGACAAGACTACGAATTACTACGTAATTGAATCAAGAATGGTAGTAGAAAGAGATAAAATAGCATTGGAGTGTTGGAGCTCAGAAGTGTTGTTGTCTGCTGGGTGCTTAGGAAAAACGTCTGGGAACGCTCGGTTACACGTACGTCTTTGTCTAATGAACTAGAAAAGAAAAAGTGCGACGTATAGATTTATATAGATTTATAAATGACTCAGAGCGACTTTAAATAATCGCCTTTAGAAATAACGTAACATAACATAACCTATAAATAATAAAACCTTTTTAACTTAAATTTATTACTATTTAGCAGAAAAATAAAATATTTTGGGGCTTTTATTACTTTTAGTAAATCTTGTGATGCTTCTAACGTATTTTTGTACAAAAATACAAGGTAAAATAAGATGTGGCCAATGTTTACAAATTGTGTTTACAGTGTCGTTTAGAATGGTTTGTTTTGGCTTCAAAGAATGTGAACTCATCCCGTATCCAGTCCTAATAAATCCATGGATGCCACATATGCTGGATTGGGTTAGAAATACAGTAATAGGGGGAAGGCATAAAACCGTATGCCCCATATCGGCAGCAATGGTATCCCATACATATTTCTTTTTGATATTAAATGTTTTTATATTTCTAGAAGATCACATTTTTTATATGTATTATCAAAATCTATTCGTTACCTTAATTCGCAATTGTCGTAAGTCCATTAAATAATAGGGAAATTGTCGCAAGACCTTTATAAATTGTAAAAATGTCATTTTTGCTTTACTTTATAATATTTTTTTAACAAGTGTATTTAGAATGTTTAAAAGAAATTTTCATAAAGAAAAACTATTTTGAATCCATAATTTTCAAGCAAGATAGCGATTTATTCATTTCCTGTAAAATTTAGAATTTTGGACTTACGAAAATTGCGAATTAATGTATTTATTATATCTTTTTTAACATATAGTTTTAAACTTCTAATTTAGGGATATTTGAAATAGGAACTTTATTTATTTGACGGCTATGATAGCTAGCATTGTCCATTACAATTACACTGTTCTTAGGCACATTGGGCAAAAGATGATTTTTAAGCCAATCTTTAAAAACTTCTGCTGTGGTGTCATCATTGCAGTCCAAAGATGAATCTTTACTATTTTTAGAGGACAGCCACAAACAATTTTGAACCCAACCATCTGCGGAACCAGCATGTAAAGTGGTAATTCTTTTTCCGTTGTTGGCTGGGGCTTTGGTTTGGCATTTTCGTGATGGATCTACCCAACCCCTTGCTGGGGTGTCATGTGTATCACACCATGTTTCATCGAGGTAGATAATGGAACAATTTCCTAATCTGTACTTTCTTATAGATTTTAATTAATCAAAACGCCACTGTCGTAATCGTTGTGATTCCATTAATATTTGTCTTTTATTCATGGCCCGGTATGTAAAACCCTTTTGAGATAATATTATTGAGAGGACCAACGGCTTGTCTTCCTGCAAGACATGTTGGTTTCATATTTCATTAATGGCTGCTTCAATGAAACCAACGTACAATTTCTGATACAATTTGCTCTTCGTACATAGCATAAATTTTTCTACGAAATAAGTGAAGAGAGATGGAAAAAGATGAGGGTCCACTTCTTAATGAAAAACAGTATATTTGTGTCCTATTACTGATGCCAAATCATGTGCAGCCGGTAAAAATGGCTGAAAGGAAGAAAGTACTGGTATATTACCGTTTTAAATTAGGTTGGTGTGGGCAAGAAAGATGAGGGTACCAGTGAAAATACTAGTCCAAGCCAGTTGGCCGCAACGCCAACAGCGCTCTCTGGTTGTTAAATCTTGGACTAAGTTTCTCTCTGATGTTTACGTAAACAAGTGCTCCTTCCCCACAAGACCTGTGAGGAAAGTATCAATCACTAAACACCACCCTCGGATGATGATATTTCGGTCGATATATAATGGCCCAGAAGGAGAAAATGTAATGACAAGACCGCAAAGGAACTTGAGAGTTGTTTTTTACTTCTATCTTTGACATACGATAAATTAATACCTCTAAAGCCAAATATGTAATACGTCAACAGCTGAGAAGCTTGGTTTCCTCTATCGAGCTAGAAAATACTTCGACCCTTCCAACTTACACACTCTTTATGTTTCCCAAATAAGACCTAACCTAGAGTACTATTCCCTTATCTGGGGAGCGGAATCGCCTTCGACACTGAACATCCTTGATTATATCCAAAAGAGAGTTATTCGGCTCATCACTGACCCACTTCTCACAAGAAAAATGTAAATTTAAAGCACCTAAAAAGCTTTTTTCTGAAAAATCGAAAGACTATTTTAATAAAATATCGCATTCCTAATACTCGTCTTGATTATTTTCATGTTATTTGATTAGTATTGTACCTGTTATTTAATTTGCCTATTAGGTATATGGGCTCTCATCTATTTTACCCAGTTTTTTCTGTACTGTCATAAAGTTTTAATATTTTTTTGCTTTTAAGTGAAGCCTTTTGAAAATATTCAATGCATTATAAGTAGAGTATTTTTAGTTGTTGTTAAACTAAATTAAAAGCTTTCTCGTAGATTTGTCTTGAGTTGTAATAGAAAGTCTTAAAAGTTAAAAATTGAATTTTCTCAGAAGTGATGTTATTGGACCCTCATCTTTCTTCCCCAGTACTCTTCAAGTATTTGTCGCTTCGGTCCAAACTTGCTTTTACCCGCATCACTACCTACTTTTTGCCGTTAATTTGCTTTGTTACAATATATTTACCTGTGAATAAAGGAATTTTCGTTAGCACTACTGAAGGCACTATCATCAACGTCTTTCCAAGGACGCCACATGTTTTAGCACTTTCGGAATAACAAAAAATACGATCGAAATCATATAACAACTATTTACCAAACGGACAGGAACTAAACTAAAATATTTCGAAAATATTAAACCAAGTAAAAACATACTTTATTCATACCCTTTACTGATTATATCAAAATTATCTTGATCGGTCATTTTATTAGGGCCGGCCCTGTTTATAATTATTGCAAATATACCGGGTTTTATTACAGCTGGTGTCGATAATAGTTTATTGCTGGCAATAGGTCAACGAAAGAGTTTAAAACGAACTTTACCGTTATTTCTCTTATTACTTTAAAAGTTGTTCAAAATGACCACCATGAACTTCTTTGCAGTAATAAAGTTGATTTTGGAACTCTGCCAAGAAGTAATATCTGCCATTCTCGAAAATATGAGAAGTGAGTAAGAGAGATCTAAAAAATCTGAAAAACTAGATTTGTAAAAATCTCGGGAGCTGATTTTTTTACGAATGACAAAACTAAAAGTTCTTATTATTAATGTGAGAAAAAAAAAACGTTTGGCCACTGTAATAAAACAGGATTTTAAACGAACTTTCTCGTTACCAAAAGTAATAAATACCTTTAAAAGTAAAACGGGAGCATTAAAAAGATACGGAATAGACATACACGAAAGTTAGCCGAACGTAACGAATAATACAACTGCAATTAAGCCAGTCAAGATCCTGGAAAGAAGTTGTAAAGACGGCTTCGAAGTTAAGACAACATTTGTAATGAATATTGGGTACTTCACGGGGGTGGATATATAACTTATATTGCCCATTACAATCCAAGAAAAGCTTCCGCATAGGTAATAAATATAGCCGACCGTCCGCCGGTCAATGTTGAGAGCTTTAGCTCCCTAAATATGGACACGTGTAAATTCTTTATACACCCCTCAAGGGTTTTATAGGTGTCGGAGAAAACTAGAGAGACATCAAAATTTCATGTTAGATGCGAATTATTTACAAAGCATTGTAAAGTTCAGGGTATTTACTTTCTGGGGCACAACCTTATGTCGATCAGCGTCATTTTGTTAAGGACGGGATCGTGTGAAAAGAGACAGTTACTATTAAATGGTTTAGTTTGATACACACATTTGTTGATTTTAAACGTTATATGCAAGTACCAAAATAAAGCTATATAGTCCCAAAAGAGTTACTAACTTTTGTAATGTAGTAATTAGATGTGTATTACATTTAAGGCGTCTGTTGTATAAACAACTACATCATGCTGTATGTACCTGATATGATAAATATACAGCGTGTCTTCGGAAGTTCTTACCAAATGGAAAAAATTTTTATTATCGATTTTACGAAAAAAAGTGCCTCTTTATAAAAAGTTCTGCATCGTGAGAAAATAGCATTTCCATTCAAAAATTTGATCTAGTACATACAGGGTGGCTCAAAAATGTAAAAGTCCTAATACACGTGAAGCTAAAAAGACATAAAATCGTTATTTAAGGGTACACTGACACTGCAAATGTGCTAGAATTAACTTTTTTGTGTTAGTAAATTAGGTTTGGAACATACAGGAGGTCCCAAAAATAAAATTAATTTTTTTTTATTGCCTTTACAAAAAAAGTAAACCTTCATAAAAGTTCTACCTTGTAAAAAAAGAGCATGGTTATTTATAAACTTGATGTAGGACAATACAGGGTGGCTTAAACAGCTGAAAATCACAATTTAAATTTAAATTATTTTGCCACCTGTATGTCCTATATAAAATTTTTGAATAACCATGCTCTTTTTTCACAATGTAGAACTTTTTATGAAGATACACTTTTTTTGTAAAGGCAATAAAAAAAATTTATTTTATTTTTGGGACCTCCTGTATGTTCCAAACCTAATTTACTAACATAAAATGTTAATTCTAGCACATTAGCAGTGTCAGTGTACCTTTAAATAACGATTTTATGTCTTTTTAGCTTCATGTGTATTAGGACTTTTACATTTTTGAGCCACCCTGTATGTACTAGATCAAATTTTTGAATGGAAATGCTATTTTCTCACGATGCAGAACTTTTTATAAAGAGGCACTTTTTTTCGTAAAATCAATAATAAAAATTTTTTCCATTTGGTAAGAACTTCCGAAGACACGCTGTATACTAACGTGTATGTAATGCACATTTATGAGATTTTAGATAAGTTCTGCTTCAACAGGTATTAATGAATTTACCATCACAAAATACCAGGATGAATCCTGTAAGGAGACTACCAGGCCTCTTAAAAGAAAGAGCTAAGCCAGCTACTGAGGTCAGCAATTCTACTGCATATGACATTCGTCATAAAATACGAGTATATGACATGTATGCCAAACGTGAGTATTCAACAACTGTTGCAGTTTACTTCGAACTGAAATTTTAATTCTACAGCTTGTGACGAGGACTTTTGGTCGATGCATCTACATAACAGGTTATACGGTTCTGCATAAGCATCAACTTTTTTAAACTTGTTTTGAAATTAAATTGAGGTCAGTTTAAGTAAAATACTTTTAGGTGTGGATTACTTTCTTATTTATGTATTATGTTTTAGGTAAGCTGAGAAGCTAACGTGTAACGATACAGTACCAGGTGTTCTTGAATTTAGTTGCAGTAGCAGTTCTGTCTTCAGAGGTGCCAATTGGTCAGAACAGAGGCAGGTAGGTAGCCATTACTCCAAGAGCGGGTCCTTTCAATCTCCCCCTCACCAAAGGGGAGAAGCGTTAGTAATATAATTTTACCAGTTTAAAAAGGCAGTATTTTGCGTGGCATATTATTATGTTCATTTCTTTACAATGTTTTTATTGTAATTTTAGTGTTTATTACTTTTTCAACTGTAATGAAATGTAGCGAGAGTGATATTAAGATGATAAGAATAGATGTTATCCTTTGATCTGGGTCAAAAGGCTGAGAAGCGGATTAATAAGGGTGATATAAGTTGTTAACCTAATCTCTTTTTTGTTTAGGCTTTGGTTACTTTTAGTAACTGAAAAGTACTAGTTTTTCCTCACTTTTTTGTATACGTTAGCTTCATACAATTCTTCCGAGTTAGTTTTGTTAAACTGTTACTAGTTTTTATTGCGCTAATGTGTTTAAGACCCGGATTTCTTTCTTTAAAGCTAACAAAAATATTAGTTCTTCAAACTTGTTACATTCTTAAGAGATTTGGCAACACAATAACCTAGCTCACTGTTTTTTATATGGCCATGTATTTATTAGCAGTGGTGCGCAGTTACTAACATTTTTTTTTGAGGGCCGATATCTACCTTTGTTTTATCGTGAAGCGGCATTTATTAATATATTAATATCTTTATTCGATCTGAATTCATACCAAGATTTATCGGTTTCAATATATGCAGTGAACTACATAACACCCTGTATATATACATGTATGTACTAAAGAAAATAAACTTCAATCAAACGCCAATCAAAAAGCGTAACGTCAGTATACAGCACACGAAGGTTGTCTGTCTGAGCTGGGGTGTATGTTGTGCTGTGTGCTCAACAATTTAAATAAAAAATATCCAGTGCAAACGATTTTTAAAGGACAGGTAATGGGAGACAGTTTTGTGAAAGCAGAAAGGACAAATTGTTCAGAGTTGATGCTCTTCTAATCGTGGTAGTGAGTAAGGGGATGAAAACAATCTTCAACGTCAGCACAACAAACTGAGTGAAATTTCTTTACGTGCTCTACGTTTTCATAAAAATAAACCTTTTCTGACTCCAAGTGAATAGTTTTACTTGGGACATCCTCTATATTCTGTCAAGGACTTACCTTAGCAGACTTTTAATATGCATTTGTTATAGTAAAGTTTAATATAATGTTTAAATAAGGTTTTAAAGATAATATTCAGCTGCAAAGTGCACCGTTTAAATTTTAAATCAATAGATACTTGTTTAGCTCTAAAAACTTAAAATAACCAACGCCGCTAGGAGCTAAAAGTTTTTCGATAATAATAGATGTTTCTTGTTTGGGTTATTCTTACTATATAGAACGAAAAGATAAAGCTGATTGTTAAGAAGTACATTATGTGGAAAGAGACCTGCATATAATGGGAGTTCGGAACTGGAAGCAAATGGCAATGAATCGCTCCAGTTGTGGAGGAGGCCAAAACGCTAAGGGTTTTGTTTGTCCACGTTAAATACATAAGTATGAAGTTAAAAAGTATCTATTAAACGATTGGTAAAAAAATGACTATTGACGCAATTTTTCTAATTTTGTGTTTTAGTGAAGCTGAAGTTTTACAAGCTGTATAAGGACCTATTGTCAAAGCATATTGCTGGTATACTAACCTGAAAAAATTAAAGAAGGAGTGCCGGAAAAGTATGTAAGGATTATTCAAGATATGCATAGAGGAGTTATGATATAGCTAAGAAGTAGGATTGACAGGATATTTTCCAGGTACGGTTGCCCTTTACCAGGGTTTGACCTTGAGTCAGTATCTACTCAACCTAGTTATGGATGCTCTGATCCATAAAAGGTTTCTTCAAAATCCAACACGCGAAAACTGTAAGATGTTCGTCGAGGCAAGAAGTCAATAAAATCAAACTATTTCGTAGTTTAAAAATTCTTTTAACAACCGCGTAAAAGACAAAGTGCTTTCCTGTTCCAACGGCAGACAATTTTTCTAGTCACTTGCCACAAACATTAGCTAAAACTTCTGTAGAAGCACTTTTCTCCCCTGGCCTCTGACAACGAAATTACCTCAACCCCTAAAGAAAAAGCTGAACTATTTGCCAAACAATTCGCTGCTAATTCTACCCTTATTCCTCCTGCTAATTTCTCTCTACCAACCGTTACTTCTGTTCCCCACAAAATGCCCGACATAATATTTAAGGTCAAGCAATTCAAAAATTACTTGGCACCAAAAATTTCTCCGGTCTGGATGACATAACAGCAATGGTTTTAAAAAAATATGCTCCAGAACTTGCTTATCTCAACTCGTCTTTTTCAAACCTCCTTTTACAAGGATATATTTCCAAACAGCTGGGAGACTGCTCCTGTGCAGCTTGTCCCCAAGAAAGGTTTCAAGTCCAATCCATCTAATTATAGGCCAATTTCTTTTCTCTCTGTTATCTGCAAAGTTATGGAGAAAGCAAATTTTAATGATCCAAATAAACATAAACTCATTCACGGAAGAGAGTATGGAAAAGTCTATCGAATTTTATGGCGAATCCCAAATTATAGTCCTTGATATTTCCAAGGCCTTTGATCAAGTATGGCAAGCTGCACTCCTCAACACACTACCTTCTTACGGCCTTCCTCCCAAACTAAGTACTTGGTTCGGTAGCTTTCTATCTAATCGGCGCATATCTGTCTTGATCAATCATCTAATTTTCATCCTATCAATGCCGGCGTACTCTAAGGTTCAGTCTTGGCATCAACCCTATTTCTCCTTCACATTAACGACCTGCTTTTTTCAACTACCAGTTACATCCACAGCTACCCTGACGATATTCTTCTTGACTCCAACATTCATTTTTCCAAAGAAATATCGAATAATGAGCTGGGTAATAGATGCAGATCTATGAACCTGTCTCTTTTGCAAAATCTTCAGTTACTCGTATAACATCTTCGATTCATCGCTTTTTCCGCTGTCGAGTCGATCTGAGATCAATCGAGCGACAATTTTTATATTTCACTAAAACGAAATCCCTCGACGATTTACAGCTGGGCGTGTTCCATTAAAAAATCAAGTATTTTGGCTGCACTCTCAGATTCCTCGCGGTTGATCTGTGTCCATGAGGTAGATTAACAACAGCATGGAAATGGCAGAGTTATTGTAGTCATTTAGACCGTCTTTCGTCCTCTTTATCAGAAGAAAATGAAGTTCTCGAAATAATTATTAAGAACAGAAAAATTCCAATTAAAAATCCTGAACAAAAAAAATTTAGTTCAGGATGTTATTAATAAATACTACGATCAAGAGGTACGATTTGTCTTTATTTTTATTAGCAATATTTGGTAATATTTCATACATATACACGTATTTAATACATATCTCCAATAAACCACAAAACAGAACTATTTAACGGAGTGACTGACAGAATATATTAGCTGGTGTGCTAGTATTAAAGCGATGTTACATTGCTTGCAATGAGAGCATGAGCGCAATCCGAGAGCGTGGCGTATTAAAGAGTGCTATTAGAGCACTCTCAGAGTGTTGAAAGTGAATGGAATATGCTATTAGACGGCGGAAATATGGTCAATCAATCAATCAATCAATCAATCAATAAAGCTTTATTGTCGAAAGAAAATCTTATTGACAAAGCATGCTTAAAATTATAAAAAAAAGTCATTAAAAAATAAATAAAGAAAGTGCAACTAAGGAGGTTATGAATAAAAGAAGACTACTGTGGTAAGGGCATCTTATGAGACGAGATAATGCTGGCGGTAATGGCATTGGAAGTATATGGGATGGGAGGCAGAGGAAGACCAAACCAGGGATGAATGGAGCGAAGGAAAAGAAGTTTAACAGGAATAGAAACCAGGCGCGGCCCGTGAGTTTTTTACAGGTGGGTCAAAATTTTGTGGGCAACTAGTGATATCAACGCAACAAGCAAAATACACTTTTTTAATTAAGGAAGGTTTTTTAATAATGTGCCTAGTTTTGTCAAGAAATTATTTACCTACAAATAAACACCGCAAAAATCATAAAATAGGTACTGCAGTATATTGAACATTGCTACTCTAGATATCTTTATGGCTTTTTTTCTATGTGTTTTAATAGCTTAGTAGATTGTTATATGATATGATATCAACGCAACAAGCAAAATACACTTTTTTAATTAAGGAAGGTTTTTTAATAATGTGCCTAGTTTTGTCAAGAAATTATTTACCTACAAATAAACACCGCAAAAATCATAAAATAGGTACTGCAGTATATTGAACATTGCTACTCTAGATATCTTTATGGCTTTTTTCTATGCGTTTTAATAGCTTAGTAGATTGTTAGGCTTCCCGTTTTGATACGTTTAGCATCTCCTCAATAGAGGTCGCGCCTTGTACTAAAAGCCCAGAATAAATGGTCCAAATTCTGAGCTAAAAGTATGATTATTCGTAAAAGAAAATTAGGAACGCTGCCCAAATCTCCGTTTTCTTTAATAAATACAATACTGGCGACTAGACATGGTAATACGATTTTTGTCTACGAACGTGCAGGCTGCAAGCTGTAGTAGATATGAAATTGCCAACAATTTTAAAAATATTTTATCGAGGAACTACTTGTTGCCAATACACCTTTTAGAGCCAATCTAATTTTTTAAATAACAAAAATTTAAAAAAAAGTTTACCCTAACACAGACTCGAACCCTCGACCCTCTGATGAACTCGCTGATATTCTACGTCTGGACTACGCTGGTAATGTAAGAAAACTGGTCCGATGCCGTTATATTTGATGCCTAGCACTGCTGGCGTGGCTGACCCAACCCAACCTGACAGAGATCGTATTTATAATTTTTTATGTTTAACTGCTAATTAATAATACATTAATACAATGCAAATACAATGCGCATATCAGCTACCTAATTAGTTTTTTTTTCCGAACCAAATGTTTTGAAAGAGTATATTTTATTTATTTCCACAGTGGGAATTGCCCGATATTATTGGTGGGCCGTCGACCAATTGTGTCTCGTTTTAACTTCCTAAAGCGCGTATGTCTGTTTCTCTCTTAGTTTTAATGAATTTATATGTTTTTTGATTGTTATTGGAAGGTGATAGAGGAATTCTTCCTCGACCGAGGTGGTACCACCCCACACATCCTCTTAGAGGGCTGGTGAAATCCCTACGGATGTTTCCAGCTCTGGAGGTGTGAGTCGATTCCCCAGTACACCCACGGTACATAGTACTTAGACGTCGGTCTTCGTGGGCTGTCAGAAGATAAAAAAAAAACAAAAAAAATATCGTCCATATAAACCTATGAGGTCAATTTAAAATACGACCCAGCCCGGCATCCCGGACCAAGCTTGGATAATCGTTCGACGATGGCTTGGCTTGACTCTTTCTTGAAGAGTTTTCGCATGGGACCTGCACTTTTTTTGAAACAAAAGATTCTTTTTTGGTTTTAAAGAATTAAAAAATAAATTATGAGGTAGATCATTAAAAATTTTAGGTGGGTCATTGACCTAATGGACGGGCCGCGCCTGATAGAAACCCGTACCCAGGCGTTGTGAAGAGAATTTACCGGGAATGTAAACCCCTCACACGAAGCTGGTAAAAATTGAGTCCAAGAATAAGAAATATTTAAACTGTCTAGGTACTTACTCAGAGAAGTTTTTTCCTGCTATTTTTAAAAAAGGTTTTCGTTTTCTTATGTCTGCTATTTGTAAGAATTTAACATTATCTGCTCCAGTTTTGAAGAATGACTCATTTACGATCGATGGCATTTTCAATGACAATTCTCTTAAAGCTTTCAAACAAACTTTTATTCCCCGTTGGCCATTCGAAATGTAATAAACAATTTACATCCGCTAAAAGTGGCTCTTTTAACATCTATACAAAAGATTTATGTAGGCGCTGGTAGTTTATGTTTCTTTTACAGTTATGCGTTATGTATCCAATAATAGAATAGTTTGAAACAATGCAATGTGTCATATTTTCAATTTTTTACTACCGGCATTTTAAAAATAGCCAATAAATTTGTATACAAATGATTCTGGGTAACAGGGAAGTGATTTCTAAACAGATAAATACAAGTTGACGGGCATATATCTTTTCCGGTCTATACTTTACATAAAAATGGAACAAGGACTGCCCTTTATCTATGAGTAGCAACCCTAATTTGGCCTTGTTCGGGATTCAGTAAAAACATGGCCCATCTTTCTTTGGAATCTTCAATAAATGCAGCCTGGTGGCCTTCAAAATTCAGTTTGTTTTATAAGCACTGACGCACCATTTTTCAATGTTTATGGCCCTTTCAAGAAAAACAAAAAATCAATTAAAATTTCACTACAACATGTATATCTCCACCTGTCAGAAATGTTACACACAAAATATTATGCCTTGACAAATGTTTAAGCCATGAATGAACGGGAGTATGGCACGTGCTACAAAGAAAAGTAATGGTATATTGCTATATTATATTTATTCTTAGTCATATTATGCTTGAGCCGGTGGTATTTACATTTGCAGATATTAACCTACAGTAATTTCGTTATTCTAGTGTAATTATTAGTCTGAAAATATACCACATGACTGAAAGCCTGGCAACAGCCTTTCTCAAAAAGTAGTTAGTGGACCATATAAAATACTCGTAAAAAAATGAAAAAACAAAGTTTCAGGGTCAGTTTTAAATTACTGTAGTTTGAAAATGCATTGGGGGATTTTGATGAGCATTTCAAATTTAAAATCTTGTTTACATTCCGCCCCAGGAAGCCATTTTGCGTCAGTAAGGATATCTGGACATTATACAGAGCGCAGAAGAAAGTAGTGCAAAAATTTAAAAAGTTTAAGTTCTTGTATTTGCACTAGTACTTGTTTGTTGTATTGCATACTAGGCAGGGTTTGAAGTATGGATCAATATCTCGGGACCTTTGTCTCAGTTTTTTGATTACGGGTTTCTAACAAAAAATATCGATTTTTTCCAAAATGACCTTTTTTATGAAATAAATTCTAAAATGCCGCTACAGTTTCATTAATAACAATATTTTCATCAATAATTAAACAACTTTTCATTGAGTCAGTCTCAAAATGTATACCACATGTCCGCATTTTCAATTTCCCATTATACAGGACACAAAATAATTTAAATTGGAAAATAAATCTATTGTTTTTACTTACATACCCTTCTTTTCTTCTTTACTAATCTTTCGTTGGTCCATCTCCGGCGCGGTGCACATCTGTTAAGCCGCGTACAGACCGAAGTTCCAACGCACACCAAGGCACATGTGACTAGAAATTCGGAAGCATGTAAATTGGTGTGTACGGCGTTGGCGAACATATCCCAACGCATTCCAACGGTTTCCAAGGGGACAGTTGGCGTTGGCTTGCGTTCGGTCGTTGAGCGGTACTTCAAAGAGATGTTTGATTTGGTGTGGACGAGATTTGGATGTTTTCAGTCGTTGGCAAGTATTCCTCGGGTCTGTGCGTTTTGTTTTTGACAAATATTTTGTTTATTTCGCCTTTTCATATGAAATGGACAGATGATTTAGCCTTAAACTAATTGAACTATACCGGGATAACCCTATATTATGGGATCCTAGCAATATAAATTATAAACTCTCCAAAAAGAAAGATATTTGGCAAAGCATTGCTACTGAATTTAGGTGCAATGTGCAAGGTTGCTGAAATAAAGAAAAAAAAAATAGAGAGAAGGTTCTGAAATGATCACTGTGTTCACTCCGAAATTCCTCCAGAAACTTACTTGTGTTATTAATACTTTTCTGTTTTTATATGGTGTCATCCACCAGCGTCTAGGTCGACGTTTCTTTTTCTTATTGTTAAGTAAAGAACTTACAATTAAAAATGCGGCACATAATGACTCATCATCACTAGATGTCATATTAAAATATCTCTATCCGTAGAAAATGACCGAACCGTATCCAACGGTATCCAATTCGAAACTACAAACGCGGTGTGGACGACATCGTAAAATGCTTTCCAATCCCAACGCGAACGGCACATTCGTTGGAGTTGGCGTTGGTTTGGATTGTGACTTGGTCTGTACGCGGCTTTAAGGAGGGAACGCATTAGGCGTTCGCGGTCCCGTCGCATCGTGCTAGAACGGCGCTCGGTGAAGATCTTTAAGCCGCGTACAGACCAAGTCCCAATCCAAACCAACGCCAACCCCAACGAATGTGCCAGTTGGCGTTGGGATTGGAAACGACTGGAAAGCATTTTACGTTGTCGTCCACACCGCGTTTGTAGTTTCGAATTGGATACCGTTGGATACGGTTCGGTCATTTTCTACGGAAAGAGGTATTTTAATATGTCATCTAGTGATGATGAGTGATGAGTCATTATGTAAAAGTGCCGCATTTTTAATTGTAAATTCTTTACTTAACAATAAGAAAAAGAAACGTCGACGTGGATGACAACACCATATAAAAACAGAAAAGTATTAATAACACAAGTAAGTTGCTGGAGGAATTTCGGAGTGATCACAGTGATCATTTCAGAACCTTCTCTCTATTTTTTCTTTATTTCAGCAACCTTGCACCTAAATGCAGCAATGCTTTGCCAAATATCTATCTTCTTTTTGGAGAGTTTATAATTTATATTGCTAGGATCCCATAATATAGGGTTATCCCGGTATAGTTCAATTAGTTTAAGGCTAAATCATCTGTCCATTTCATATCAAAAGGCGAAATAAACAAAATATTTGTCACAAACAAAATGCACAGACCCGAGGAGTACTTGCCAACGACTGAAAATATTCAAATCTCGTCCACACCAAATCAAACATCTCTTTGAAGTACCGCTCAACGACCGAACGCAAGCCAACGCCAACGGTCGCCTTGGAAACCGTTGGAATGCGTTGGGATATGTTCGCCAACGCCGTACACACCAATTTACATGCTTCCGAATTTCTAGTCACATGTGCCTTGGTGTGCGTTGGAACTTCGGTCTGTACGCGGCTTTACACAGTTTTCCAATGTACGCGTTCCCCCCAAGCGGTCTCGAAATGAGCTCGATCGCATCGCGTTCTTGCCTGAACGTTTCCCAAGAATCTCGGAGACCTGGGTGCGATATTTGTCCAGCTCGCGAACCTCTAGTGCGATTGTACCCGGTGATCTCGTGCAGTTCTAATTTAAAAAAAATCGTTTAAAATCGCGGCAAATCGGCTACATTCGTATCGTTGAAGTAACCTGTTGACAAGAGTAGTTTACGGTTTAAATATTTTAAATTTGTTTTGTGCGATACACTGAAATATGGAAGACGAAAAATTAATAATTTTAGCTGAAAAAATCTTGTAAAAATACTTTTTAAAAACAAGCTTTTATTATTTAGATGTACTAAAACGAAAAAAATAAGAATAGTGTTTTCATTGTGGCAATGCTAAATGATATTTATAAGTGGACGTAGTTCGCGTGGGTGGAACCTAATAAAAGTAGTATCAAAGTTATCACTGAAACAGATATAATATAGTATGTTAAATTTATTGTCTTCTGATAATGCGTCACTATTACAAGAAATTGGATCTGTTATCGTATTCTACTCATGAAACCCTTTCATTTGATACCCATATCAAGGGGATTGTGAAGGAAACGGTAATCCGCCATCTTGTGGCGTCCACCATATTGGGTTTAGAATGACGTCACACAACTTATCGTGTCTACGCAACAAACCATTTCATTTGATTCAAATGTCAAGGTGATTGTGAAGAAAAAGTTAATTCGCCATCCTGTGGGAGTCCGCCATATTGGGTTTAGAATGACCTCACATTATCGTATTTTACTCGTCAAACACTTTATTTGGTGCAATATCTACGGGATTGTGAAGAAAAAGGTAATCCGCCATCTTGTGGCGTCCGTCATATTAGGGTTTAGAATGAAGTCACATAGCTTATCGTATTCTACTCGTCAAAGTCAAACCCTTTCATTTGATACGCATATCAAGGGGATTGTAAAGAAAAAGGTAATCCGCCATCTTGGGGCGTCCGCCATATGTGATTTAGAACAATATTAAATATACTATATTGCATTGTCACCGGACTTACACACGTGTGCAAAATTTCAAAGCTCTAGCTTAATTAGAACTAGTCGAAATTTTGATTGCAATATCTGACCTAAACATACTAACAAACATACATATATACAAAGTAACAGGTGAAGTTAAATAAAAGCTTGTAAAATACTCAGAGTTATATGATACTGCTGAACTAAACAGCAAAAACAACAAAATGAGATCGTGAGCAGAATGGTATGTGATCGTCTAATGATGATTTTGCTAGAGGCCGTGACCAGCTCGGCACAGAATGGTCCGCGATGCGTCGAGACCGCGAACGCCTAATGCGTTCGCTCCTTTACCCTTCTTGCATGCTGGTCACCAAATTCGCAACAAAGTCTTGGGAAATAGTTTCTCACTCTGCCCTAGGTGCCTTCGTTAAATCATCCAGATTATTTAACCAGCCTGAAGAATGTAACAACATTCCTGACACATGTATTGATTCATTGCATTACTTATTGCGTATAATGGGAAATTGGAAATACATACATTCGGTATATATTTTGAGACTGACTAAATGTTGTATGATTTTATCGACGGAAATATTGTTATTAATGAAACTGTAGCGGAACTTTAAATTTCTTTCATAACGTTTTTGGAAAAAATTTATATTTTTTGTTAGAAAGCCGTAATTAAAAAAACTGACGAAAACGTCCCAGATATTGACTTATAACAATAGATTTATTTCCAATTTAAATTGTTTTTTGCCCTGTATATTGGCAAATTGGAAATGCGGACATCTGGTATACATTTCAAGACTGACCAAATGAAAAGTTGTATAATTATTATCGATAGAAATATTATAGAGGAGGCAAGTTCGATCTGGAGAGTCGAAATAAGAAAAAAACATATGTAATGGATGAAACCAATTGTAATGGGCCCCTAAAGGTATCCAGATGAACCTATAAAACTCTTTGCAAAAATATATTGTTGCTAATTTTTTATTAACAATTTATTGCGAAAAAGTCCTTTTTTTAATGACTCTTTTCCGTTTTTCCGTCACATCTCAGTTATTTATTAAAACAGCGGAACGCCGTTAGCGTTAAACTTTTTAAATTTTTGCATTACTTTCTTCTCCGCTCTGTATATTGTCTAGATATTCTTACTGACACAAAACGACTTCCTAAAACAAAATGTAAATAAAGCGGCCTTTCGGGATAGGGGAAATTTTAAAAGCTAATCAAAATCCGTCAGTTTGTTTTCAAACTACAGCAATTTAAAACTGATGCTAAAATTTTGTTTTTTCGTTTTTTTTAGTAGATTAGTTGGCCAAATTAAGCGTATCTAACCTTGGAATCTCTGATTGCTCTAATGCAAAACAATGAAACATTCGATCTGGTTGGCGTCGCTTTCGAACATGATCTCAGCTGGCACAAACACATTACTTCAGTAGCCACATCGGCAGCTAAAAAGCTTGGTTTTCTGTTTCGAGCCAGAAAATACTTCTCCCCTTCCAACTTATACACTCTCTAGGTTTCCCAAATAAGACTTAACCTAGAGTACTGCTCCCACATCTGGGGAGCGACATCGCCTTCGACACTTAACATCCTTGATTCTATCCAAAAGAGAGCCATTCGACTTATCAATGACCCAGGCCTCACGAGAAGACTCCCTTCTCTCGCTCATCGCCGCGCTGTTGGGGATTTATCCCTTTTCTACCGCTACTTCCACGGATTTTGCTCTGAAGAACTAGCCGGTATTATTCCCCCTTGACTGTTCCTAACAGAACAACAAGAGGCACGTTACGTATGCATCCCTTTACTGTCCAGCTACAAAAGCCTAGAACAGACCACTTCTCTCGCTCATTCATATCTAGGGACTCCAGATTATGGAACAAATTGCCTGCAGATGTTTTCCCTTCCCGTCCCAACCTCCAATCCTTCAAATCCCGTGCCAATAGACTCCATTTCCCCTCTCTTCAGACGCCCACGATACGTTAGTACTTAGGCTTGAAGTCTACGTGGGATGTCTTAGATAAAAACAAAAAAAATATAAATAATAATATCTCCTCTTTCCTAAATCAATGATAAAGGTCACAGTGGGTATACTTGGATCGGTGTGAGATTAAACTAATGTCATCTGTCACCTGTTGATTTTCTAATTTGTCTCGTTGGCCCAATATGATCATAATACAAATACATTTCCCTGCAACATATTAAAATTAAAGAAGCACCGAAGTCGCGAAAGTCAGATTATCCATCGCAAAGAGGTGTAATCCTTGCTTAAAAATCATAAATATCAATTCCTCTTTAAAGATATGCTTCACATAACAAAGACACTGCTTCTGGTAAATTTCAAGTAGTTACTTCTTACCACTTATCTTCTCTTAACTTTTATAGGCCTTCTCATGGAGTGTGTTTACTGTGTTCACTCATAAAAATCACATATGCTAATAGTTAACACCCTTTGACTTTCATTAGGCATGTTTTAATTGTTAAGGCTGCACTTTGTTTAAAGCTTTTATTTATGACACTATTAATAACGCCGCAAAAGCTCTTTGTACTTAAAATAAACCGTTTTACCAATTAGGAATATTCGAAAAATTATCATCTAAAATTATTTGTAGTCTTGAAGGTTGTCTGCAGGTAATAAAACGTAGAAACAGCCGGATTGGCTATTGCCAAGAGTAGTTTAATTTGACAGTCAATTTTTGAAATTGACACGTGTGGGAATAAAGCTACTAAGTTTTGTATTTTAAATTTAGTTTTCACGCAAATTTATAGAGAACTGGATAATTTAATTGTTTATTTTTCATATTAATAGAACAAAATCCATTTTAGAGAGACGTTTCAAAATAAAAATCATTAAATCGCAGAAATAAAATTTTTTTAGTGTTCCGTGCTAAAATTAGCAAAACTGAATACTTATGGAATCACCTAGGTGTCGGTCCGTCTGTACAGGCGATTTTCTCTGAAACTATTCGACGTAAAAATTTAAAATTTAGCACAGAGGTAGAGCGTGGTGGTCCAATTACAGACGTGCAGTATAAAAAGTTGAATTTTGATTCTGGGGGTTAATTTCAGGGGGTGAATTGGGAAATGGAAAAAAAATCGAGGGCGTCGTGTCAAATGAAAGCTTATTGAAGCACGAATTCAACAATATATAATAATATGATGTATTTTCTTATGCATTTTTTAAACATTTTTTGAGAAAAACGCTTAAAAATTGTTGTCCTCCACCCTTATCACCAAAAGGATCGCTCAGAAAAATCTGAAAAAAATCATGAACGTTGAGAAAAAGATGTAGATTAAGCGAAAATTATCAGGATTGAAAAATTATAGCGCGATCAATCTTTATAAACAATTTCATTGATTTTATTCCCTTATAACCGCTGAACCATAGGTTTTAAAAAAAAGTTTTTCGACAAAATATATTTCCCACGATGTAAGGAATAATTTTTGACCTTACACGTTTTTCCGCTCCCCACTCAGCTCCGCGCATGCGCGATGTGATACGGCGTTGGTGCTAGTGTTGGGAATAATCGAATGAATTAAATAATCGAAATATTAGCTCTCGAATGATTTTAATAATCGAATGATCATTCGAAATAATCATTCGAATCAAAAAATATAGCAAATAAAACTACACAAAAATCATCTCTTGAATTTTTTTTGCTTGGATTGGCCGTTTTCGATAAAAACAAAAAAATGTAAAGTTATACATAACATTATTTATTAGTATAATTTGTTAAAAAACAAAAAAGTAAGGATCATTCGAAATAAACAATCATTCGAATGAAAAAATCATCCGAGACCCAGACAATATTAAAAACATGCTATGCGTTGTCGAGAGATGAAATAATGCTCGAGCGATATCGAAGGATCATTCGAAATAAATAATCATTCGAATTTCGAATGAAAAACACATCCGAGACAATCGCATCGTAACGCAACGTCGAGTGCCGAGTCGGCGGCGGCATCATTTCGTATTTCGTCTCGTCATTCGAAGCGGCGAAAGGCGATTATTATTATATTATAATCTCTCGGCTAAATCATTCGAATGATCGCGCTGACTTCTCGAGATATCTCGAGTGATTTGAATAATCGAATGATCGATTATTTTTCATTCGAGATATCCCATCGCTAGTTGGTGCCATCGGCGACGGGTAGTGCGGCAGATGAGCGGAGATCGGGCGGTTGATTTGCTCAGGTCAAGTGGATGGCACTGAACACTAATTGTGCAAGTATAGCTTGCACTTGGCCGAATTTTTAATTTTTTGAATGAAGCCTGCGGCGTTTACCGTTATTAAAACTGGTCTATTAGACCAACCATTAATTTTTTTTTTAATTCTTAAAAGCTAAAATCCTTTTCTTAAAATCCAATTAAAAACTAAAGAGCAGTTAGAAGCAGAAGCTGAAAATTCACCAATATCATACAAAAAATAGCCTGAGATAACACAAAGGGATACACTCAAAAAACAATAGGAAACAACTATCCACTAGAAATAAGAGAACTAGTCAAAGAAAAGAGAAGAGCCAGAAGGAGATGGCAACACACTAGGAATCTATCGGACAAAAATATTCCTAACAACAAAACTCAACAACTTAAACGAGAAATACAAAACTTAAAGAAGAGCCTATAAACAGCTACCTAGGAAACCTATCTGCTGATGAATAAATAGATTCCAGCTGGTGGAAGGCAACAAAAAAAATCTCAAAAGGCCAATCACCCAAATGCCACCCATCAAACTAAGGGATGGCAATTGGGCAAGAGATAATAAAGAAAAGGCTGAAGCTTTTGCAGAACACCTAGCCGAAATTTTTGAGCCAAATGATATCCAGTCCAATGTCAATTTGGAAGAGTAAATATCCAAAAAATTAAGACTCCTATCACTCCTAAAGAAGTAGCAAATGCAATAAAAAATAATTTAAGCCTCTGGGGTTGACCTTATAACACAAGAGATTTTAAAACAACTACTAAAGAAAGGTTATGCTGACTTGCGTAATTAATGCAGCATTAAAATTAAAACATGCACCTGGAAAGTGGTTAAAGTCATTATGCTATCAAAATAATAGCTGGCTAGTAGGCTCAGATCTGTGCACCTATCCCTTTCCCAAGATCTTCAATTAATCTTAGACTGGGGTGCCAAGAATCTTGTTCAGTTCAACGCCTTCAAAACCCAGTCTTGCTTCCTGTCATGCAAAAAATCTGGCAAAGGCCCTACAGAACAATAAAAAGTTCGATCTTGTTGGCATCGCTTTCGAATATGATCTCAGCTGGCACATTACTTCAGTAGCCACACCGGCAGATAAAAATCTTGGGTTTCCCTTTCGAGCCAGAAAATACTTCTCCCGTTCCAACTTATACACTATCAATGTTTTTCTTATCTTCTGACATCCCACGAAGACCGAAGTCTAAGTACTATGTACCGTGGGTGTACTAGGGAATCGACTCACACATCCAGAGCTGGAAACATACCTAGGGATTTCACCAGCCCTTTAAGAGGATGTGTGGGGTGGTACCACCTCGGTCGAGGAAGAATTCCTCTACCACCTTCCAACAACAATCACAAAATATCCATGGTCGAAGCGGGATTCGAACCCGCGCCTCTCGGTTGCAAAGCTGGCGCAGTACCAACTCGGCCACCGGAGACCCAAATTTCTCAAATAGGACCTAACATAGAGTACTGTTCCCACACCTGGGGAGCGGGATCATCTTCGACACTTAACATCCTTGACTCTATCCAAAAGAGGCCCATTCGACTCATCAATGACCCAGTCCTCACAAGAAAGGCCTATAACAGGCCACTTCTCTTGCTCATTCATACCGAAGGTCTCCAGATTATGGAACAAATTGCCTGCAGATGTTTTCCCTTCCCGCCCCAACCTTCAATCCTTTAAATCCCGTGTCAATAGACTACACTTCCCTTCTCTTCAGACGCCAACGGTACGTTAGTACTTAGGCTTGAAGCCTACATGGGATGTCTTAGATGAAAATACAGGCAAACCACCAAATGAAGCCAAATATTACACGCCCATATCACTACAAAAAATTATTTCAAAATTATTTAACAAGATTTTTTTAAAACCACCTAAGATCGCAACAGAGAACACTAATCTAATCCCAAATCACAATTTGGCTTTAGATGTAAGCACTCCACGATAGACCAAGTCCATCGAATAACAGACAAAAAAACACTAGAAGAAAAGCTAATCTGCTCAGTGAGACGTATAGTGGCGTATTCAGGGGGGGGGAGGTTTGGGGTTAAGCCCCCCCAAAGCCTAAAGTTTATACAACCTTTGTATTCAAAAGAGAAAAAGCAAATACAAGTTTTTGTCTTTTTGTTGCCAAACCCCCTCCCCCCAGAGCGTATTCCTGGTTACGCTACTGTAGACGTAGCTTAAGCTTTTGATAAAGTTTGGCACAACGGGCTATTATGTGCTAATTATATAACTAAAAAAATAAACAGAATGTTACCAAAACAATATGTAAAATTGCTAACCTCCTACATTACTGATGGAGTGTTCAGAATTAAACAGGAGGATGAATACTCTAAACTGAAAGAAGTTAAAGCAGGTGTGCCTCAAGGAAGCGTCTTGGGTTCCGTCCTTTATTTACTGTTTATGAACTCCCACAAACAGAAAATGTAACTGTGGCTACATTCGCAGATGACACTGCTGTATTAGCAGTAGGGACAGACCTAGATGCAGCAACCAGCCAACTCCAACGAGCTAGCTACCAGATATACAATTGAACCACAGATTGGACGATTAATCTTAATGAGCAATAATCTATTCATGTCAACTTTACTAACAGAAGAATGGGCAATCATCAACCAGTCAATATAAATGGTATTATTTCCCAACCAAAACACTGCCAAATACCTGGGGATAACCTTAGAGGCGAAACTAAGATGAAAGGAACGTAACAGAATTAAACGGACTGAATTAGGGCTCAAATATAGACAGTTGTATTGGCTCTTGGGATGAGAATCTCGGTTGTCAGTGCACTGTAAAATTATAATATATGACCAGATTTTAAAACCAGTCTCGGTTTATGGCATTCAGCTGGGCTGTGCCAAGGAGAGCCACATCAAACGTATCCAAACCTTCTAAAATAAAGTACTACCGGATATAGTTAATGCACCGTGGTATATACATAATAGTGACTTACATAGCGATCTTGGTATTCCGTATGACTAGTGAAACTAAAAGATTTGCCATCAGGCTTCCTGACAACCAGAACCTAGTTAGAAGGCTAAAGAGTACCAAGCCCTTTGAACCTGTATAGATTTTTAAAAAAGCAGAGTACAGTGCGCAAATGTGTGAGTGCTGAGTGCCATGGCCATGAGTCATAAACATGTTTTTTGAAAAACACAATTAAAGAAAAATAGAAAATCAATGGAACATTCAGAAACCTTGGCGTTTGCACAAAAAACTTTTTTTGTAAATTATTTATTAAAATTAGATAGCCGGCAATAAATAAATATGCCTATAGCGAGGCACTTTTTTATGATATTCCCAAAATAAAACTTTAATCACATTAATTATTTCGGTTAACTTTAGGCAAGTCAGTTGTAATTTAAATCTCGATTCCTTCAGCCGCCAAATGCCAAAACAATAGACCACAGTTTCTTAAAATTGTCACGACACAAAAGTCAACCGACAAGACCGAGTAAAATAAAACTTACTTAAAATAACATTAGGGATTACACAGGAACGGTGACGTGCCGTTTTCAAAATACCGCCGTGTCTTTTGGATTAACGTCCAGGTGTTTTCATTCTCTAGTTCTTATTTTACGGGGGTTCTAATTTTATACAAAAGAGGATTTATTTTGTTTTGGGTAGTTTTTTCCCTGTTTTTGTGTAATACTGTCGAAACATCCATGTTTTGGTACTTTATTATCTTGAAATCGGAGAAGTAAAGTGAAGTGCACAACGTGGACTGAATATGAGACGTATATCACTCTCTTCTACTCTTCTCATTTTGTGATATTGAAGAAAAACTGTTTTTAATTTTTTTTCGTCTTAGAAGCTAAAACTTTAATTACGATACTGAATTAGTTGAATTACTTGTTTACCTTTTTTTACTTTTCTAGCTAGAGGAAGTATTGTATTCGTGAAAAAATCACCCCTTGAGATTCTTGCAGATCTCTATATATTGGGTCTTTCGATTTTTTTATCTTTGACATGTAGGCCTCAAGCCTAACTACTGACGTAGCGTGGGCATCTGAAGAGAAGGGAAACGTGATTTATTGATACGGGATTCAACGGATTGGAACTTGGGAAAGAAATAGAAATCCTCTGGAGGCAATTTGTTCCATAAACTGGAGACAAGAGGTGCATTACGTATGCATACATTTACTGTCCAGCTACAAAAGTCTAGAATATCCCACTTATCTTGCTATCTCTATAACCTAGAGTCTCTAGATTATGGCACAAATTGCCTGCAGATGATTTTCCTTCCCCTTCCAACCTCCAATCCTTTAAATCCCGTGTCAATAGATTACATTTCTCGTTTCTTCAGACGCCCATGAGACGTTAGTGCTTAGGCTTGAGGTCTACGTGGGGTGTCTCAGATTAAAAAAAATATAAGCAAATAAGAGAAGAAGCCTGAAAATTCGGTATATTTTAAAAACGGCAATCGCGTGACTCCATTGTAATTGAAATATTGGCTTTTTTATTTTTTGATGTAATAAAGAGTAATTTAATAAAGACATTCACTAACACGTACTGAAAGCGGTTTTAATACAAATGTAATTTATTTCAGCGGTTTTCTAAGGATTCAAGTCAGAAACCCTTTGATAATTTTGATATTTTAAAATACCTGCTTTTAACGATGTCGTTTTTACAGAAACCTTCATAGTTTTAGTAATTAGAGACTGTATTTTATTCAGTTGCAACAAGGCAGTAGGTTCACCTTGACTAAAATTGATCAAAAAGATATTGCGCAACTATCTGTTAAAATAATAGAAAGTTTCTCTTTTAGTAAGAAACAACTGTAAACAACTGGTAACTAAATTCAGATAATAGATAAAATAGTTTTGCTACAGGAAAGAATATAAAACATTTTAGAAAACTTTCAACATAATATTTGGTTTATAGCTTGTTGCATGTTAGATCACATTTTATATTTGTTTTATAACTTGTTACATGTTAGACCACATTTTCAAGTTTTTTTCTTTGATAAAGTAAGGACCTGCTAAGAGAGGATTTTGAAACTGAATCTCTTAAATTCTTAAGGCTGCATTTGCCGGCCACACCCATTAATAGCCAACTTAATTTTATTTTAGTACAATTTCTTGCTTTATTTTCCTTTTGCATGAATATTGTCACAATATTAACCATAGATTCATATTCTATAGGTATGTTTTAACATGTTTATAAAAGTTTAAAGATATTTTATGATTTATTTTAGGAAAATAATATTAAGGTCCTAGTGACAGAACAAATGTCACCATAGATCTTTTAAAATATTAATCTTCTGAATAAAATCATTACACACGTTGAAACTTTAAATAATTGACAGAAAATTGCTTGCAAGATATGAGTATATACCATAGACAAGATATATTTAGACCATCACAACGTATTCGCGACACCAGCTGAATCCGTCCAATGTATGGGCGAAAAAGTGCGTTTGTACGCATTGGGCGCCAGTCAGATTTTTAAACGACGGTCCTCTCGAGGCATGCGCACTCGAGACGTCTCGTAAAAGTGGTTGTTGAACTCAATGACGCAACGCGGCGATCAGAACCGGGCCGAAAAAATCTCAGTCATTTGTATGTTATGGTATTTTTGGTTGGGGTGGCGAATATAGCGAACCTCTGAAGCTTGTTATTTCGATACAAAAACAGTCTTTACAAAGTGTTACAGACATTTCATATGTTTCGCCAATTATGTATCCAACTTTTAAATATAAGGACTTATTTCGTAGTCTATTTCTTACAAGTAGTGCATAAATACAAATAGTTTAATTCCAAATTTAAATTATATCAATATGTGAAAGAATAGGAGGTAAAAAATATAATTTGTCTTAAATGCACTCCGGTGTTGAAGTGAATACACACACGGAGAAGTAGAAATATTTGTCAGTGACGTATATTGAGTGTGGTCAAGGTGTCAGAAAGGCACTGATGGGGTGTGTGTGTATTAGGGGCATTGTATAAGGGGTAATATGGTGTAAGAAGGTCATATATAGTGTCAATGCCTCCTTCCCCTATATTGCATAAGGGCGAGTGTGACCAAAAGGCATATTTGCGCTTTCGCCAAAGGGGCACTAAAAATACTAGTGGATTAGGGTAGAGGGGAGTATTTTAAAAGGGATGGCGAAAGAAAAAAGCGCTTTCGCCAAAGGATCGCTAAGATATCAGTGGATTAGAAGGGTGTGTCCAAAAGGCATATTTGCGCTTTCGTCAAAGGGGCACTAAAAATACTAGTGGATTAGGGTAGAGGGGAGTATTTTAAAAGGGATGGCGAAAGAAAAAAGCGCTTTCGCCAAAGGATCGCTAAGATATCAGTGGATTAGAAGGGTGAGTGTCCAAAAGGCATATTTGCGCTTTCGTCAAAGGGGCACTAAAAATACTAGTGGATTAGGGTAGAGGGGAGTATTCTAAAACGGATGGCGAAAGAAAAAAGCGCTTTCGCCAAAGGATCGCTAAGATATCAGTGGATTAGAAGGGTGTGTCCAAAAGGCATATTTGCGCTTTCGTCAAAGGGGCACTAAAAATACTAGTGGATTAGGGTAGAGGGGAGTATTTTAAAAGGGATGGCGAAAGAAAAAAGCGCTTTCGCCAAAGGATCGCTAAGATATCGGTGGATTAGATTGACATGGGGCCGTAAGTAGCAGCGCTTTCAGCAAAGTATCAAGTGTACACACTGTAAATAGGTGTAAAAATATTTACACCTTACCCTAGAACTTGGTTTGTTCAATAATTATACAGGATGGGATGCCAATCCAATAAAATATACACATGTAATTTTTTTGATTTACTATTTTTCTTCTTAACACAGTTGCATATTTTATTTCTATTGTTTAGAATACTATGTTTATATTTTATTTCAACTTTCAATTTTGTAAATGTAACGTTTAAAAAATTAAGAGAGGGGGGGGGGAGATTAAAGAGACGCACTGTATATATATAAACTGAGCTATTTTCGAGGAATTATCGACAGTTTTGTATAGCAGGAAAACTCAGATTTAAGCCAACAAACTATACACTCTTTGTTAAAATCTCACTAATGGTTACATTTTTATCATTAATAAAAAGAATAATTACAAGTAATATATTTAGCATTTATTACTCGATAAAAGATTCACATCATGTGAAATAAATTTTGAAGTACGGTCCTGTCTATCACAAGGCAAACGTTCGACAATGCGCAAGCTCGCAGACCGTCTTTGTTTACTTTGGTATATACTAAATATACTTATAATATTATTGTTTATTTAGGTAAAATGAATTAGAAAGCCGAAAAACCATGCCAAAATGAAATTAAGTTTGCCAACATGGAGGCCACGTGGAAAATGCGGTTGGGTCAAGGGTCTAAAAAATATAGTGTATGGGAAATCTTTAACGTTGATTTAGATATGTACATTAATAAAATTATTGACTTAGAGGCTTAATATTCAGAAGCCTAAAACATATCTGAATATTTCTTTTTTACCGATCCAGGAAGGGGCCACAGTGGGGCATGCTGGAGTTGCCAGAATGTATCGTAATTACTGTACAAAATACTATTAAATTACACTTTTCTACTTTTTTTACTATAAAAAATTATTTATTGCAATTTTAAAGAAAAATTTTCTTTAACAGAGCTAACCAAGAAAGGACCAAATGTGGGGTTCAGTGGGATTAACAGAACTCCTTGTTACGTTTACAGGGTGAGTTCTTTACAGCGTTACAAAGCGACATCTCGAAAACGGTTTAAAATATTTTCATGAAAGTTTGGTGACTTAATAGGGAGATGGGGTTCATATTTAAACATATTTTTGACATTTACTCCCTCTCAAACCCAAGTCAAGGGTGGTCAAGTCCGAGGACCTAGCGGGGGGTAAGTGTCAAAAATATGTTTAAATATGAACCCCATCTCCCTATTAACTCACCAAAATTTCATGAAAATATTTTAAACCGTTTTCGAGATATCGCTTTGTAACTCTTCAAAAAACTCACCCTGTATATAGAATGCTATTAATTTAGAATTATTTTACTTTCTTTGCTATAAAAAGCACTGCAATCTAAAAGAAATATTCTTTAAGAAAGCAAACCCAGAGAGAGGCAAATTTGGGGTTTGGTAGAATTATCAAAACTCCTCGTAATTCCTTTATATATTATTAATAATTGGGAATTTCCTTTTCTACTTCCTTTGTTACAAAGAAGCATTGGAATTTTGTCAAAATATCTTTTAACAAAGAAAACCCGGAAAGGGGTAAAAATGGGGTTTGGTAGGATTAACAGAACTCCTTGTAACTCCTATATAAAATACTATTAAATTAGAAGTATCTTTCTACTTTTTTGATGGCGCAATATAAAAAAAAATTAACAGACCGAACCTAGAAATAGGCAAAAGTGGTGTTTGATGGGATTAACAGAACTCCTCGCAATTTCTTTATATATTACTAATAAATCGCTATTTTCTTTTTTACATCACAGAAGTATTGCCATTATTTTAAATATCCTTTAACAAAGCAAATCGAGAGAGAGGTAAAACTGAGGTTGCGTGGAATTAACAGAACTCCTCGTAACTCCTGTATAAAATTTTCTTTGGTTACTTATTTGCTATAAAGAAGTATTGTAATTTTAAAGAAAGATTTAATTTAACAAAGCAAGTCCAAAAAAGGGTACAACTGGAGTTTCGTAAGATAAACAGAACTCCTCATTAGCCCCACATGTAATATTAATAAATCAGAACTTGTTTTTTTACTCTATTTGCTTGAAGAAGTATTGCACTCTAAAAAAATAAGCTTTAATGCAGCAAACCCTGAAAGAGGCAAAACTGGAATTTGGTATGACTAACCGAACATCTCGTAATTCCTTTAAATATTACTAATAACTCGAAGCTTTCTTTTGTACTTTCTTTCCGACAAAGAAGAATTACATTTTTTTTTTATCTTTTAACACGACAAACCCAGAAAGGGGTTTGGTGGGATTAAGAGCACTCCTTGCATTTCCTGTATAAAATACCTTTAAATTAGAATTTACTTGTTTACTTTCTTTGCTTTAAAGAGGTGTAACAACCTTAAAACCAATATTCTTTAAAAAAGCAAACCCAGATAGAGGCAAAACAGAGGTTTGGTAGGATTAGCAAAACTTCTTTTAATTCCTTTATGTATTAATTACTAATAAATCGGAATTTTCGTTTTACTTTCGTGGTTACAAAAAAATGTCATTTTCTTAAATATCATCACAACAAATCCAGAAAGGGGTAAAATTAAAGTTTGGTGGAATTAACAGAACTCCTGTATAAAATACTTTTAAATTAAAATTTTCTTTTTTAGTTTCTTTGCTATAGTACTATAGTATAGCAACCTTAAAAACAATATTGTTTAAGAAAGCGTTTGCAGATTTTTTTAAAAGATATATTTAGTGCTTTTTTACCCTAATATGAGCTTCATAACTTACATTTATAATTCCCATTTTATAAAGACAAATTTTAGGCCCAAATATCAAAGACCTTCATAAATATGAATGAAGTTTTCATTCTTTACTTCAGCTTAAGGTATTATTTTCCACTCCCCTGGTCTAGTACTTTAAGTCTTGTGATATTTATCTTCTTATGAATTAAAAAGCTTAAAGTTTAAATGAAAGCTTAAAAATCTCTTAACCACTAAGTGAGAAAGCGTTAAAAAATATTTTCTTAATGCAATGAATACCGTAAAAATTTTATAGCTATGGGTTTTTTAACGAGAAGTTTTATTTTTTTCTGAAAAAAAGTCTCTCTCGACGAGATATATTTTTTTAGAATTCCAACATAACCTATATTGGTGTGTGTTTGTGTTGTGGCCTCTGACCTCTGTCAACGAAATTACCTCCACCTCTAAAGGGAAGGCTGAACTATTTGCCAAATTCGCTGCCAATTCCGCTCTTATTCATCAAGCTAATTTTTCTCTTCCACAAGTACCCACAAAATGTCCGATATAATACTTAAGGTCAAACAAGTTTCAAAAATTTTTCTATCCCTAGAAACTAAAAAGTCCTCCGGTCTGGATGTCAAACCAGAAATTGTTCTAAAAAAATTCGCGCCAGAACTTGTACCCATCCTAACTCGTCTTATCCATAATCTCGTATGACCAGGGTATCTTCCCAGACAGCTGGAAGTCTGCTCGTGTGCAGCCTGTTCCGAAGAAAGGTTCCAAGGCCCTTCCATTCAATTATATTCTCTCTGTTGCCAGCAAATTTATGGAGAAAGTCATAAATTTGAAAATTTTAAAATATCTAGAAAACACAAAATCATCCATGACAGACAGTACGGATTTCGTCACTAAAGATCCACAGCAAATTTCCTTACCTTAGTCACACCTAACGGGAACAAATCTCTCAAATTTCATGGCGAATCCCAGATAGTTGCTCTTGATATTGCCAAGGCCTTTGACCAAGTATGGCATGCCGCACTCATCAACAAACTACCTTCTAACGGTCTTCCTCCCAAACTATGTACCTCAGTGTTGGTTAAACATCGATAGTTTACCTAGAACATCCCACTTCTCTCGCTCATTCGTACCCAGGGTCTCCAGGTCATGGAGTAAATTGCCTGCCGATGATTTGCCTTCCCCTCCCAACCTCCAATCCTTTAAATCCCGTGTCAATCGATTACATTTCCCTTCTCTTCAGACGCCCACGGTACGTTAGTTTTTGGTTTGAAGTCTACGTGGGCTGTCTCAGATGAAAAAAAGGTGGCGTAAAAATACGAAAATAAAATTAAACTTTTATTACTATTTTCAGTCAAAGAATCATCTCTAAAATTTTCTCGGTACTGTTTTGCAACACCCCGTATTGCTTCTAAACAAAGTTTAGAATCACAAACTTCAAAGACATGGTAATTATGTTATGCAGGTATTCCCACTATCATATCCATTTTTAGTAAAGTTCTGTGTTATCTTATTTATAGCTTTCCAGATTTTGTGCCGGAAGGTGTTCATCTTTCTTGTTATATAAGTCTAAGATAAATTGGATAAGATAATTGTCGAAAATAGTCTAGTTGATCAAATATACAAAAAAGATTTGTGTAGTGTCACTTAAATGTAATTTATAGGAACATTTCGTACAGTCTGTATATTCAAAAAACTAATACACAAACAAAAAAAAACGTTTCACAACCAAAAATATATCGATTTTTCGGGTATGTTGATTTGGTGTAAGCATTTAATTACTTTATGTAAGTAACAATACTTGTTTTAAGCACGGTACTAATTTTGTGCTGAATATTATTTTAGTTAGAACATATTTTTTGGCTTTTACGCAAAAATTACTAAATTATAACAATTAGAAAAGACAAAGAAAAAATTATATGTCGCTAGTATTGGAAGAACTATATCTGTTCCTACACAATACTTTAAACATTAATTGCTTATTAAAGAAAAAATCTTTATGAAAATCTAAAAATATCTAAATTTATATAGCAAAAATTTAAGTTCATAAAATAGCAAGAAAAAGGAGAACTTTTAAAATACAGAATTGTAAAAAAATAAAAATTATCATAAAATGATTTAAAAAATTTACTTACTCCTCAATCCTGTTGACAATATATTGTTTCGGCCTTTTTGGGCCTCATCAGCTCAGGAATATGAGCTCCTAATCTAATCTTTATCTATTTTTATTATAACAGAGAAATACATTTATGAAAAAAATATAATGTCGAAATGACTTATAAAGACACTAAAAGTCTTATTGTTATATTTGTTGGTAAAATACCTTAAAAAATTAACAAATTCTGGCCATACAGGTAATAAAAATAAATAAAGATTAGATTAGGAGCTCATATTCCTGAGCTGATGAGGCCCAGAAAGGCCGAAACAGTATATTGTCAACAGGATTGAGGTGTAAGTAAAATTTTTAAATCATTTTATGATAATTTTTATTTTTTTACAATGCTGTATTTTAAAAGATCTCCTTTTTCTTGCTATTTGATGAACTTAAATGTTTGCTATATAAATTAAGATATTTTTAGATTTTCATAAAGATTTTTTCTTTAATAAGCAATTAATGTCTAAAGTATTGTGTAGGAACAGATATAGTTCTTCCTATACTAGCGACATAGAATTTTTTCTTTGTCTTTTCTAATTGTTATATATTTAGTAATTTTTGCGTAAAAGCCAAAAAATATGTTCTAACTGAGATTATTCGCAAAAAATAAAATTTAAGCTTATACGAATATTATTTTTTCTTAAAAGTTATCGATTTGGTTCAATAATATCAAAATAATATTTTTTTTAGTGTTCCGTACTAAAATTAGCAAAACGGAACACTTATCAAATCACTTCGGTGTCCGTCCGTCCGTCCGTCTGTCCGTCTGTCACAGGCGATTTTCTCTGAAACTATTTGACTTACAAATTTGAGATTTAGCACAGAGAAAGAGTGTGGTGGTTCAATGACAAACGCGAAGTATAAATAAAATTTTGATTCTGGGGGTTAATTTCAGGGGGTAAATTGGGAAACGGAAAATAAATTTTCAGGGGAATCGTGTATGGTATCAAATGGAAGCTTCTTTAAGCACGAATTCAACAATTATGATGTATTCTTTGATACATTTTTTTAAACATTTTTCGGGAAAAACGCTTAAAAATTGCTGCCCCCACCCTTAGTACCAAAAGGATGGTTCAGAAAAATCTGAAAAAAACATGAATATTGAGAATTAAGTCTAGTTTGAGCAAAAATTATGAGAATTGAAAAATTGTAGAGCGATTAATTGTTATAAACCATTTAATTGTTTATTTCCTTATTATTGCTGAACCATTGTGGTGGGGAAATAATACCGGCTAGTTCTTCAGAGTAAAATCCGTGGAAGTATCGGTAGAAAAGGGATAAATTCCCAACAGCGCGGCCCTGAGCGAGAGAAGGGAGCTTTCTTGTGAGGACTGATGAGTCGAATGACTCTCTTTTGGATAAAATCAAGGATGTCAAGTGTCAAAGGTGATCCCCAGATGTGGGAGCAGTAGGTACTCTAGGTTAGGTCTTATTTGGGAAACATACAGAGTGTATAAGTTGGAACGGGAGAAGTATCTTTAGGCTCGAAAGAGAAAACCAGGCCTTTTAAATGCCGATGTGGCTACTGAAGTAATGTATTTGTGCCAGCTGAGATCATGTCCGAAGGCGATGCCAACAAGAGCAAACGTTTCATTGTTCTGTGGGCTTGGCCATTCATGTGTATGGGGTAAGTGTTGCCAGATTTTTTGCGTGACAGGGAGCATGACTGGGTTTTGGAGGCGTTGAACTAAACAAGGACTTGGCGCCCCAGTCTAAGATTAATTGAATATCTTGGGTGCATAGATCTGCGTCTATTATCTAGCTCTTGATTCGAGACTTGTTTGGAAAAATGAATATTTAAGTGAAGAGTACTGTCGTCAGCATACCTAACTGTGGATGGGATTGGTAGTTGAATAGAGCAGGTCATTAATGTGAACAAGGAATAGGGTTGGTGCCAGGACCGAACCTTGAGGGACGCCAGCATTGATAGGATGGAAGTTAGATGAGTGATGGTCAACCACGACAGATATGCGCCGATTAGAGAGTAAGCTACCGATCGAGGTACATAGTTTGGTAGGAAGGCCGTAAGAAGGTAGTTTGTTGAGGAGTGCGGCATGCCATACTTGGTCAAAGGCCTTGGAAATACCAAGAGCAACTATCTGAGACTCACCATAAAATTCGAGAGACTTTTTCCAGTTATGTGTGACAAGGCTAAGGAGATCGGCTGTGGATCTTTGGTGACGAAATCCGTACTGTCTGTCATGGACGATTTTGTGTTTTTCTACATATTGTCACGGGATCTTTATTAAAACACTGGTTTCACCATTAATTACTGCAGCAATATTTATTAAGTTAAAAAGAATATTTGTATATTATACAATTTACAAGTATTCAAACGAATCCTACCTATTAATGCATAAATCATCGTCGAGGCGAGGAAAGTTGCCGGGACGTGCTCCAGCTGTGCTGCGGTCTCGCTTGACTCGAAAGGTAAAACTGACGTTTACTGCTCATCTCACCTACCAGGTCTACCCCTTTCGCCCCGCTACCGACCCGATAGGCCGACGCGCGTCGAAACACCCGCGTCGTCGCTATCGGACTCCGTTTACTAAGCATGGAAAATAATTTGGTGACAATATTTTAGAATTTGCAAGTTGATCACTTTCTCCATAACTTTGCTGACAACAGAGAGAAGAAAGATAGGTCTATAATTGGATGGAAGGGGCTTGGAACCTTTCTTCGGGACAGGCAAGTTCTGGAGCGCATTTTTTTAGAACAATTGCAGGTATGCCATCCAGACCAGAGGACTTTTTGGCGTCAAGGAATAGAAGAATTTTTTGAACTTGTTTGACCTTAAGTATTATGTCGGGCATTTTGTGGGGTACAGACGTAACGGTTGGAAGGGCGAAACTGGCGGGATAGATTATGGTGGAATTGACATCGAATTGTTTGGCCAATAGTTCGGCTTTCCAATAGTCTCCAGCCTCGCTGATGAGCCGTGATACGGCGAAACGCGTCCGGGGATGAGACGCCAGAGAGAAATCAAAACTGATATACATTCCATAATATCGAACTTTGTTCGATGTTTGGAATTTTATATATTTCTCTTTGGAGGTGAAGATAATTTCGTTGTCAGAGGTCAGGGGAGGAAAAGTACTTCTAGAGAAGTTTTGACTAATGTTTCTGGCAAGTGACCAGAAAGATATGCTGCCGTTGGGACAGGAAAGGACTTTATATTTTATGCGATTATTAACAGCATTTTTGGACTCTAAGATAGTTTGGTTGTATTGATTTCTTGCCTGGGTGAAAGCTTGACGATTTTCTGGTGCAGGATTTTGATGATACCTTTTGTGAGCTTGGACTTCTTTGAGCCTAGTTTGTCACAGACCTTGGAGAACCATGGCTTTTACTGGTGTAGTTTAGGCTTCTTGCGGGTACGTGGAATAAATCTTTTAATATCTGCTTGAATTACATCTGTAATTGAGAGCAAATTTCGGAGGGATCGGGAGTGGAAAAACAGACAGGATTCCAAGGGAAAGCAGAGAAGAAATTTCGAAGACCATCCCGCGGGGAAAATATGTTGGCTCTCTGATTAAATTGGTGAGCGAGTTGCTGATTGCGAAGTTTTCTGCCGCTCTGCCTTCTGGGTTGGTTTTTGTGGATCCTAGCCATATTCCTTTCTGTGGACGTTAAAGTCGCCTACGACGATAACTTTAGCGGAGGGAATTCAGAGATAAGATGGTCAATTTTTGCCGAGAGAAAGTCAAAGAACTCATTGTAGGAGTTGTCTGATGGAGAGCGGTAAATGCATCAGATAAATTAAGTAGAAGATTTAAGGGTAAGTTTTAGCCAGAGAACATCGGGCTTGCCTGATTCCAGGTTCAGAAGTCTGGTGCATGAAAGACTGCTGCGAACGTAGGCACATACCCCAACATGACGACGAAAAGGTGACAGAAGTTTATAGCCTGAAATCAGGAGATGACTGGTTGAGGATTTGGGACTGATTTGGGTTTCGGTCAGAAAAAGAATGCGAGGTTTGCATGATTCGAGGTAGTGGTGGACAGAGTCCAAATTGGAATTAAGCCCGCAGATGTTGGCAAAGGTTATTATACTTTTGAAATTCTTCTATGGTGGGCCCCTGAACACCCCTCGCCGGAAGATCCGAATGGAGGGGTAATTTCCTCCGGAATCTTTTACCCCTGGGAGCGCCATCATCATTTTCATTTTTTTTGAAGAGGTGGATAGTTAGAAGAGAGTAGGATTAGAAGTGACAAAGAAAGAAAAGATAAGAGAAAGAATGACAGTCTGACGAGGAAAGGAAAATAAAAAAAAACGACTTACGCAGCCGGGGCTGGAAACATCCGCTAAGATTTCATCAGCTGTTTGAGTGGGTACGTGGGGCGGTACATCATCGGTCGAGGAAAAGCTCCTTTACCACCTACCATGGATTTATTAGGACTAGCTACGGGATGAGTTCACATTCTTTGAAGCCAAAACAAACCATTCTAAACGACACTGTAAACACAATTTGTAAACATTGGCCACATCTTATTTTACCTTGTATATTTGTACAAAAAATACGTTAGAAGCATCACAAGATTTACTAAAAGTAATAAAAGCCCTAAAATATTTTATTTTTCTGCTAAATAATAATAAATTTAAGTTAAAAAGGATTTATTATTTATAGGTTATGTTATATCTAAAAGTGTTTATTTAAAGTCGCTCCGAGTCATTTATAAATCTATATAAATCTATACGTCGCACTTTTTCTTTTCTAGTTCATTAGACAAAGACGTACGTGTAACCGAGTGTTCAGACCGAAGTTCAGCCGTGTTCCTAAACCACCATAACCGACAGCAACACTTCTGAGCTCCAACACTCCAATGCTATTTTATCTCTTTCTACTACCATTCTTGATTCAATTACGTAGTAATTCGTAGTCTTGTCTATGTTCGTAGTTCGTAAACTGCTCCCCCAAGAGAATACAAACAACAAAATATAAGGCTTCACGTTCGATACGCTCACAGTATACAGATATCGAATCCTTATTATAATAAATCCATGCCCCACGTACCTTGTTTTTAAATTAATGGTATTATTCGCCATATACTTAGGTCGAAACAATTTATTAAAACAATTTCTTTAAGACTTTTTTTGGGGATAATAATTTTTCAAAAGTGCATTATGGATAGACATAGGTCAGTTATAGAGAGACGACAGTGATTATAGAAAATTCATTTACGACGAATTTTTTTTAGTTGAAATTTCTTTAGAAATAATAGATTGATCGAGCTAAAAAGATCTACGCGATCAGATCTAAGGGCAATGACTAATTAATAACAACACAAATCACAATCTTTTTTTTTATTTTGGTGTAAAATAGTAAATGTGACACTCAACTAATATATCCAACTTTAGTTTATTTGGTTCTTTTCAAGAAATTTTTTATGTTAAATTAGAAATTTGAAGGGCGTAAGAATCAATTTAAGAAGCCGAAGAAATTTTATATCAAATTATAGCACTTTAATGCAGCATTACACAAAGCCCTTTTCCCCTATCTACTGAAATAATCGTTAAAAAGTTCTCTTTATGATATTATAAAAGGGAGATTACCAACTTGGATCGCTTTGAAGCAACATTTTTATATTGTTTGGGTCCGTACGCCTAATTGACAAAGTCATTTTATATCCATAATATTTTTTCCGGAAACGCCCATATAACATTAAAGAAAAGCGTCAGAAAGAAACATTTTTACGAAATGCACGTACGAAATTTAGAGTATTTAAATCAACCACCCAAGAATGGCTTTGACAGGTTCCCCTAATGTAAAATTTATCTCGAATTGTGGTGGCATACTGGAGAAAGAAATTTCGTTAAACTCGTTCCATAACAAAGGACACCTATTTCATTATTTAAAAACTAGTATGGTAAGATACTGCATACGTATACGCCTAAGATTCGGCGTCTTGACCAAAATGGGTTTGATGGTGGTTGAACTGGGTCTCCCGTGACCGAGTTGGTAAGGCGCCAGCTTCGCAAACGAAAGGCGCGGATTCGAATCCCGCTTCGACCATGGATATTTTGTGATTGTTAAATATTGGAAGGTGGTAGAGGATTTCTTCCTCGACCGAGGTGGTACCACCCCACACATCCTCTTAAAGGGCTGGTGAAGATAATTTTAACTTATGTCAAAATGGCGGCCATTTAAGTTTTAAAAATTGAAATGTTCAAACTCCGAATAAAAAAGAAGTTTTAGAAACTTCAAGTAATGCTGCAATAATACTGTCCTTATCAAGTAACATTTTTCAAAATGGCGACTGCCGCTATTTTAAATATTTTGTTTTTAATGGCACATCATTTTGAAAGGCCTTTGAAAGTTCTATTTGTTTCCAAGTTAAAAAATAATAAAGTTAATTTATTTTAATCTGGCGACAATTTACATTGTAAGCATTTAAATCGGCTCATATAGCTTTATTATTTTCCAACTTGGTAACAAATAGAACTTTCAAAGGCCGTTAAAACGATGTGTCACATGACACCTATCGCCATTTAAAAAAGTTATACAAGATGGCGGCTGGTCTCCATTTTGAAAGATAATTTAAAATTTTTTAGTCAAGAAAATTATTTTGTTCATATTTAATCTCACAAAATTTCATTTCAATATTCCTTTCATACCAAAAGTTAGAACGGGGGCCGCACTATATATATATATATATATATATATATATATATATATATATATATATATATATATATATATATATATATATATATATATATATACCGGGTGTCAACGAGATCACTTTCCGGCTGCCATTTGTTTAGTTTTTAATCGAACAAGATGAAACTTGGCAGGAGTCATAGGCTAATAAAAAGTCATTTTTCGAGGTACTTGTCACATTTCGACGACTTCCGGTTTGGCCGGAAGTGACCTCAGCTTTGAATTTTCAAATGAGACACCCTGTAGATTTATTGATTTTTGGAATCTAGAGATCATTTTACGTACAACTGTATTATAATTATTACTTTAAACTAAGTGCCATGACCCACCTTAAATCGTTCTAATAGACGTTTACATCTGCACAAAAATACCTGCACAATTTTATCACCTTTCATTTGTCTTACCAGAGCGTTCAAAGTTGACTAAATCAGTTTTTTGATAATAACTTAAAAAAATTAAATACAACTATAACACTTTCATAGTATAATTAGATGTAGTTTTTTATTACGAATCCAACGGTGCATCACAACATCAAAATTCTCTTGGATTTAGCCATTTGTTATGGTTTGATCAAACATGTAACTGCGCGACGATCAAATATTCAGTTAGCCATGACAAACAATTAAATTATAGCTGTTTAAAAAATAACGGAATGAAGCATCAAAATATTGTTAAGTTTGCCATGGAGAACAATTGAATTCAGGATAAATGATAGAATTTTACAAATTTGTAAACAATTATTTTTTCTGGTCTTTAATATTATGTTTCTGGTTTGTAGCGAATTGTTTACAGCCACCCATTATTATTATTCAGTTTTGTCATGGCTAAGTGGATATATCTGATCGTCGTGCAGTTGCATGTTTGATCAAACCACATAAAATGGCTATTGCAATAAAATGTAGTTTTCTTTAGAAAATCGAAGAGAATTTTGATGTTGTGATGCACCGTTGGATTCGTAATAAAAAACTACATCTAATTATACTATGAAAGTGTTATAGTTGTATTTAATTTTTTTAAGTTATTATCAAAAAAGCGATTTAGTCAACTTTGAAGGCTCTGGTAAGACAAATGAAAGGTGATAATATTGTGTAGGTATTTTTGTGCAGATGTAAACGTCTATTAGGACGATTTGAGGTGGGTCATGGCACTCTAGATTAAAACAAAAAATTTGTTTTAAAAATGGTAAATTGACACAAAAAGTAATAAAAATTATACAGTTGTACGTAAAATGATATCTAGATTCCAAAAATCAAGAAATATACAGGGTGTCTCATTTGAAAATCTAAAGTTGGTGTCACTTCCGGCTAAAACGGAAGTCGTCGAAATTTGACAAGTACCTCGAAAAATGACTTTTTATCAGCCTATGACTCCTGCCAACTTTCATCTTGTTCGATTAAATACTAAAGAAATGACAGCCGGAAAGTGACACCCGGTATATATATAAGTATATATATATATATATATATATATATATATATATATATATATATATATATATATATATATAACAATATAAAGAAATAAAGAAATATCGACAGGACTATTTATAAAAAAAGGTGAAGAAAATATTGGGGAAACTGTCTGTATGGTAGTGCTCGACACGTGTTTCGTGCTTATTAGCACTCATCAGTCGCACATAACCAAGTTATTAGATGGGAAACTTGGAAGTTGAAAAAACACAAAGAGTTCACAGACCAGGGACCTGCTAGCACATTTGCGGTTGTTTTTTGTCAGGAGACCCAGGGATTTCCGGGCAACACCCAACATCACCACGGAGGCTGCAATAGCACCTGCGTGAAACCTCTACCCCAAGGGATATAACAATATAAAGAAATAAAGAAATATCGACAGGACTATTTATAAAAAAAGGTGAAGAAAATATTGGGGAAACTGTCTGTATGGTAGTGCTCGACACGTGTTTCGTGCTTATTAGCACTCATCAGTCGCACATAACCAAGTTATTAGATGGGAAACTTGGAAGTTGAAAAAACACAAAGAGTTCACAGACCAGGGACCTGCTAGCACATTTGCGGTTGTTTTTTGTCAGGAGACCCAGGGATTTCCGGGCAACACCCAACATCACCACGGAGGCTGCAATAGCACCTGCGTGAAACCTCAACTTCCAAGTTTCCCATCTAATAACTTGGTTATGTGCGACTGATGAGTGCTAATAAGCACGAAACACGTGTCGAGCACTACCATACAGACAGTTTCCCCAATATTTTCTTCACCTTTTTTTATAAATAGTCCTGTCGATATTTCTTTATTTCTTTATATTGTTATATCCCTTGGGGTAGAGGTTTCACGCAGGTGCTATTGCAGCATCCGTGGTGATGTTGGGTGTTGCCCGGAAATCCCTGGGTCTCCTGACAAAAAACAACCGCAAGTGTGCTAGCAGGTCCCTGGTCTGTGAACTCTTTGTGTTTTTTCAACTTCCAAGTTTCCCATCTAATAACTTGGTTATGTGCGACTGATGAGTGCTAATAAGCACGAAACACGTGGCGAGCACTACCATACAGACAGTTTCCCCAATATTTTCTTCACCTTTTTTTATAAATAGTCCTGTCGATATTTCTTTATTTCTTTATATTGTTATATCCCTTGGGGTAGAGGTTTCACGCAGGTGCTATTGCAGCCTCCGTGGTGATGTTGGGTGTTGCCCGGAAATCCCTGGGTCTCCTGACAAAAAACAACCGCAAATGTGCTAGCAGGTCCCTGGTCTGTGAACTCTTTGTGTTTTTTCAACTTCCAAGTTTCCCATCTAATAACTTGGTTATGTGCGACTGATGAGTGCTAATAAGCACGAAACACGTGTCGAGCACTACCATACTGACAGTTTCCCCAATATTTTCTTCACCTTTTTTTATATACAGGGTGTTTCATAATTGAATGCTGATCCTTAAGGGTGATAATCCTTGGATGATTTTAAGAAAAATTTTTTATATGAACATAGGTCCGCAACAGCTTTATTTCTGAGATACAGGGTGTTGAAATTTAAGAAAAAAATCTGTTTTTCTTCAATATCTCTAAAACCGCTTTGTATTTTTGTTTTAAATTTTGGTAGGTGCAAAGTACGCTTAAAAATACATTTTCTTCAGGATAAAGGTTTTTTTAATTTTCATCAGTGGCGTCCCTGTTAACATGCCCTGCAATATTTTTAATCAAAAAAATGATACGCCACTGTTTTTTTTTAAATAAATGTTATTTTTATAATTGCCTTCTATCTTCTCATAAAAATGGTCTCTTGACTTTTTATATCCGGCGTACGGTTTTCGAAATAAAGTTCATTCATTTGCTTGTCCCTATGTGATTTTTTTCTTGTAGTCTCAATTTCGCAATTTGTGGTAACCAAAGCATCTAGGCTAGACTTTTATATTTTATAGTAACTATTATTTAGTTCTAGTTATTAAAGCCGTTAAAGAGTGGGAATATTTTGTAGGCTAGAAACATCTAGTATGCTAACAACACATTTCGTTGTTCTATAAACGCAAACAGTTAATTTAATTTTGGTATATTTTGTTATTATTTAGTTTTTACAAATAAAAAATGTATTTTTATGCGTGCTTATTATTAGAACTAAATAATAGTTAGTTACTATAAAATATAAAAGTCTAGCCTAGATGCTTTGGTTACCACAAATTGCGAAATTGAGACTACAAGAAAAAAATCACATAGGGACAAGCAAATGAATGAACTTTATTTCGAAAACCGTACGCCGGATAAAAAAAAGTCAAGAGACCATTTTTATGAGAAGATAGAAGGCAATTATAAAAATAACATTTATTTAAAAAAAAACAGTGGCGTATCATTTTTTTGATTAAAAATATTGCAGGGCATGTTAACAGGGACGCCACTGATGAAAATTAAAAAAACCTTTATCCTGAAGAAAATGTATTTTTAAGCGTACTTTGCACCTACCAAAATTTAAAACAAAAATACAAAGCGGTTTTAGAGATATTGAAGAAAAACAGATTTTTTCCTTAAATTTCAACACCCTGTATCTCAGAAATAAAGCTGTTGCGGACCTATGTTCATATAAAGAATTTTTCTTAGAACCATCCAAGGATTATCACCCTTAAGGATCAGCATTCAATTATGAAACACCCTGTATATATATATATATATATATATATATATATATATATATATATATATATATATATATATATATATATATATATATATATATATATATATATATATATATATATATATATATATATATATATCGTGCAGCGTTGCTAGTTCATTCAGCACAACGATGTTTATCATAAGAATAAAAAATAATCCATAACACGCCTCTCATGCCCACTATGCAAAGCATGAGAGAGAAGGAAATAATTGCGGTCTCTGTCGGTTATGACGCTGGTGGCTGTTTCTTGCTTAATTCTTACTTTGCCATATTTTATATGAAGTTGCAGATATGGGAAATCTATCCGTGGGATGGGTGCCGTGATTGCTGACACCAGAGCAAAAACTCATCCGTATAACAGTTTTAGGGGAGTGTTTAACACTGTTTAAGAAAAATCATACTGACCTTTTTGGTCGATTTGTCACTGCCGATGATACATGGATCCACCACTACACACCAGAGGCCAAGCAACAATTAAAACAGTCGACAGCAAGGGATTAACCGACTCCGAAGAAAGCAAACGCAATTCCATCTGACGGAAAAGTTATGGCGACTGTTTTCTGGGATGTTAAAAGCATTATTCTCATAAATTACCTTTAAAGGGGAAAACAATTAATTCAGATTACCATGCGAGGTTACTTGCCCAACTAAATCAAATCATTCGCAAGAAATGTCCCAACTTAGCCAAGAAGAAAATTCTGCTCCACCGACCCATGCGCCTTATGACAAACTACCCAGTAATGATGGTATAGATACCCTCGAAGATCGCTGGAACAAATGCAGCTACAGGGGGACTATGTAGAAAAATGAAAACAAAATTACCCAATATTTTGCTTAGGTTTTGCATTGCATCCCCGTATCACCATTCCTCTCTTCGATTTTATGGAACAGACAACAGGATTACCGAGTCGGTTATATAACTTTGTACGACGAACACGAGACTGGCTAAAATAAAATTGCATCGACTCGATTTCATCGGATCAGGAATTCATGATCTACTTACCTTTGCTCACTGATTCTGTACCTACAGTAAGCTGGATAAAATTGGATTGCGTTTAAAAACATCCATTTTATTTCATATATTAAAAAAGCGTTTAATGATTAAAAAATAAACCCAAAAGTGCAGCTTTTTCAGTTATTAACAAAAATGCCATAAAAACACTACGTAATAAATCAGGAAATATTAACTTCCACTGCACCAAAATAATGCCAATATATGGTAAATTACGCGGGATCAATAAAAAACGTTAATAAACCACAAAATACACTACAATAAATTGCAGTTAAAGTGGTAAAATAACAATCATTGTAAATACGTAAAATTCTGAAAAAAACATTAAATTAAGGATGCATGGATACCGGCGCCGGCACCCGGGTCCTAAATTTCTCGGCTGCCGGCGCCGTAGTCCAGATATGGTCAAAACGGAATGCCGGCAGTTCTAACCTAAAATAACAATAGTTACGTCTTTTAAATGATATATAAACATTGTGTTGCCCACTTCCTTAAATTAAATGTTAGGTACAATACAAAATAAATATTCTCGTATCCATAAGGTCAATTAAAGTATTAAAAAGTTTGACATTCAAACAACAGTACAGGACAAAGGAGACCATGGTCAATTTTATAAAAAAAGGGAAAAAATACTTTGGGGCAATAAGAACGTTTAAGAAATGATTAGTTCTAACAAATTACATTAATTAATCAGATGTATGTATTGTTAACACAAGAGCGTTGGCTTAATTTCTAACATAAGGATCAAGTAAACAAAAAATCGGTCAAGTGTAAGCTATACTTGCACAATTCCGTGCCATCAGCTCCACTTTTAACTTGATCAAACCTCGGCCGCCCGTTCTTTTCCCATCTGCCGCGTCACCCGCCGCCAACGGCACCAACGCCGTATCACATCGCGTATGCGCGGATCTGAGGGGGAGCGTTACGACTGAGCCAAATTAAAAATTTCGAAAAACGTGTAAGGACTAAAGTTGTTCCTTACATCGTAAGAAATATTTTTTGTCGAAAAATTTTTCTCTAAATCCAGCAGATGTAAATAAATAATTAAATTGTTTATACCAATTGATCGGGCTAGAATTTTTTAATTTAGGTAATTTTGGCTCAATCTACACCTAATTCTCAATGTTCGTGATTTTTTTCAGATTTTTCTGAGCGATCATTTTGGTGATAACGGTGGGGGACAGCAATAATAGTAATGCACTCGCCTTTTTACTGAGCCAAATTAAAAATCTCGAAAATTGTTTAAGAATAAAAGTTGTTCCTTACAGCGAGAGAAATATTTTTTGTCGAAAAAGTTTTTCGCTAAAATCAATGGTTCAGCAGTTATAAAGAAATAAACAATTAAATTGTTTATAACAATTGATTGCGCTAGAATTTTTCAATCCAGATAATTTTGGCTCAATCTCAACCTAACAATGCTCATGGATTTTTTCAAATTTTTCTGAGCTATCCTTTTGGTGATAAGGGTGGAGGACAGCAATTTTTGAGCGTTTTTCCCAAAAAATGTTGAAAAAAATACATCATATAAAGGGTGTTATGAAATTCACTAGATATATTTGAATGAATGACTCCTGGGGTAGTCTACAAACATACCCAATATTTTTTTTCCTTATATCGAACATTTTAAAAAATTTCAAAAATACCCTAAAACCCGTCCGTATTGGACGCACATGGCCCGACATTGCTCTTGACAGAAAATTGCGACCAAAAAACTTAAAATAATTGAATTTGTTGTAACGTTGCCAGACATACAAATCTTTAAGGAGAACTTATTTTCTGTTTTAAGCATAATTTAAGACAAAGAAAAAAAATTAAACCTTATCTTGATGATATAAGTTGTATTCAATATTAGAAGTTATTTGGCGTCAGAAAATAGTGGTGAGATAAAGCTTAGTATTTATAGTATAAACAGCTAATTTTAATAGTTTTGCATAAGAGAACCTCGTTTTTTAGTTATTATAAAATGTGACTTAAAATTATCACAACTAACCACTAAAAAAATGTAAGCTTCGAAGAGTAGGGAAGAGTGTACCTGGAGTAATTATAAAAATTATTTATGGTTAGTCTGTAGTATTATTAGGTTAAGATAAAGTGAAAAATTTTGCTATTTTAAAATATTTATCTTCTTCAGTACATATTTATATAGCTTACTTGGCACAAGAGTAAAAATTATTGTATTAAGTTTTCTAAAATATCTTGATTGAAGAAAAAATATCTTGGTTCAAGATTATAGTTTTGAACCAAACCGGTAATTTAAAGAAAAATACGATTTAGCACAAAATTTGTAGAGTTTAAAAGAAGTATTTTTACTTACACGAGGCGTCAGTAGTATTCTAAGGTTAAGATAAACTTAGAAATTTTCTCTTTTATACTACGCTTAGGTGAAATTTGCTCTTCATACGACGCTTGCCACTTTATACTACGCTTTTATGAAATTAGCTAATAATAATCACTATTTTCCGACGCCAAATGACTTCAAATATTAGCTCCAACTATTAAAACTCCTGTAAGTAAACTCAAAAAGTGCACATAATGAAATAAGTAAATTAAGTGTTTAAAGAAAAAATACATTGTGGAATATCAGTTAAAAGTAATAAAAGAAAATGATAATTTTGTAACTAGCTCGAGAAGGTTGCAACGCCTTTACAGTGCTAGAACGCTATTTTAATCGGGTTTCCCTATAAAACTACGCATTCAAAACATTTGGCTTGGTATGCGATTATAAAATTAGGTACCTACTTATCTTGATGTTATTTAAAGCCTGGGACCCTGGAACATCAAATGTCGACTCCAAGATCGAAAACTATTCTTTGTTGGATTTACTCCTCCATTCCAAAAGCTTGGACAGCAACACAGGCCAAAACTTCTCCGAACCATCAAAACGTCAAAAAACTGTCTTCCAAAACACCGTGACCCGTGATTTATTCAATGAGATAATTTCATTGAATAAATAAACAGAATACTTAATTAAATAATTAAGCCGGTTCAATAATTACTCTGGGTTTCCCCTAAAAGGAACAATAATAAGACTCCTCCACGTGCAATTATAGGTTAGAATCAACGCCAATACAAAATATATAATAAAAATAAAAAAAAATCAACACTACTCACACTTTAGAGTCCCTAACAAAGATTCATCTATAAAAACAGGAGGGATGAAACTAGATTTAAATTTCCTCTAAAAAAGGGCCTTCATAATGACATCGGACAAATGACTTTCTCAAAAGTCATTAACGTCAGCCAAGACGGTATGGCCGATACTTCTACCTTGAGTTCATGTTCTCGCGAGTTCACGCGATTCATTTGAACCACTTGAAAATATGACAGTAACGAACGTTACAAGTTGCTGAAAAATGGTGCCAAATTTAAATCCCGAACTGCACTCTGTAGCGTTTCGCTACAACGTTATGTAAATTTAATTATAAATTAGCATTTTAATTTGAAACATTTGATTTTAAGGTAATACATGGGTACTGCTAGTTATCTAGCGCATTCGTCAGAAGTTAGTACCGTAGATTTTTGATATTAAAAATATCGTGAAAGATCAATATAATGGAGTTTGCGTATCTCTTCTTTGGTATGAAATTTGGTCGCTTAGGTAAATAGGCCTATACAAAGTAGTTTTTGAACGCTATCCTTTTTTAACTTGGAATAAATCAATATCGAGGTACCATTTCAGAGTATTCTGAACGCAATGTTCAAAAAGGCTTTTTTCCTGTTGCTAAGAGAGACACTTCCTGCAAGTCCGTGTGTCGAGTGTGGTGTTTTACACACGAAACCCATCCCTTAACCCAGACTGGGCTTTTGTATCTTAAGTTTTTTATTATAAATGGTTCTTTCATGTCTTAATAGTTTCTATTACCTTATTAACAACTTTTTTGGACACTATGCTGACGCTGAATGGTGAAGACAGTATATTAGTCATATTCATTCATGCCTTCATTCTTCATTCAGGTATGTTAATTGTAATCAAGTTTTTTCGTGATCACCTTTTGAAAATTCGTTTCTTATTTCAGTTTTTTCATTAGAATATGCCTTTATCTACCTTGTTCCTGTATTTTCGTCAGGAAATGCCTGTTTAGATTCGAAAACTCTCAAAATATCTTTGAGGTAAGATACCTTCAACAACCTTTTATATGCCATTACTTATTTCTTTTTTATTGTTATTCTAGAGTTTTTTTGTTGGGGTACACACTGGTGTACAGTGTCCAAGTACGTTTTTCCTCCTATCTACTTATGTTTCCTGCCTAAATAATACGTGTTTCATGGCTAGTTCTTGAGAAATTCCGGACAAACATTTATGGATCTTTTCCTGCCAAAGAAATGTGCTGATAGCAAAGGCCAGTATATTCCATGTATATTTGTATGAACTAACATCACTCAAATAATATCTGCCATGCCTTAAATATTTATTTTTATAATTTTTATGCGTATTAATACCTAATTTAAAATGATATAAATTTTATAAATTATTCTCCTCTGTAAAACTTTTCTGATTTATTAGTGTGATATTTATTTGTGCGTGTGAATTTGATTGATCAATCAACCATGCGAATGCGTAATTAAGTTGGGGTGGGGGTATTTTAAGAATTGAGATTCTGCGATCAGAAACGTTATTTCTTTTTATTAGTGTTCAATAATTTATTCTTTTTTCCAATTAATTAAATAAGTACTAGTATAATTAAATTTAGTCAATGGTAATCTGCTTTTTATTTTTTGAACATCTTTTCTAAGAGTTCATCTCCCAGTCTGGGGATTCTTCTTCACTTAAAGCAAGTTATACAGACTGGGTGGCGCTTTGTTAGAAAAGTGAACCACACTACTAACTCATAACCTAGTACTCACCGATGAACTGCTGCCGTCGCTGGAACGTATTATAAATTACTGTATAATATATTTTATTTTTGTGAAAAAAACCGTGACAACCCTTTACAAAAATTTATTAAATTGGTGTTTTATTTCCATGTCTTGAAATTTTTATGGTAATAAGTAGTATATGTCAAAATAACTTGGTGACATTTAATTACTGAAAACTTTTTAAAACAGTGTAAAAGTTTTGAAGCAACAAGTAGGTATGACTGGTTGTAAAAGTTCCATGTTTAGTGGAAATTAATGTAATAAGGTTTATAGGATAAACGATGGTAAGCGGTAAAATATTCATTAAAAAGCTAAAGAGTTTTAAAAGAATGGAGCAGCTTTTTAACGTTACATTTCACAAAGCTCTTTTTTCTGTTCAGTAAGAAAGTCTTTAAAAGTTATTTTATTACGATATAAAAAGACGGATTAAAAAGTTTTCTAGTTTGGTAAATAATATTTATAACATTTTAATAATTTTGTTCGACTAATACTGGAAGAATTACTTTTTTTGCTCTTTCGTCTTTCGTCAAAATTTTATCTAATGTTAGGTCTATAATACTTAGACATACATTACAATTATTGATTTATATTTCTTCTTCTTGATTTTAAATGATACAAAAATATCTTCTTTGATAACTTTTAATTCCTCTTTTTACATCTCTAGTTTTTATATGGAAGTTCTGTTGCTATATATTTTACTGAACTTCCAGCCCATGACCGCCATCTGGCAATTATTGCCATGAACAAAAATAAATATTTTAAACAAAAAATACTAAAACTACTAAAAGATTAAAATCCAAATAATGTGTCAAAGTCTAAATAAAATTAAATATATAACAATTAATTATAGACCTACTAGCTTGAACCCGCGTCCGTGGAATACCAATTTTACTCCATTACTAAATTTGAACACCCATTTTACCCCCTTAGGGGTTGATTTATTAAAAACTGTAAAAAAAAGTATTTAATCATTTATTTTTTGGAGTAGTTTTATAAAGTTTCAAGTTAATAGGACCAACTAATATTTTTTCTCCATACAAACTTTCAACCCCCTTATGACCCCTTTAGGGGTTGAATTTTGAATAATCCCTTCTTAGTGAATCTCTACACCATATTAAATAAAACTACTGACCAAATTTCATGTTTATAGCTTCAGCGGTTTCGGCTCGGCGATGATGAATCAGTCAGTCGGAACATGTTATATATATATATATATATATATATATATATATATATATATATATATATATATATATATATATATATATATATATATATATATATGTATATATATACATATATATCGTCGGAGAAGAAACAATACCGCCTAAGTCGCAAAATGCAAATTGTTTAGGAGGCTAAAAAAACTACATAATATTAACAAATTATACCATTTGATCAAAATTTTTTTACTATAACATACAAATGGTCTGATTGATGTTACTGTGATTACAAATTGGCATAATTTTGTATTTTGTGACATTTGTAGTACTTCGGCGGTATTAGTAAAACTCAGTGACTACAAATTTGATTTAGGCGGTTTTTATTGCACAAAAAAAAACTCTAAAAAAGGAACAACAAGAACAAAACAAAATGGAATTTCTTTCAGACTACTTATAGAATAAAGTAATAGTCTATTCAAATATTAGAAATAGAAAAATATTCGAGACGATGTGCTCTTCAATCTGAGTCTTTGTGAGGTATTTGGTCGTAGAAAGGGTGACAGCAGAATGTCAGGACACTCTTCAGTTCCTGAAGATGTAACCACTTTTAGCCTTTTTTAGAGAACAATCGATATTTTTTCTCTGGCGTCTAGGTAGTGAAGTGTATTCCTCATCAAAATTTGTTTTAACGAAGATTTCCCCATTGCAATATTTTATTGCTCTCAAGTCCACTACAGTGGGATCCCCAACTACCCTTCCGGGCCTTATCGAGTCGTAGATTTGGAAATCCTTCGTAGAAAAGTTTTTGAAAAATGTATGTTCTAAGAAAAAACTTTTATAAGGCATTGGTTTAGATCTTGCCTCTTTTGTTATATCAGCATATTGATCTGGAAGGGATATATCTCTGTTTCTCAGCTTGGCCTCAATGGAGCTGTGAACTGAGTCACACTCCATCTGTGTGTGACCTTTAATCAAAAATTTCTGTTCAATGGTGACTTTGTATTCCTGGCTCATTATTAATAAAACGTTGGATAGGACAGTGTTTCTATTCTGATAGTTACACCCATCAGACCAGAGAACCGGTAATCTCTTTCGTTGCAGAATTTTTGATAATGTATCAATAATACATGACGCAAATGTCGAGGATGAAAGGTCAGAAGCAGTTTCATCAAACCAATAGCATGAAACATCATGATTAAAGAGGTTATACATGATGAAATTATGCACGTTTAGTTTTTTTCGGTAGTAGAATCCGCTTGCTTTTGTGAGAGGAGCTAATTTTACTGCTTGTAGATCTTGGGTAAACACATGAACTTCTCCGGCTTTTGCTTTCTCCTTGTCGTCGTTTTTCTCTTTTCTTGCTCTATCTTTTTCTTCTCTATGTTTTGTGTATTCCCCTTCAGACACATTCCCAGCCGAGTAAGAACAACACAGATCACATTGATCTTTCCTCGGGTTAAATAGTGATAAGTTCTCTTGCTTGAAAATTGATTCAAAAATAAATCTACTGACGATGTTCACATTTTCTTGTGGAAACTTTTCCAAATATAAGTTGTAGAGTTGAGCAATTGAAGTAACAATTGGTTCCAAGTATTTCCTAGTTGTCGATTGGCGGCAGTAGTGGGAGGGCATTTTTGGTAAAAAGTCAAAAAATTGTTTTACGAAATCTCTGTCCGTTTCTTTCCTAGCGGACGAAACCCTAACAGTTTGCGGATGAGTCACACTAGTCGAAGGAGCTATGCCATCATTTTTCGGTTTATGGTTAAGCCAGTAGCGCACTGTCCATTTCTTAATGCCAAATGTGTTGAGATACGTCACCATGCAGACTTGTTTCCGCATTCCATCAATAGTTAGGTTATAGCGCAAAGACGCTTCTCTTCTAGACTCTTCATTCGGAGTTTTACGACGTTTCACTGCATTTTTTTCAACTGAATTTACAATAAATGTCCTTCTTTGGTCCCAGTTCATGGTTTTCCAAAATGAAGTGAACAGATTTTTTCTCATTTCCTCTGTTATCTGATCGCATGCCCTTTGTTTAGATTTCCTACACAGTGAAGAGTTACAAGACGGGCCCATTTTGAGTTCCTCTCTTTCTACATCATGAAACACCTTACCTTCTCTGGTTCGACGAAAGCCTAGATACGACTCTCCATGCATCCTCAATTTCTTATTTGTACGTACTTTCCAGTTTACTTCATTATTAGCTTTCCGCTTCTTTTGCTCATGTGCATTTCCATCAAAGGGTACATCATCGACAAAACTTTCTGACGAAGAAGTTTCTAAGTCTAAAGCTTCTGCTTCCGGCTCAAAATCTTTATCATCAAGATTATTTGCTACTGGAGATATCTGTGTTGAAATTTCATCAGTTGTGAGTTGAGCGTCATCTGTAGTCAAGGTTTGCAGTTCAAAAAAAGTCGGAGGAGAGTTTTGATTCTCGACGTCTTCTGTGATTGGATGAGCTGGCTCCGAAGATTCCTCTTTCCTTGCTGCTGCAAGGCTGGCTGGTATTCTAGTTGGCGTTAGAGAATCGGCTGTGACCAAGGGTTGCTTTTCATCAAGGGTCGAAGAACAGTTTTCATTGTCGTTATCTGCACCAGATAAAATCAATAACCCTTTATCCAGTAAGAAGTTAGCACGTTTTGGAGGAACACTGGCCGATGTTCTGGTAGATTTTCTTTCACCTTGAAATTCTTCAAGAGCCTGGATCAATTCCGAATCCGTAAACATATTGCTGTCTTCATTTTTCTCCACCTCATTCGTGGATGAATGGCTTTCTTCCCAGTCGTCCATATCTGCAAAAATATAACGCCCTTAGATTACTTTAATTTTTTGAAATAGTATCATTAAAGGTTAACTACCCGCTTCGCACGAATTGATACCTTATTTGTTCACTAGAACATGACATTTTAATTAATCAAGCATTAATCAAATCATAATATTAGCATTTTAAATTCAAGAAAATACCGCCTAAATCCCGTAAATCGCTCATAGAAAACGGTATTATTTAAATTTAATACCGCCTAACTCCACATTTGTGTTCGGGACTGTTTTATATTGCTAAATTTTAAAACTATAAGAAACTTTTATTATCAGTCTTATTAGTAATCATTTAAGTATGAAATAATATACAAATAATAGATTTTTCTTACCTTTTAACACATTTACACACTTAAAAACACCGGTAATGCAGTATAACCTTACAAAATGACTGTTATGCGTTGGATATAGGCGAAATTCTCAGCACAAAAATCTTAGGCGGTATTATTAGTGGTTGTCTTGGCGCCAAACCATAACGTAATATTCTACTGTATCGACACGGAACGATAGATATGGGCGTTGTTAATCAATTAAATATAAAATCTCGATTTTCAAAAAACTGCGACTTAGGCGGTATTGTTTCTTCGCCGACGATATATATATATATATATATATATATATATATATATATATATATATATATATATATATATATATATATATATATATATATATATGTATATATATTTGTCAGCAAAGTTATGGAAAAAGCGATTAACTTGCAAATTCCACAATATCGACAAAAACAAAAAATCATCCATGACAGACAGTACGGATTTCGTCACCAAAGGTCTCCTTAGCTTTGTCAAATATAACAGGAACAAGTTCCTCGAATTTCATTGCGAATCTCAGATTGTTACTCCTGATCTTTCCAAAGCCTTTGACCAAGTATGGCATGCCGCACTGTTCAACAAACTACCTTCCTACAGTCTTCCTTCCAAACTATGTACCTGGATCGGTAGCGTCCTCTCTAATCGACGCATATCTGTCCTGGTGGACGGTCACTCATCAAAATTCCATCCTATCAGTGCTGGCCTACCTCAAGGTTTAGTCCTGGCACCAGTCCTGATTGATTCTATCCAAAACAGAGTCTCGACTCATCAATGACCCAGTACTCACAAGAAAACACCATTCTCTCGTTCATCGCCACGCAGCGCGCTGTTGAGAATTTATCCTTTATCTGCTGGTACTTCCATGGATTTTACTTTGAAGATTTAGCCGCTTGGGTCTTTCTAACAGAACAAGAGGCGAGTTACGTATGCATCCCTTTACTTTCCAGCTACAAAAGCCTATAACATCCCACTTCTCTCGCTCATTCATACCTAGGGTCTCCAGATCATGAAACAAATTGCCTGTAGATGTTTTTCATTCCTCTCCCAACTTCCAATCAATTAAATCCGATATCAATAGATTATGTTTCCATTTTCTTCAGACGCCCACTGTGCCTTAGTACTGTCCAAGATAAACGAAAAGAACACAGTGTTTTCTATGACACTGCACTGAATGCAAACAAAATATATTGAAACTGCAAAATTTGGACATTCTAGCAATACTGAGAAATTGTTACTACAATGCCTGACGATAATTACAAAGGAACAATGCTATATATGGGAAAATCCATACTCCCGTCTTCAGTTTAAATCTCGATTAATCAGAGAATGTATTATTGTCTGCTGCCTATTGAAGTGCAATTAAAATTTATTTAATACGGATGCTCATTTTCAATTAAAACTTTGTACTAAATTTAGTAATAATGTAATAGTTTTTCGTTTCCGATTGGCGGGTTGGGTTGGGTAAAATCTTGGCTAGTCCTGAAATTAAAATTTCGCAGGTATATTGATTAAGCGTAACTGTCTACCTTCGTGTAAGTAAAAATACTTCTTTGAAACACACACAGTGTTAACTTTGTCCTGAATCTTCTTTGATCTTAAAATTGTCGATTAAGTTTAAGAATATAATTTTGAACCAAGATAATTTTTTCTTAAGCCAAGATATTTACAAAGCTTACTAAAATGATTTTTACTCTTGAGCCAAATAAGCTATGTATTGAAGAAAATACATTTTTTTAATAGAGCAACTTTTTAAGTTTATCTTAATGAGAAATGAGAAACAATCGCCCGTTATTATTGTCTCTATTCGAAATTCAAACCCTTTTTCGTTGACGATCTTTACACGGTTACAAAACTAGTCAGACTAAGAAAGAGCGAACATAAATTTCATAAAATCATAGTTGTTAATTTTAAGTTTTCTGTTCACTCAGTTGAATTATTTGCGTATTTCACTAATTGGAACAGCTGCCAAACGTAATTAATTAATAAAATCACTACACATTGTGAAATGAGGAGTTATTACTTAGTTTCTAGTCTAGCGATAATTTGGAAAGCTAATATTTTTGATTTAAGATGAATAAGTAACTAAAAACGAAAACGGAGGCGACGAGACACGTAAATGTAAAACTAGGTTTAAAAATAATTGTAGATTTTTAAACAGTGGTTTATTAACATTAACACATTTACAAATATACTGACTGTAACACTAGGTCTAAAACCTATGTGAAATTTAACAAGCAAATAGCGAGATGTTTTCTAAAACATCTTTACACCCGAAAGTCCTGGCATTTTTATAGCACATAACAGAGTAACAACAATGCAAGAAAAAAATTAAACAGAAGGGATGGTAGCTGATTACTCCTCTTGTTAGCTTTTTCTCTAATCGGAGCATATATATCTATCGTAGTGAACGGTCACTCATCTAACTTCCATCCCATCAATTCCTGGCATCAATCCTATTTATTCTTCTTCATATTTTAATGATCGGCTGTATTCAACTACCAGTCCCATCCACAGTTAAGCTGACGATCGTACTCTTCACTCCAACATTAATTTTCTCCAAACAGGTTTCGAATCAGGAGCTGGATAATAAAAGCAGATCTATGTATCTATCCCTTGGGATCTCCAAATAATCTTATACCGGGGTGTTAAAAACCTTGTTCAGTCCAACGTCTCCAAAACCCAGTCTTACTCCCTGTCACGCAAAAAATCCAGCAACACTTATCCCATCCACGCATGTATGGCCAGGCTCTCTGTAGAGCTTGGCCATTCATTTTTTGTTCTGTAACATAAAAATGTTGGCATCGCTTTCGAACATGATCTCAGTTGGCACAAACAGATTAAGTACCCACATCAGCAGCTGAAAAGATTGGTGTTCTCTTTCGAGTCAAAAAATATTTCTCCCCTTCCAACTTACTATGTTTCCCCAATAAGACCTAGCCTATGGTACTGCTCTCATATCTGGGGAGCGCGGGAGCAGCATCACTTTCGACTTCCTTGATCTTATCCGAAGGAGAGCCATTCGCCTCATCCTCAGAAGAAAACTCCTTTCTCCTGCTCATCGCCGCGCTGTTGGGAATTTATCCCTTTTCTGCTAGGTGACATACCAGCAATTGTTATTACAAAATGTGCTCCAGAACTTGCACTCATCTTAACTCGTCTTGTATGACAAGGGTATCTTCACTGATAGCTGGACGACTGCTCGTGTGCAGCCTGTCCCGAAGAAAGTTTCCAAGTCCTTTCCATCCAATTATACACCTATTTCTCTTTTCTTTGTTGGCAGAAACGTTATGCAGAAAGCGACCAACTTGCAAAATTTAAAATATCTAAAAAAACAAAATCATCCATGACAGACAGTACGGATTTCGTCACCAAAGGTCCACAGCTGATCTCCTTAGTTTTGTCACACGTAAATGGAACAAGTCTCTTGAATTTCATGGCGAATCTCAGATTGTTGCTCTTGATATTTCCAAGGCCTCTGACCAAGTATACCAATGGGTGCACTCCTCAAAAAGCTACCTTCTCACGGTCTTCCTCCCAAACTATGTTCCTAGATAGGTAGCTTCCTCTCTAATCGGCGCATATCTGTCCTGGTGGACGGTCACTCATCTGACTTCCATCCTATCAATGCTGGCGTACTCCAAGGTTTAGTCCTGGCACCAAAACTATTTCTTCTTACATTAATAACCTACTCTAACAACTACCAATCCCATCCACAGTTACGCTGGCGATAGTACTCTTCATTCTAACATTAATTATTCCAGACACGTCTCGAATCAAGATCTATGTATCTGTATCTATGAACCTATCCCTTTCACAAGATCTTCCGTTAATCTTAGACTGGGGTGCCAAGGACCTTGTTCAGTTCAACGCCTCAAACCCAGTTTTGCTCCCTGTCACGCAAAAAATCCGGCAACATTTACCCCATCCATATGAATGGCCAAGCCTTACAGAACAGTGAAACGTTCGATCTTGTTGGCATCGCTCTCGAACATGATCTCAGCTTGCACAAACACGTTACTTAAGTAGCCACATCGGCAGCGAAAAAGCTTAGTTTTATCTTTCGAGCCAGAAAATACTTCTCCCCTTTCAACTTACACTCTCTCTCTCTCTGTGTTTCCCAAATCAGACCTAATCTAGAGTAATGTTCTCACACCTGGGGAGCGGCATCACCCTCGACACTTAACGTCCTTGAGTCTATCCAAAAGAGAGCCATTCGTCTCATCAATGACCCAGTCCTCACAAGAAAGCTCCCTCGTCTCGCTCATCGCAGCGCTGTTGGGGATTTTTCCTTTTTCTGTCGGTACTCCGGCGGATTTTGCTCTGAAGAATTAGCCGCTGTAATTTCCCCCTTGACTGTTCCTAACAGGACAACAAGAGGCGCGTTACGTATGGATCCCTTAACTGCCTAGCTACAAAAGCCTAGAACATCCACTTCTCTCGCTCATTCATACCTATCTATACAGAAAAAACACTATCCTATAATTAGATACTAATTCACTCAATGACACACGCTATTCCATATTGCAGAATACAAATTCGGCTTCTTTCAATAATTAGTTTATCATTGTTAACCAATAGGTTATAAGATTGCTTGAAATATAAAGTTTCATGGATTTTTAATAGGTCTTTAAATATAACAATTATTTGATGCAGTAATAGGTACACTATTTTAAATTCAGTACAAATTACATCATTGGTTTCAGTAAACGTTTATTTGTAATAATATACATCTTATTTAATCGAAATACTTATTATTATTTCAAAGCTTTTTAGATTTGTTTTACTTAAATACCTTAAGACACTGAAATGAGTTGCTCCAGTCCCCAGAATTGCGAAAGATCTATTATTTTTGGTGCACCTTTAACGGAATAAACAAACAGGCTGCAAGCTTGCTCGACTATTCAACGAACAAATACCAACAGCACAATTTTAACCTCTCCAAAGGGTGTCCGCGAGCAATAGAAGTAATATTTCATCCAACAATAAAACCCATTGAGTTAATATTTTTTATTACTTCTCTAATATCTCATATGTTTTGCTGAAGTGTTTATTTTAATTAACATGATATAAGAATTATTGACTTAATTTTTAGATTTTGTATTTAAACTGTAGTTCCTGTTAGTTTAATAAAATATATGGTAATTTGAATTATACCGCCTGCAAATAGCTATTTTTCGTCCAATTTTATTTAAGCATTTCATCAAATAGTTTAATTTTTTGGCTCTAACAATTCTACACTCTAAGAAATAATAGAACTTTATTGGTTTCGAATAACATTCTGGTCATTGAAAAAATGATAATATAGTTTTCAATGGAGTACGAATACTTTTGAACTCCAATAAAAAGTCTATATTTAAAAAAACATATTTTTTTCGATTATTTCAATAATGTTTTTTTGAGACAATATTAACTTTAATATAACTAATGTAACAGTGCTCAAAAATAGCACCATTATTGAAAATAGCATAGCAGATTTTTCTCTGTACGATATCACGGTAACTATTAGCAATACCACGATTACATTGTGCAAAGTACCAAAATGCAGCAACCAAAAAGATCAATTATGTTTCATCAGCACAATTATGATAAATTGTAATAATGTCTCCATTAATACGGACGCTAGCGAGTTGGGCCCTTTTACAGGTAATCGGATGATTACACCCAACAGTTGGGCCCCGATATGCAAATGAGGGTATTCGTGGTTTTATTACACTTGAAAAGGTGTAGTACGATATTCCTAGAAGTACCTAGTTAAGGTACCAATACAGGGTGCTCACAGGTCCTTAAATGTTGACAACTTATTCATTTTTGTCAGTTCTTTTCTGAGTTTTATAAACGATGGAAGTTCAAACAATGTTAAGTGAAAAAGGAAAGCGACTGTTAGTCGTATGTGGTTTCAAGTTTTGTGTCGGCAAAATTTTAAAAGATAACACTTTGTATTGGAGATGTGTAAATAAAAAAACCAAGTGTCCCGCCGACCACAAATTTTGAATGTGTTTTAAAATATAATCTAAATCATAATCATGAGCCTGAAGAAAATCTTGAAAGACAAAAGTTAAGCAATTGTATCAAAAGAAAAGCTGCTAGTGATCCATATGAGAAGCCTTCAAAAATAATTCACAGTGAACTTCGACAATGCGGAGCATCAGTTGAAAACATTATAACTAATGATTTAAACCTTATTCGAAAAAATATTTATGAGTGTAGAAAGTCGCAGGTTTCCACTTTGCCTAGGAATCAAGACGAAGTTTTTTGTTCTTTGAAGAACTTGTCACCAAAAACATTCAAGGACGAATCATTTTTGATGGTAAATAGCGAGGAACATAAAATTGTAATATTTTCTTGTCGTACAAACCTGCATTTTCTTTGCTCTGTAGAAACTATTTTTATGGACGATACCTTTAATTATTGTGCTAAGTTTTTTTGTCAATTTTTACCCTTCATGGGTACAAAAATGGTCATTATGTACCTTTAGTTTTTTGTCTATTACCTAGTAAGAAACAATTGTTATATCAAAACCTATTTAATCTTTTGACTGAAAAATGTGCCGAAAATCACTTAATACTATCCCCAAAAAATGTAGTGATAGATTTTGAAGTAGCCATTCATAATGCTGTTACTTTTACTTGGCCTGAATCAACAATTGTAGGCTGTAGATTTCATCTGTCATAGGCATGGTTCAGAAAACTGCAGGCACTTGGATTAAGTACTGAATACAAAAATAATAATGAAATTGGAAAAAAATTAAAGTACTTTTTTGGCCTTCTATTTTTAGAACCTAATGAAGTGGGTGATTGTTTTACTTTTGACTTAGTTAGTGACTTGCCAGAAGATGAAAGGCTAAAACAATTTTGTGACTATTTAGTAGATACTTATATAGATGAATGTTCACAATTCCCACCAAACATTTGGGCTAATCTTTCATCTTCATTATATCGAACAACTAATGCATGTGAATCGTTTCACTCAAAGTTTAATAACAGTTTTTATCATTCCCACCCAAGTATATTTAAGTTTGTAGATATTTTGCTAAATTTTCAAACCGAAACATATATTAAAATTGTAACAGCAAACAAATTTCCAAAAGCTCTAAAAGCTGATATGAGAAAGAAAAAACAATTTGTAGAAAATAAAATACGGGAATATATGTCAAATGAAATCGACAGAACAAGTTTTATAAAATGTGTTTCCTGTAAATACGCGCCTAGTTGATTAATCACATTATATTATGTAAAACAATACTTGTAAACTGTATTATATTATTAATTTTTAAAATTGTGAATTTATTTTGCACAATAAACATTACAGATTTTCAAAACTTTTTTATTTACCCTGTATACCCAAACATAATAAATAATTATAATATTTGTCATAAACACTCTTAAAGGGATAAGTATATATCGGGCCCAACTGTTGTGTGGGATTAAAGACGTTTGACTGAATCCCAGGTAAAAGGGCCCAACTGTGTAACTCCCATTAATACTCGTATATCGTTCAATTCAGGATTTTAATATTTCCCAAAATATGAGAAATATAGAGAAACACGTGCATAAAAACGAGCTATGAAAGCTTTAAAGTGGCACAAGCATTTTAAAACCTCGTAAATGTGTCTGCAGTTACTTAATGGTGTCAAGATGCAATCCGCTGTCATCATTATTCACTTTATGCTACCAACCAGCTTATGCAGTTCTCTTTAAGGCGGCTTTAATTATGCAGTTAATTTCGTGTCCATATTCGCCGAATACTTGTTGAGTTTTATCGTATTATTTTGATAATCAGATTATTAGGTTATGATTTATTTCCATAATAGAATTATAATTAAAATTATATTACCTGTACCGCGCTGTAACTTACAATTCAAGTAAGGCATATTACGATAGCGGATGTTTCTTTATCATGCATTAGTCATATCGGTATATGTTATTCATAAGTTAAATTTTTGCTGCTGCGAAGAGCAAATCGCGTTGTTAAGGATTCTTATGGCTCTTAGTTCTTTACTTTTACTTCATTATTATTGTTGTTTATTACATTTTTTATATTTAATTGATTAAAAAGTAAATTTCAATAGGTTTTACAGACAGAGTTGGGCATATTCTGATTACAATACGACTGATTAATAACCTCGTTACACTTTAGTCAAATTACGACGTAATCTATAAAAAAGTATTTAAATTAAAAAATAACTGATTACTTTGTAATTTCATTACATTGTAATCTAATTACATTATTACAGACATATTACTTAAAATTGAATTATGTAAATAAATTTATATATCGCCCAAACAGTGAGTACCCATATTCAACATTTCTCGTGGATTATTCATTTATTTTATTTTAAGCCGTGATGGGTCACATGGTGTTCTAAAAAATATACATTAATTATACATGGTAATCTGGTTCCTTCGTAATTGGATTAGAATATAATCAGATTACTACAAATCCCACCCACAGTTACGCTGACGATGGTACTTTTCACTCCAACTCCAACATTCATTTTTCCTCGAATCAAGAGCGGGATTATAGACAAAGATCTATGAACCTGTCCCTTTCCCAAGATCTTCAATCAATCTTAGACTGGGATGTCAAAAACCTTATTCAGTTCAACGCCTCCAAAACCCAGTCTTGCTCCCTGTCACGCAAAAAATCCGGCAACACTTACCACATCCACATGAATGGCCAAGTCGTACAGAACAAAGAAACGTTCGACCTTGTTGGCATCGCCTTTAAACATGATCTTACATTACTTTAAAGCCGCATCAGCAGCTAAAAAGGTTGGTTTTCTGCTTTCAACCAGAAAACACTTCTCCCCTTCCAACCTAAACATTCTCTATGTTTCCCAAATAAGACCTAATCTAGAGCACTATTCCCACATTTGGGGAGCACCATCACCTTCGACACTTAACATCCCTGATTCTATTCAAAATAGAACTATTCGACTAATGAATGACCCAGTCTTCACAAGAAAACTCCCTTCTCTCTCTCATCGCCGCGCTGTTGGGGATGTGTCCCTTTTGTACCAATATTTCTACGCATTTTACTCTGAAGAACTAATCGTATTACTACCACCCTTGACTGTTCCTAACAGAACAATAAGAGGCGCGTTAGGAATGCATCCCTTAACTGCCCAGCTACAAAACCTAGAACATCCCACTTCTCTCCTTCATTCATATCTAAGGTCTTCAGATTATGGAATAAATTGCCTGCAGATGTTTTCCCCTTCACTCCCAACCTCGAATCCTGTAAATCACGTGTCAATAGATTACATTTCCCCTCTCTTTAGACGTCCGCGGTACGTTGGTACTTAGGCTTGAAGTCTACGTGGGCTGTCTTAGATAAAGAAAATTTAATGACGAGATTTTTCAGCTAAATAAACTGATCAGTGATCACCAATAACTCTGTAATTAATTACTATTATTTACAATACATTTTGTCCTACACTGATTTTAGATTCTTCTATCGTATACGAAAAGATGGTTCATAAAATATTCATATTATTCCAAAACATGTGTCTTTTCGGTACACGCTTAAAGCGTAATCGCTTTCACGCAAATGTCTGGTATTTTCAGGAATTTAAAACCTCAACTTGAAGGATATGTTTACATTAGACGTTGCCACTATTATTGGTGTTTTCAGCGCGAGTGTGAATGCTTCTAATTTATGACTTCTAGGGTTCCAGACTATTTATTACTACAGGAAAATATGAAAATCTAATTAGAACTATGGAAAACTTTTATAAAAAAATACATATGGCTATGTTGCCTTGTCAGCAAAAAAATTAAATATTAGTAGATACTTTGGGATTTTAATTTTAATTATGGATCGTTTTACGAAGGAAGAAATTTAGCTAGTTTTATCGTAGAAAAAGGAAAAAGTTAGAGATAATGCAGAATTGTGCTATAAAATTATCTTTTCCGACGAAGCTCATTTCCACGTCGGATGATATGTGCAAAAGCAAAATTGTAGGATATGGGGAAGTAAAAATCCTCGGGTGATTGAAGAAAAACCTTTAGTGTAAGGTTACACTGGATGCGGATGCGTGCGATTTTTTAGTCGTCAGTGCGCTTACGACATCGCAACTAAAATCAAATACAGTATTTGAAATGTACGCGGGTACAGTGGATGCGTTTTAGTCTGATGTGATCGTACGCGCGCTTACGACAGTCGGATGAAAACAAACAGGTTTGTTTTTTCGTCAGTTGTCGGACGATGTTTAGGTTCGGTTTTAGGTAGTTTGTCTTTAAAAAATGGATGTAGAAAACTTAATTTCATGTATTCAGGCCAAGAAACCGATTTTACCAAGTAAATGTTGAAATGTCGAAGAAAACATTCTGAAATATTCGAAAAACCTTTTGTGGTTGCTCTTTTATTTGTTTAAAAAGGGTCACATATTCACCTCCTTGATCTCTTTTCAAATATATGTATATTATTAACTGAATATATCGTTGTTTATTTAAAATAATATATTTTAAACAGGAATTTATTAGAAAATATAATTCGCGTTGCTATGGTTGTTCCTCGTTCATTTTTAAAATCTACTCTAAAATATCGCACGCATCAAATTGCCGGTATGTAACAACGCGCGCGTGCGACCATTAATCGTACGCGCACTGACGATTCAAAAATCGCACGCATCCGCATCCAGTGTAACCTTACACTAACGTTCTCTTCGAGTATCCGTGTGGTGTGCATTGTGGGCTGGAGGTGTTAAAGGGGCATTTTTTCATGAAAATAACAGTGAAACAGGCGCGGCTCGTCCATAAGGTCCTTTGGTAAATGACCCACCTAAAATTTTCAATGATATACCTAATAATTTATTTTTTAATTTTTAAAACCAAAAAAGAATCTTTGCTTCAAAAAAGTGCAAGTTCCATACGAAAACTCCCCAATAAAGAATCAATTCATTAACTTCGCCCAGGGTACACTAGGGAATGAAAAGTTCAGTACATCAGTTTTCGTATTTTAATTATAATAATTTGTCTTTAGATCACAAAAGCAAAATATAAAATTCCTAGGTTAAGTTGTTAAAAAATGGCGCTAAATTTAAATCTCGAAGTACCTATTGGGTCACCCTTTATAACAAATTCCTGCTTTTGACCCCATTTCTCGATAATTAAACCCCTTAATCAATAAAACAATCTATTTCTCGAGATCTGGTTAATCTCCTCGGTATTATTATAATAAGATTTGGTCTCGGCAAACCAATAATTGCAAATGAAAATGGATTTATGTCCATCATAAGCGGGTTAGAAGACTAAATCTAATTTGGCAACAATTTTGGACCAAATTAGATTTAAAATTCATTTTTCGTTCTTTCAAACTACAGTTTGGTTTTATTTTTAGATGCGTTGTTTTGTGGAGGTAAATAAAATATATATTTCGGAAAGAGTGGTGGAGGCTGCACTTGAAACAAAAGCTAAAATGTATCACAACTATATATATATATATATATATATATATATATATATATATATATATATATATATATATATATATATATATAAGTAGTATAAGTAGATGCTTAGTGAGTTTCCGCATGCGCAGTAGGGTCGACCTTGAACGCTCAGGTGTGCTATTGTTATTTGGCCTTGATATGCGCAAGTGTTATTCCAAGGTCAAGGTCAATAACTTGGCCTTGAACGCGAGCAGATGTTTCTTTGTTTGGTGGTGGTGACCAGGTGGACGACGCTTATTTCAAGGTTACATTTGCTTGGTCTTGAACGCGAGCAGATGTTTCTTTGTTTGGTGATGACCAGGTGGACGACGCTTATTTCAAGGTTACATTTGTTTTGTATTTTTCGAGGTCGTCGGATGTATTCCTCCCACCATAAATAAATACTTGACCTTGGATTACTTCCTAATAAATATGGCTCATTTCGAAAATAGCTTTCATTGTCACTCATACATCGTATGCGTTAACTGTTGCTTTGGCATATAAAGTATTGTGTTTGTGGTGTGTTCTACAAGTGTTTATTCAAGGTACTTGACAGTAATTGTTTTTATTGTATTTTAAATCATGAGCATTTCAAAGCAGACCATAGCCGAAATTAATAATATGATAAACCAAGATATTCAATTTCTGGAACGTAGAAAATTCTCCACATTAACGGTGGGCAAAATTTATATGATAAAAAAAATTAATTCTTTGACTTCACGTTTTGGAAAAGCCATTATCGTCACATTGTTTGATCCAACACATCAAGCAACATTTGAAACATTTTTACCATCACGCGTAGCTGAAATTCTGACAGAGGATACTATAGAAATGATGAATAACTCCGGTGATCAGTACACCTTAACTTATTTGGGGCAAAGCTCACATGTACTCTTTGGAGGTAATACTAGAGCGTTTTTAAATTTTGGTTGTTTGTAATATATTGTTGATTAGGCTATTTTAATGTTGATTTAAAATGTAATAAAATTGTTCTTGTTAAGTATATATCGAAAAACACACACTCACACACAATCACATTTCCAGTATTTTCTATTTAAGATGTGTGACTGCCCTACTGTCATTGAAAATCGGGATATGTACATTAATTGGTTATCATGTAAATTAAGAGAGCTGGCTGAAGAAATACTACACTTTGCAAATTATGGTAAATCCGATGTGGGTTTTAGTGAAAGTCAGTATAGGAAGTATATGACAGACGCCGTAAATTTCACGGCTGGAGCACATACGTGCGAGAAATACCTATATGGAACCATTGATCTGGACGAATTTTGCGCTGGAATGATAAATGAAGAATTGGGAAGCTACCTATTCGAAGTGCCTCATTTACCCGATGAATTAGCTACAAAATATGGTTTAGCTCCCGCAGATGATACCACTATTCTTGATGACCTTGGAAATAAAGCAGTCACCACTGAAGTTGATAGTAAAGCATTGGCTACTGTTAGCGATGACGAAATGGAGTGTGTTCAAGAAGATGAAGAAAATCTTTAATTCATTGTATAATATAATAACATGAGATGTTAAATAAATGATTATGTAACTAAATTATTGTTTAATTTTTTTATAAATAGGCAACCTTCACAAAAATCACATCAGTTTAAGCTAAAAATGGGTCGTGTTAACAACACAATTGATAAATTTGGGCGCCAAAAATTTAATGACCAAAATCACATTGTTCTTGTTGGACAACCAGGAGTTGGATTTAAGCATCTGAGTCCTCCGATATTTCTTCCCCATCGTTTTCATCGTCGGCATATTCATCCTCTTTGAGTTCAAATTTTTCCGTGTCTGTAAGGTCTAGCAAAGGAAGCATGCTCTGGTCTATTTTTTGATGGGCTTTTTTTGAGGGCTGCAACGAAGACAGAAGTGGATCTGAACTCAATAAAAGTCTATTGAATAAGTCCTCATTGATTTTACTAGGACTGATTTTTTGTGTGTGGCTGTCACGGTATTTCCTTATGTCCTTATTTTTTGACTCCTGTGCCTCTTCTGACAGTTCACCGATGGGCAGTAGGGCTTCCTTAATGACCACAGCACCATGCATGAGAATTTTATGTACTGAAGGTGGCATATAGTACCAGTTGTATAAGGATACATATAATTCTGCAGTGGCCTTACAATATTCTTCAAACTTGCCAATATTAATAGAATATCCACTATTTAACACACGCAAAATGACACCAAATCGTTGAATCAGTGTCTCATCTATACCTAAAAGAAATGGTAATATGGATTAATTATATATACCCTTAACTTGAGACATCATTACTAACCCGTAATTTGTGACGATAAAGTTGGATTTGAAAAGACTCTTCGAGCAGTGTTACCATTATTAGTGGATCCAGCTCCTTGTTTAGGTATATCCACTAGGAGTCCCATTTTACTTCTAAAGTCTTGCTGAATTTCCTTTTTTCTTGAATCATACGCGGCTTTCTTCTCTTTTGGTACCTACAAAAAATATTGTGTGTACTTGTCTTACACTTTAAAATAAAACATGCTCACCTTCCAACTTTTGATTTCAAGCCTGTAAGCCACGTGTAAAAGACATTCGAAAAATCTTATATATGCGTGTAGCACTGAAAGTCCAAATTGCAGACCTTCTTGATGGATTGGGCGCGGAGATAAATCATTCATCTTCGATATTTTGACGTCACAAATGTAACATGTCATGCTGGAGGTTTCGGTCAATGCACTACATACTTTTCCATCCACCATTGTAAGTTTTAAGTCGAACTTAATGGGTCCGAAATTTGAGAGGTATGGTTGTAACAGTCCTATTTGCTGCTCAATCTCCTCTTGCACTAGCCTTGATATTGCATCTGTCTCGTGCACCCATTGCAGTCTTATTGGACGACAGTAACTTTTGGATGACGGCCGGGGATTTTTCCACACTATTGCATTTGAACTTTCATCAATTACTCGCAGGGGTACTAAAGATGTGGTGAACAAGCCTTCCTCAGCCCTGGTGCTTTGTCCTTCTCGAATTTGCCAATACGATGTATACCCAGAAGATCCGTCAAAACCCCATTTGCAAATTAAACAAAATGTGCTTTTCTCCGATATAGTTACACATTTCATCAAACTTTCACAAGTTTTGTGCAACAGGTTTTGCAGGGGAACTTCACATTTCGTCTCAGACACAAAAATGTCACTCATGTCACTCGGGTAAAGTTGTTTTTTGACTTCCAGTATTTTATGGTATGGAGGATATAAGTAGAGAGACCTATAGGGCTTTTCGCCCAAAATCCCATGTATTTTCTTATGGAGGTTCAATCTGCATTTTTCGGCTCATTTTAGGGCGTGGTCACTTTTCCCTAGGCAGATACCGCGGCAAGGCAGGAGTCGGACAACCTCGGGAAGACTCGGAAATGATCGGGAGGGTAGGTTCAATGGCCCAGATATATCAGCGACTACATGGGAGGCCTCAGGAGACTTCTTCAAGGATATATCAAACCATCCAGTCCGGCGTTTAATTATTCAGGATATTATTTATAAATTTAGATGGCAAGTCGAAAGGGCTGTGTGTGTGTGTGTGTGTGTGTGTGTGTGTGTGTAGGTGTGTGTGATGGTGTGTGTGTGTGTAGGTGTGTGTGTGTATGTGTGTGTGTGGGTGTAAAATATGTAAAAATTTAACTTGAAAGAAACTATAATAGTATTACCCCATGCCAGGCAAACCCAAGCAAACTGAATGCATAGGTAGAACGCAATTACTACGATATCAAACGATAAAATAAAGAACTGATAAAACGTCCTGGAAAAATTACAAGTGTAAGAAATATATGCAACATTATATATAATTCAAATAAAATTGTAGAGTTTGTTACAATTGGTACAATAAATTTTTTTTCAGATTGACCTTGGAATAACACCTGCGCATATCAAGGCCAAATAACAATAGCACACCTGAGCGTTCAAGGTCGACAATACTGCGCATGCGGAGACTCGGGGAGCATCAACCACCTCTACTTATATATATATATATATATATATATATATATATATATATATATATATATATATATATATATATATATATATATATATATATATATATATATATATATACAGTGACCGGCAAAAAGTTCGCAACATATGGGAAAAATTTTTATTAGGAGAGTATCGAAAAAACTTTCCCAGGGGATCGGTTCTGCATGTCCGATAACCTAAAAATCGATTTTGACATACGTCACGTGACCACTGGTATAGCGTCAAATTAAAAAAAAAATTGTTAATTTACAAAAAGTGAGGTTAGTTGACGAGATATCAAAAAAAGTTATTTGAAAAAATTGCTTAGAATTAAATTCTAGGTCCTTGTGCAAAATTTTAAGATTTTATTTAAAAAAATTGGAAAACTCAATTTTTTTTAAATATTTTTTTATCGATTTACAAATTTCCGGTTTTTTTCGTTTAGATAGCTTGGCTAATGTAAAGCCCATGTATCTGGATGAAAATAAACGAATGTAGTAGTTTTTTCTACAATTGACAGGACAAAATTAAAAAAAACAGGGTTTCGCCGGACGCTAGCTGTTGCAATGATTTGTATCTAGCAGCAGTGTCAAAATTTTAGAGACATTTCAATGAGATTACATTGAGAAAACCTTAATCGTCTTAAATATATCTGAAGTTCGACTTTTTGTAAAGTTAAGGGGATTAAAATAGATAATAAACAAAAAATTACCTGTTTATTTAATCGAAATTTTATAAACGAAAACCAATGTAAGAAAAACTTAAAAGTAGTCAAATTCTGTACTAACAACACAAAAAATCATTGTTTTTCCTTGGGTGCACAAAATTTAAAACTCAGTATGACCACCATTTCTCTCCATACATACTGTTGTTCTCGAGCGCAACTCTCGATTAACATTTCGGAGCATTTTACGATTTATTTGCAATACACAATTTATAATGACATTCTCTAAATTTTGTATATTCCTAAAGGGTCGATGTTTGTACACAGGGTTCTTTAGGTATCCCCACATAAAAAAATCTAACGGAGTCAGATCTACAATTCTACAATTGACAGGACAAAATCGAAAAAATAGGTGTTCGCCGGACGCTCGCTGTTGCAATGGTTTGAATCTAATGAAATGACTGTATCAAGATTTTATTAAGATTTTTCGCACATAAATTTAACAACCAGGTCTATTTAGTTGTACTTAAAACTACCAAAGCAGGCTCTGAAATTAAAACAACCAAATAATCTAGTAGGTTAAAAACAACAGAAAAATGTCAAACAAATTATAATTTGTTTGATTTCAACCTATGTCATTGGTTTATGTCTCGCATCTTACTAAGTTTGATATTTTACATAAGTTTATTAATATTTTATTCCTTAAAATGGCACCCACACTACTTCTTCAGGAAAAGATAGAAATTATTTTAATTTCTGGAGATAATTACAAAAGCCATAGAGAAACAGCAGCAATTTTTAATGAGAGGCACCCCGATAAATCCCTCCATTATTCCACAGTATCTCGTCTAGTCAATAAATTTAAAGAAACGGGATCGGTAGAAAATCAGTATAAAGTTTCCCATGAAAAACCGGTAACAGGTGACGAAGGTTCTCTGGATGTGTGTTTGTCGATCACAGAAACACCCCAATTAGCAGTTAGTCAAATATCGGAGATCACTAACATTCACGAAAGATCTGTGCGGAGGATATTAAAAAGAAACAAATTTCATCCGTACAAACCTAAATTTGTACAAGTATTAAAAGATAGGGATTATGACGCCCGCTTCGATTTTTGTGCCTGGTTCCAGGGTATGATTGAGGAAGATTTTAATTTCCCAAAGAACGTTCTTTTCTCGGATGAAGCTACATTTACCTCTAACGGAACCGTCAGTTCACAAAACTGTAGATGGTGGACCACCGAAAACCCAGACTTTGTAATTCAGAGTAAAGACCAATATAGTTTTAAGGTTAATGTGTGGTGCGGAATTTTCAACCTCAGAATACCTTTTTTCTTTAGAGGCAATTTAAATTCAGAACGATATTTAGAATTTCTACAAACTGAGATATCTGACTTTTTAGACAATTTGTCATTAGCCGAAAGAAGAAATTTATACTTTCAACAAGACGGAGCTAGCATTCATTCCACAAATGAGGTGAAGAGATGGCTGGATCAAGAATTTGGAAACCAGTGGATAGGACGGTTTTCTGAAAATCCGTGGCCTGCGAGATCACCAGATCTGACTCCGTTAGATTTCGTTATGTGGGGATACCTAAAGAACTCTGTGTACAAACATCGACCCTTTAGGAATATACAAAATTTAGAGAATGTCATTAGAAATTGTGTATTGCAAATAAATCGTAAAATGCTCCGAAATGTTAATCGAGAGTTGCGCTCGAGAACAATAGTATGTATGGAGAGAAATGGTGGTCATACTGAGTTTTAAATTTTGTGCACCCAAGGAAAAACAATGATTTTTTATGTTGTTAGTACAGAATTTGACTACTTTTAAGTTTTTCTTACATTGGTTTTCGTTTATGAAATTTCGATTAAATAAACAGGTAATTTTTTGTTTATTATCTATTTTACTCCCCTTAACTTTACAAAAAGTCGAACTTCAGATATATTTAAGACGATTAGGGTTTTCTCAATGTAATCTCATTGAAATGTCTCTAAAATTTTGACACTGCTGCTAGATACAAATCATTGCAACAGCTAGCGTCCGGCGAAACCCTGTTTTTTTTAATTTTGTCCTGTCAATTGTAGAAAAAACTACTACATTCGTTTATTTTCATCCAGATACATGGGCTTTACATTAGCCAAGCTATCTAAACGAAAAAAACTGGAAATTTTTAATCGATAAAAAAATATTTAATCCAATTTTATTAAATAAAATCTTAAATTTTGCACAAGGACCTAAAATTTAATTCTAAGCAGTTTTTTCAAATAACTTTTTTTGATATCTCGTCAACTAACCTCACTTTTTGTAAATTAACAATTTTTTTTTTAATTAGACGCTATACCAGTGGTCACGTGACGTATGTCAAAATCGATTTTTAGGTTATCGGACATGCAGAACCGATCCCCCGGAAAAGTTTTTCCAATACTCACCTAATAAAAATTTTTCCCATATGTTGCGAACTTTTTGCCGGTCACTGTATATATATATATATATATATATATATATATATATATATATATATATATATATATATATATATATATATATATATATATATATATATGTATATATATATATATATATATATATATATATATATATATATATATATATATAGTATACATATTGTTTACTTACTTTACACGTCGTTTACATAAGTTATATGTTATACATAGTTTACGCGTTTGTCTACACAACAACGTAGGTGTCCATATCTACCGCAACTGTATATAGCAATCTCTATGTTACGGGTAATGATGACAATTGGCCCAAATACGTTATTGACCGGTCGATGTCGATACCCTACCAAGTCAAGCATTATTGTTAATGGCCGGCCAATACCGTGATTTCCTATGTGAATTGGGCGTTGTTTATTAATAATTTAACTGTGATTTTAGGACATTGTTCGAGCCCGATATTGAACAATATAGATATAGTCTGACAGACAATCTCGCAGAAACGACCTAATAAGGAATATTCACAATTTTTTTTTATTGCATAAATCGTTTAAGGAAGTCATTACAAACCCAAAAAAAAAATATTTTTAAGATAATTACTAGAATAATGTAGCTACAAATTTTTTTTATTTTTCGGTATAATTCATTACAATTTAAAAAGCAGCTATTTGTCCTCAGTGAAAAGTGACGTCAGGAGATCAGCAACAATCTACAGGTTAAGGTAAAGCTTAACTGAAAGTCGAACAGGTTTGATTTTCTCGGCAACAGTCAGAGGGAGAGAAATCGAATTTTTTGGGTTGATAGTTGCTAGTTCAACTAGCTTCGGTAAAAAATTCAGTTATACAGGATGTTTCGGTTCGGAACCATTAAATGCCAAAGTCGAAATTTCCGACAGGTCGCAAATGTGAATTAAATCGATGTGAACTTTCGGAGATTGTAGGGGACCCGGAGCTTCAGAACTCCTCTGAAACTGGTGAGGATCAGAAAATGGAAAGTAATTCTTTTGAATTTCTGTAGGTCGAAAAAATGCCATTTCCAGACCCCTCTTTGATACCTAATAACTCGAAAACAAAACGCCAGATCGAAAAACGGACTCATAAGTGAAACTTTAGAATCTCCAATACTTTTTTTGCAATAAATTTACTTAAGCCTAAAATCACTGGAAAATGGAAATAGTTGGAAAAAGCTGGAAATTTAGATTTTTGACCCAAATATTTCACGGATTTAAATTTTTTGTAGGGTCAAAATGGTTCAAATTAAAATCCCATATACGTCATCGGAAAGAGCTCGTCAAGGTATGTGTTATCCATGTTTCTTCTATTCTTCATTCTCTATAGGAAGGGAGCAATCGCCGATTAAATTTAGATTTTTTTACTTTTTTTGCCCTCGACATCGGTACATTTTAATCACTCTGTATTTTTTCCTATCTATTTTTTCCCAATTTTCCAACACTATCTTATAAAGGGATCATCGCACTGTAAAATGAATACCGAATGGGTCATCCAGGAGCGTATTTAGGGGGTAAAAATCGAATTTTCTTGATTTTTTCTGACAAATCCTATTTTTAACCGACATTATTACACACTATTTACCCTATTTAGTGATTCCTTTTGAATGAATTATGCATTAAATACCATTTTATATAAAAAAAATATTTCAGATTTATTTGGGTTATATGCATATTCCCTATTAATTAGGTCTCCTCAGGTTTGTTTAGGCTTGCGGCAGCTTCTTGGCAAACCTAAATGAACTTGAGCAGGATTATTTAGCTTTGTTCAGGACCTTTTTCTGCAAAAAAGAGAAAAAGATCATGAGCTAACCCAAACAAACCCAAACAGTGCTAACATTGTCCCGGCAGTGTCCGGGCAATACCGACTCTGCTTACCTTGACAGCTTCGCCCGTAATATCAACATTGTTCAGTAGCCTTTGAACAGGTTAAATACAAAAGACACCATTTTCAACAGGAAACGGCGCTAGCCTAACAGCAGGAAAAGTAGACACTGACGTCAATGTCCGGCCAATGTCGTTAGTGTCTAGTTTAGGTCCTTGTAAGTAAAGTACATATTTACGAAATTTTATTTAGATAGGAATGTACATACTTAGTTTAATTAATTATTTTATAATTAAGCCAACTAGTGTTGGGCAACAATTGAAACTCGTAGCAATTAACAATCAATTAATTGCAATCATGAAGACTTAAAATTACAACTAAATTAAAGGTAATCGCTAGGTCCGTTACAATGAATTAATTGGTAATCAGTGTTGGGCAACAACTGAAAGTTGTAGAAATTAACAAATAATCAATTATAAATCATTCAGACCTCAAATTACAATGAAATTAAAGGTAATCGTTGAGTCCTTACGATTGTAATTACAATTACTAATTGGTATCTGTGGGTTTCTACTATTACAATTCATTATTGTTAATTCTGAATTTTTACTATAACATTAAATTATCTTTTTTATCTAAGACATCCCACGTAGACTTCAAGCCTAAGTACTAACGTACCGTAAGCTTCTGAAGAAAAGGGAAATGTGGCCTATTGACACGGGATTTAAAGGATTGAACGTTGGGACGGGAGGAGAAAACATCTGCAGGAAATTTGTTCCATATTCTGGAGACCCTAGGTATGAATGAGTGAAAGAAGTGGTCTGTTCTAGGATTTTGTAGCTGGACAGTAAAGGGATGCATACGTAACGCGCCTCTTGTTCCATTAGGAACAGTCAAGGAGGGAATGATACCGGCTAGTTCTTCAGAGCAAAATCCGTGGAAGTACCGGTAGAAAAAGAATAAATCCCCAACAGCTCGGCGATGAGCGAGAGAAGGGAGTTTTCTTGTGAGGACAGGGTCATCAGTACAAACCCAAGCAAACCCAATCTGAGCGAGAGAAGGGAGTTTTCTTGTGAGGACTGGGTCATTGATGAGTCGAATGGCTCTTTTTCCAATAGAGTCAATGGTGTTAAGTGTCGAAGGTGATGCCGCTCCCCAGATGTGGGAGCAGTAGGTTGGGACTTATTTTTGAAATATAGAGAGTATATTAGTTGGAAGGGAAAAGTATTTTCTGCTCGAAAGAGAAAACCTAGCTTTTTAGCTGCCGATGTAGGTACTGAAGGAATGTGTTTGTACCAGCTGATATCATGTTCGAAAGCGATGCTAACAAGATCGAACGTTCCATTGTTCTGTAGGGCTTGGCCATTCATGTGGATGGGGTCAGCGTTGCCAGCATTTTTGCGCGACAGGGGGCAAGACTGGGTTTTGGAGGCGTTGAACTGAACAAGGTTCTTGGCACGCCAGTCTAAGATAAACTGACGATCTCGGGATTTGGGTGCATAGATCTGCGTCTATTATCCAGCTCCTGATTCAAGATTTGTCTGGAAAAATAAATATTGGAGTGAAGAGTACTCTCGTCAGCATAACTGTGGATGGGATTGGTAGTTGAAGAGAGCAGGTCATTAATGTGAAGAAGGAATAGGGCTGGTACCAGGACTGAACCTTGGAGGACGCCAGCATTGGTATGATGGAAGTTAGATGAGTGACCGTCAACTACCTCAGATATGTGCCGATTAAAGAGGAAGCTACTGATCCAGGTACATAGTTTGGTAGGAAGACCGTAAGAATGTAGTTTGTTCAGGAGTGTGGCATGCCATACTTGGTCAAAGGCCTTAGAAATATCAAGAGCAAGAATCTGAAATTCGCCATGAAATTCGAGAGACTTGATCCAGTTATGTGTTATGTTCAGGTGAGGATCTTTAGTGACGAAATGCGTACTGTCTGTTATGGATGATTTTGTGTTTTTCTAGATATTTTCTAGGTCTTATCTCATGACGCACACTGTATACTATTTATCGGGATGACAGTGTCATATTATAGGACGAGAGGAACGCTTATGCAAAATTTTAAACAAATACGTCTAAGACTGATTTAGCAAAAAACAGCAAAACTGATTTTAAGCTAAGTGAAAATGATAAATAAAAAGTAACTGCAATTAAATTTAATTGTAACTTGCAATTAATGTTAATTGCAACGAAATTTAATTAAAAGTTAATTAATTAATTATGTAATTAAATATTTAATTGATTAATGTCCAACATAGCAGGTATTATAAATGTTGATATGGAACAAATTATTTCTGGAAACCCGGTAGTAATAATATTTAATTATGTTTTAAATTTGAATATTGCTGAATTAGCACCATAAAGCATATAGAAAGCCGAATCGTGTAAAATTCGTAAAATATGTTAATTTTTAGTGACTATCGGTCCTGCTGACCTTCCTTCTTCAATTTAAGTAGAAAAGCGGACCCCGGAGATTCAGCTGCCTGATAGAATTTTGTCCCGTGCTACAGACTAAGCCAATTTAGCCGGGTTATACGAGGGTGTTAGTGTAAAAGCAATGTATTTATGTTGGGATTTGTCCAGAAGTATTTTGTTTCCTTTATTTTGATTTTTTTGAATATCCAATTTCCGAGAATTGTGCTTCTTTTTATCGCTTCCTGCATTTGGAAACACGATGATTTGTTTGAAAAGTGTTTTCCGAATAGAATCGTACGTAAAACAGAATATGACTCATTCAGGGAATTTTCACGTGTTATTTGCTTAGGTTCTGCTACATGCTAATTAAGGTAAATACCAGCGGCGACTCGTGACTTTAAAATTTCGTAGTGCTGCTGAGCCAACAGACGATATTAAAAATTTAGCCTTGTAAGTAATTTGGAAGTGTCCGACTCCGACATCCGATAATTATCGATGCGTGTACAAACGGCCTGATGCCAACCAAATCAAACGATTAATAACGATTTTTTGCGTCCTGTTTGCAATGTCACCTTCCTTATTTTTATCGGTTGGTGCGTGGACATTTCTTGTTTTTAACCTTCTCACTGATATTTTCAATACGCACATATACAGGGTGGTATGAAATTCACTGCATATATTGAAACCGGTAAATCCTGATTTGAATTCGGATTGGGGAAAATTAGTCATAAATGGCGCTTCACGACAATAAAGCTAGATGTCGCCCCTCAAATTTTTTTATCACTGCATACCACTAATAATAAAACACATGGCCATATAAAGAAGAAAAGAACAGTGAGCTAGGTTGTTGTGTTGTCATATCTCTTAACAATATTTCTATGTAACAAGCTTGAAGAAATAATATTTTCATTACATTACCTTTAAATAAAGAACTCCTAGTAACTCTTCCAAAATTCTCAATTTCAAAAAGATAGAATACTACCTATATCACAAATAAAAACCTCTAGAGAAGAGCTGTTTAAACCAACAAATAAATACCTCAACTTCCAACACCCAGAAATTAGTGTTTAACTAATTAAAAATGCACATCACTAAGCGCGTACGATATTTTGTTCATATTAAGCGGTTTTAACTTTTGTTAATATTTAACTTTTTCTTTCACAAATTGAGAAATAAAAAGCAAAAATAATGTACACCGTATTATTAATGTCTATGATCTATACACACAGCTGACGCTGACGCACGAGTTTGGCAGACCAATTAGGGAAGTCGGAATCACGGTAGGGTGAATCAATCAGATAGGAGCCTGAATTACGATATCGAAATGAGGTCAACAACCGTTCAGCTTGGCTTCGGCTACATCAATGATCTACCACCTACTCTACTTCCTAGGCAATTATACAAACACGCGTGCATATTGTCACGGGATCTTAACTAAAATACTAAAACCCTGGCTTCATTATTAATTCTGCAGCTATATTTATTAATTTAAAAAGAAATAATTTATATTTTACACATTTCTAAAATAACCCAAAATGAGTCCTACCTGTATACTGTCTAGAAGCACGTGGCCGGAGGAAAATGGCTCGGGACGTCGAGACTCGCTTGCGTCGAGGTATTCACTGACGTCTCGCCTCTCATCCCACTTTCCCCCTCCACGGAAAAAAAAAATCTGAAGGATTTTTGTGTCTCAATTCCCTAATTCTATTCTCTATTACAATAAAAAACAATCTCCTTTGGGTTTAATAAAAAAATAAAAATATACAATTTAAAATGCTGCATTTTTTGCGTTTGTCTTTATTCTTTCTCTTCTTCCTCCCGGCAGGTCTTCCTCCCTCTTGTTTGATTTGTCCCTAGTGTGGTCCGCATGTGTTGTGGTCCCGGGGTGGGCTTGTCCCCCGCTGGCACCGTCAGTGGTCCGCTGGCCTGGAAGGTCGTCGCCGTTCCCCAGGTTGCGGTCCCAAGGCGTTGTGGTCCCATGGTGTTGTGGTCCCAAGGTGTTGTGGTGACAAGGTGTTGTGGTCCCAAGGTGGGCTTGTCACCCTCTGGCACCGTCAGGGGTCCGCTGGCCTGGCAGGTCGTCGCCGCCCCCTGGTTGGCTCGCTTCTTAGGACCTCAGTGGTTTGTGTACATGAAAAATAAAACAGGGAGTTAGACGCTACAAAAACTATTTACACAATTTATTTACAATTTTATATCTAGTGAAGCAGTAATTTCTTTCCCGTCCAACTTCTGTGTTTGGCTCCCGTGGCCACCCAGCACGACCGTGCTCGGAACAATTACCTTTCTTTAAATAATTTCATCGCTTAAAACTTTTCACTTTTTCCAAAAATTTCAATTTTCCATTTTCCAAAAATTTTCCGCAAATTACTTATTTCTCCCCCTCCCCTACCGAAAAAAAAACGATTATTTAAAGGCTTTACTTATTACTGTTTATCCCTTAACAAACACAAAAACAAAAATAACGACACAGCATCATTGAACATTGCCAGATTATGCGTGTTGATCAGGCACGCTTTCAAGCAACGCTCAACAGCACAGAGCCTCGTGCAACCATTCACGACCTCTCTTACTTTTTTCTCTTAACACAAACGTTTAATTTTTCACTCTCTATATTCCTTTAAGACCTATATCCTCTATATACCTTATACCTCTTTAATTACTTGGGGGAAAAAATCAAAATACTTTTTATTTATTTTACTACCTATTTTCACTAGCGGCTTTCAGAAACAAAAAAAATAACTATATGCATTTTTCCTACTACTCTTCAAAATTATATGGTTCGTGGTACGGGGCCAATCTATATACATGGACTGTTTCCTGTTTAGCTCTTGCTCCTTCACCTTTCTGGATAATGTAATTTACTGGCGATGCTTTTCTTACTATTACAAATGGTCCGTGATACTTGCACTGCAACTTGTCACTTTTTCCTTTCTTTCTAATGTAAACTCTAAGTTTGACTTTATGTCCAGTTTCATATGTCACTTTTTTGTGGTTACTGTCATATCGGGTTTTGTCCTTTTTCTGTTTCATAGTAATATTTCTTTTTGCTTCCTGTCTATGTTTCTATATATTCCGGTTCGGAATAAGCATAGTGGCTGATTTTAAAAACATGGCGTCCGGTATAAGCTGTGGGTTTCTTCCAAAAACTAAATATAATGGCGAAAACTGCGTTGTGTCCTGTTTACTTGAATTATAGGCAAATGTTACCATTGGCAGGTACTTATCCCAGTCATCCTGTGACGTAGACGCATACAGCCTGAGCATATCTGCTACTGTTTTGTTAAATCGCTCAGTTAGCCCATTAGTCTGCTGGTGGTTTGATGTAGTGTATACATTTTCTGCGCCCATATTCTGCACCATTTTTCTTACCAATTCTGACCTAAAAACTTGACCTCTGTCACTCAATATTTTCTTTGGTACCCCATGTATGCTTATTACTTGGTCCACCAGAAACGCTGCTATTTCTTCTGCTTTTGCACTTGGTATTACTTTGGTTATTGCATAACGGGTCACATAATCTGTACAAACAACTATATTATTATTTCGACTTTTTGTTTTTGTTAGGGGTCCTAAAATATCTATGCCTATCATTTCGAAAAGCTGCAAATCATCAATCTTTATTGGTTGCAGATCACCTGCTGGTTTTTTATTGTTTGGCCCTTTTTTCGTCTGACAATCAGGACATCCCCTAATAAAGTTCTTAACGTCAAGATGCATTTTATCCCAATAATAGCGTGTGTTTATTCTGTCGTAAGTTCTTGCATATCCTAGGTGTCCTGACAATGGCTCACAATGCAGCTGTTGCATCAGTTGTGCTTTTAGTCCTTGAGGGATTACCAACTTGTCCTCCTGGTGTGGGACAGCCGACTTTTTATATAGCACACTATCTTTAACAGTAAAATTTTTTGCACGACGTTGCAAATGTGAATTGCCATAATTCGGATCCTGGACTGCCTGTAGTAAGTCTGACACGACTGTATCTTCTTCCTGGAACTCTGTGATGTCCACTAAGGGTAGCAAAAATGTGGGAATTTCATTGGCATCATACTCGTCCTTTAGTGTTGCCTGTACACAGGGTTGTCTGGAAAGACAGTCTGCGTCTTGATTGCATTTCCCTGATTTGTGGATTATTTCGAAATCAAATTCTTGTAGTTTGCAGCTCCATCTAGCTAATCTCCCTGTGACATTTTTGAGACTTTTTAGATAACACAGTGGCTGGTGATCCGAAAATTTTTTTATATGTTCTCCCCAAATATAGCTCCTCAGATACGTTAGACTCCACACTCCACACTATGGCTAGACCTTCTTTTTCTCCAACTCCATAATTTTTTTCGGCTTTTGTGAGCGTTCTAGACACATAGCAAATGGGATGCATTTCCTCGTTCATTTTTTGTAAGAGTACTGCTGCTATCCCTTGGTCTGATGCGTCTACATGGAGCTCTTTTTCTGCGTTGGGAAGGTAGTGGGTTAACACTGGAGGCGATTCTAATTTTCTTTTTAATATCTGGAAAGCTTCTTCTTGAGCTGATGTCCACCAAAACGGTGTATCTTTCTTCAGCAAATCGTATAACGGCCTGGCAATGACACTAAATTTTTCAATAAATTTTCTATAGTAGTTGGCGAGCCCTAGAAAACTTTGAAGTGATTTTTTATTTCGTGGGGTTGCAAAATGGTGTACTGCTTCAAGTTTTGAAGAATCTGGAAGAATACCTCGCTCACTAATGGTGTGGCCTAGTACTGTCAGTTCTTTATACGCAAACTGGTACTTAGCTGGTTTTAGTTTTAGACCAGTTGCTTTTAGTTTTGATAGTACTTTTATTAGGTTCTCGTTATGTTCTTCCAAATTTTTTCCATAGACTAAGATGTCATCTAAGTACGTCATTGCTCCATTCCACTTCATGTCTCCCAAAATTGCGTCTGCCAACTGGTGAAAAGTGCTTGGTGCTGTTGTAAGACCAAAACTTAGGCGGTTAAATTCGAACAAGCCATCAGTAGTGACGAATGCCGTTTTATGCCTGTCTTTCTCATCAATGTCTACTTGCCAGTACCCTGAAAACATCTCCAACGTAGTAAAATATCTAGCTTCTCCCAGGTAGGTCAAAATGTCGTCTATAACTGGCAGATGATACACATTCTTTATTGTTTTTGCGTTTAATTTTTTATAGTTTACGCAGAACCTCATATCTCCATCTTTTTTGGGAACTAGGACTACTGGACTGGAATACGGACTTACAGATTTTGTTATTACCTCATTTTCCAACATTTCTTCTACTTGTTTATTAATAATTCTTCGCTCTGTGTGAGAAACTCTGTATGGTCTGGAAATCACTGGAAAGTCATCGGTTGTCTCAATTCGGTGCTTCACCAAATCCGTTTTTCCTAGGTCGCTGATTCTCCCAGCAAAAGTATCTTCAAAATCTCGAACTAACTTATTTACACTTTGAAAGTCATTTTTACACAAGTCCCTATTTACATTATAACTTTTTACTAGATTATCGTTCGGTAAAGTCACTAAAGATTCGCTTATATTTTTTATAGAGTCACTATCTGCTTTAAACGCGATGCATGTGCCTGCAAAAAGTTTTTTTGTTTTTCTACCGTATTTCTTTATTTCGGCGTACCACGTCAAATTATCACTAAAAATTTTATTAATTTGGAGTCCATTTTTTATTAAAAAATTATAGTTCGGCTTAAAGTTTATTTTATTTTCACCAGTTTTTTTAAAGTTCACTTCGCATTTAATAATGTCTTTCGCAATTACCGTGTCACTACGCAACGTAATTTTCGCATTGTCCGTTCTGCAGTTTTCAATTTCAATAGGCAACTCCTCCCAAAAACAACTATTTACATTACTGATTTGACTATTTACAATTTCTTTGTGACTACTATTATCTCCTAAATTCATTGCCAAGGTAACTACTTAATTTTCATCCGTTTTCAAACTAATTTCGTTCGCTTTTAAATTTATCATAGCTTCGTGTGCCTTAAGAAATTCTAATCCTAATAAAACGGGTTGGGGTAGATTTTCTATAACTAATGCTTCCAAGGAAAAGGTGCAACCAATAAAATAAACATTTATTTCTGCGTAACCAATAATTTTTACCAGCGAACTATTCGCTACTTTAATAAAAGTTATGCCTGTGCCGGGCTATATTTCATTTTTATTTACATATTTACTATCTACAATATTTTTAACTGACGCAGTGTCTATTATAACCTCAATATTTACATTATTTAAACTTCCTTTTACGGAGAGAACATCTGTTGCTGCTTCTTGCTGATTCTGATTTTCTTTCTGTTTCTGGACAGTGCTTATGTGTGTTAACACTGTCCGTTGGAGTTTTCCGACTGCTGTTGTTGTTGCCAATTTTGATATCTACCAGTTTGCTGCTCTGGACGGTGGCCATTTTGTTCTCGACCATGTTGATTTGGCGTCCATCTTGGTCTTTGGTTTTCTAAATTTCGTTGACCCCTGTAATTTTGGTTATTTCTGTTCTGCGGGTTGCTGAAACAAACTCTTGCCTTGTGACCTGGTTTTCCACACTGAAAACATACAGGCCGACTGTCGGTAGTACGTGGTTGCCAGTTTTTAAAATTTCGGTTTTCTCTTCTGTCTTGTTTTTTATTTAGCATCGCTTTTCCAATTTGTTCTCTCACAACTTGTGTAATTTCCTCCATTAAATTCGATCCTGTTTTTTCAGGCTGAACCTGCTGACTCGTCCCTATTACTTTTTCTGACATTGACAGCTGTGCGAAAATTTCCGAAGCATGGCTTATTTCTTTTTCAGCGTCGTTTATGGTTTTAACGAGCTCTTGTACTTCTGCAAAATTTTTTGGCTGCCTAAGCTTGATTTGGTAGGCGTATGTGGGTAGCAGACCTTGTTCAAAATGTTCCCTTCTAATTTCGTCCTTCATTTTTGGATCTACTTTGTCGCATAAGTACACCATTTCCCGTAAATAATTCATTACGTTTTCACCTGGCTGCTGTGTTCTATAACGTAATTTTAGTTTTGTTTCGTTTACATACGTGCTAAACGAAAATTCTTTTTTCAGGTCTTCTACTGTAGCTTTCCAATCGGAACCTGGGTTTCGTATTGCATAAATTTGTAACCAAGTTTGCGCTTGTCCCAATAAATACGATGAAAAATAACATAGCTTAAGATTGTCATCCCAGTTATTAATCAAAGCTTTTTTTCATAGTCTTCCAAAAATACACTTAAATTATCGCAATCCGGATTATACGAACGCGGCGCTACAAATTGAGGAACAGCCGGCGTTCTGCTCTGATTTATGAGATTTCCCAACGTGCAATTTAAGGTGTTCGGCATTTTTGAAAAAATATTTTTATCTGATTTTGGGGTTACCTGGTCGCTACTTGGCAATAAAGTTAGTGACTCGTTTGAAAAATTTTGAGAAATGGAGCTATTGCTACTGCTATTTTTCGCTGAAATTGACGACTGTATGCTTTCCGGCGAGTTATTAAATACTAATGACCTTCTAACACTTTCTTTACTTTTAGGGGTTGATGACGTTTCAACAACTTTGTCGTTTTCTTTAGTACCGCTTATTTCCTTGTTTTCCGCCTTATTTTCACTTTTATTTTTATTTTCTGCCTTCTTAGAATGACTTCTTAACACCATTAATTTTTCCATGTAGTAAGAAAAGTGCAAAGTTTAAAAAATAACGCATCCTTAAATATTAAAACCGCGATCAAAAATTTATTTTTAAGTCTTTTTCCAAACTAGTAAAAAAAATACGTAGCAATTTTCATACTGTATAACTGGCATAATTTTAATTTTGCTTATTTTTAGAATTCAAACCCAAAAAGGCAGAAGATATTCGTTAAATAAAAACAACTCAATAAAGTTAAAAACAAATTTTAAACAAGTTTTCTACCGGCATTGGTTACTAAAGAAAACCCAATAATTAAAAAAAAATTCAATATGTATTTAAACATCATTTGAAAATAAACTAAGTTTTTCCAACGAAAACGTACCAAAATGTAACATAAGCCAATAAAATATTTGTTTAAAAACGCGCTAAATAAATTTCAACTATAAAATAATATCGTTAAAAGCATGAAAGATTGTTTACTTCACACCAGGAATGTACGTAAAAAAACATTTGGTCAATCCGCAAAAAATAAAAAACGATAACCTTGATCATGACCTTTTTAAGAATTTTTACCAGCAAATATCATTTTAATAATTTTATATCTATTTCAAAAATACATTTTTCCCTGTAAAACAAAATATAAAATCGATACCTATAAGTAGTTTGCGAATTTTGCATAAATTAATAACGAAACCAAAAAGGCAATTATTCAGAAAACACGGCCGTTCTGGCCGAAACACGGCGGCCTCCACCAAAATTGTCACGGGATCTTAACTAAAATACTAAGCTTCATTATTAATTCTGCAGCTATATTTATTAATTTAAAAAGAAATAATTTATATTTTACACATTTCTAAAATAACCCAAAATGAGTCCTACCTGTATACTGTCTAAAAGCGCGTGGCCGAAGGAAAATGGCTCGGGACGTCGTAGACCCGCTTGCGTCGAGGTATTCACTGACGTCTCGCCTCTCATCCCACCCAGCAGGTAGACACCCTCTGCCCCGCTCGAGGCCGAAAGGCCGACGCGAGTCGAAATAACCTGCGTCGTCGCTACCGGACTTCGACACTAAGCCGCAAGGGTGACCAGCTAGGGTGGACGAAAAAAACGATTGGTGACAATATTGTTATCAATATTTTTTCCTGGGAACTAGAGGGTAGTTTTAATTAATGTATCTAAACTAAGGTCAAATAAGCCTCTAGCCAAGCATAAACAAAGCCAGGCGACCGATGCCTACCCGCGAAGTAATGCGATTGGTCAATTAGTCGTAAATTATACCCATTCACTCAATGATACACTCTATTCCGTATTGCGCAATACAGATTCGGTTTATTTCAATGATTAGTTTATCAATGTTAATCAATAGGTTATAAGATTGCTTGAAATATAAGGTTTCATTGGTTTCTAATGGATCGTTTAAATATAACAATTATTTGATGTCACTAATACCCTATTCTAAATTCAATGCAAACTCTCATTGGTTTCACTAAAAGTTTATTTGTAAGAATATGCACCTCATTTGATGCAAAATAGCTATTATTGTTTCAATTACAACAGTAATTAATTTAACGTAACTTCTAATAGAAAGAAAACATTTTTGTTTAAATTCAGTCATATTCGTGTTTTGAAGATCAATTACTCTTATATAATTTAATGAAGAATTTCTATTACATCAATTATACTTATATTTCAAACGAATGAAACACGCTTTATTATTTTAAAATAATTATTATTTAATATTATTAAACATACATTGTTTTGACATTCTGTAAATATTTAAATATAAAAAAACACATTCTATTAACACCACACTGACGCGAACACCGCGAACATTTTACATTTATTTCACTTCAAATACAGGATCTGCTTCTGGGCAAAACTGGCTGCTTTTGGCTTGTATGGGTACAGGATGCAAGATGGAATAAATTTGATGCATAAAACTGCATTCGAATCTCCTAATTTTACGATAATTTTACTGGGAGAAGGGCGAATAACAACCTGAACCTGCTGTGCAAAACAGAATAATGATTTTTTTGACAAATGCTGTAATGAAGGAATTTTGGTTATAATTTTAAAATACGGTGTAGTTGTGCTTAGTTAATGTTTTTCGTTTTGATTGTTTTAGCAGAAAGTTTAAGCTAGTAGGAATAATGTTCATCCATTAGTAACGTAATATAGGCTAAGTCATAATTCCTTGTGTTGCTGATATAACAGCATTTCTGTTTTGGTTAGGTACCTACAATTTCAACCGATTTCACGACCGGTCTATATTTTCCCATATTAATTTTAAAAAATTGTTATTAAATTAATATATACATTTTTGGTAAAATGCGTCTGTGGAATTAAAAATAGGTACCTACCTTGGATTATTTAAAACTGATAAAAAAATAAGATGTCAAGATAATATTTAAGTTTGGCAATATATATATATATATATATATATATATATATATATATATATATATATATATATATATATATATATATATATATATATATATATATATATATTTAGGGATTAAATATTTTTCATATACGATGTTTTGTATTATAAAATCCTTAAATTATTAACACATGGAAGAAAAAGACACAGAAAAGTATATACCGTTTTTTCATTGTTCAGAACGAGTTAAAAAAAGACTATGTCAAATTTTTTGATTTTTGTCGGGCCCCTCTATCTTATCCAGCAAAAAAATGGCGGGTGGTTTTTAGGCTCATTTAAAGTTGGTTAAGGGCAGCCGAGCTCTTTCGAGCCAGAAAATACTTCTCTTCCAACTTACGCACTCTCTATGTTCCCCAAATAAGAACTTACCCATAGTACACTTCGCACATCTAGAGAGCAGCATCACCTTCAAATTGCCCGTCCAAACCTTCAATCCTTTAAACCCCGTGTCAGTAGATTACATTTCTCTTCTCTTCAGGCACCCACGGTTCTTTCATACTTACGCTTGAAGTCTACGTGGGCTGTCTCAGATAAAAAAATTGATTACATTGTAATTTGACTAAAAAGTAATCATAATTAAGCAAATTACATTACAATCAGATTATACCAAACACTGTGCGTTTTAATATAATGAAATAATATAATTGCCAACAATTTATTAATATCCTATATACGAGTAGTTACCATACATAAGAATGAAACAAAATAAAGCGATTTTATTTGCACATCGTTACCAAACCACAACAAACATTACTTAATATCCTAAGAATGTGTTTGGTGACACCCTACGTTTTAGTCACACTTCATTAAGTCATTAAGTACCTCGTCTAACAATGTTTTAAATAAAAAACTATTCTTGAAGATGACTCTAAAAATATGCTGGCACCCCATGAACAGACAGGGGAAAGTAATGGATGACTGTATAAGTATTTGCCTGTATTCTCTAAATAGTTCACAAGAATAAGCATATTTTAAACAGGGGAGGGTGTAGTGCAATTGGCCGTATGGTTTTTATTAATGCGTGCCGTTATTAGAAAATATGGGGGTACAAATTGTATACGAGATGTCTACTATATTATGGTATTCATTAGCAGATAATATAGTGGATAAAATAAAGTATTTATATTTACTTCCGTATCAAAGCGTAAAGGCATTTGGCATGTTTATTTTTATATTATTTAAACGGGGTTAGTGGTAATAATAACAATTTAAGGTAAAAACCTTTTCCAGCTGTAATGAAACAAACAATTTTTTTCTTCCTGGACTCCATCTTTTCCCACTCCGTCTTTTGCCAACTTAATATGGGGGTTGACATTTCTCATTAATCGCCTCTACAGCGCCCGCTCCTGAATTTTTTATCAAATATTTTTCAGTTAAATTTTTTAAGAAATTACAGGAAAAGTCATAACAATATATTTTACAAATACTAGGTAAAAGTTGCTATTATTTGTACAATTATTTTGAAAAATGGCATATTGTGTTTGAATTGCCATTGTATTACATGGGACTGTTCTGTTATACAGATAAGGACTCAAGGCCAAGCCCTAGTGCAACCCTGTCATAACTGTAAAATATCTTGTGAATTCTACACTACTCTTACCAGTTTTCTAGCCCCTGTATGCGTATCCTGGACAATCGTTCAGTATTCTTCTGTCCAAAAAAAGTGACTTTGTTAGTGCCTTAAAGAAATGCTTTTAACATGCTTTAATCGAAGATGCAGACAAAACTCTAAAAATCCAAAAATATTTAAATAAAAATAAAATACAATTAAAAAGCACATACAAAAAAGGTTTAACTTGTAGCTGCTTTTTAATAAACTTAAATGCAAATAAACGAGCATTATTGCTATGTTATGATAGCATCATGAATACCACATAAACTTTCTTACGAAAAGTTTTCAATAATACAACATCAAAAGTCTAACAAAGGTAATTTTCTTACATGACTTATCTTATTAAAAGTTTTCTCCTATTAGAAATTCAAGGTAGTCATTCTTTATCAAATTATTTACTAAGTATAATATTTTCATTCAATTTAAGGGAGGTAATCAGCTCCCACCCCACTTTTTTGTATCTTTTTTATTATTATTCTTTATTAATTATTTGCTGCAAAGAAACAATGACGTACTATATAAACACATGAAAAAGGCAAATTTAGCACAGAAATCAAAATTTCATTTTGTACTTTTCCTTTAAATCCGCACGCCACACAAATTTGACAGGAGCATTAAATTTTTACTCGGTGCGGATTTTAAGGAAAAGGGCAAAGTGAAACTTGTATAGCAGATACATAAAAAATGCATATAATTTTACAAAGAAATAAAAATTTCATTTTGTACTTTTTCTTTAAAACCGAGCGCCACACAAATTCGACAGACGTATTAACTTTATGCTGGGCGCAGATATAAAGGAAAAGAACAAAATGAAATTTTTATAGTATACACGTAAAAAAGGCATGCAATTTAATAAGGAAATAATTTCATTTTGTACTGTTCCTTTAAAGCTGCGCGCTCCAAAAATTCGAACAGAAGTATTAAACTTTTGCTGGGCGCGGATTTTAAAAAAAGAACAAAGTAAAGTTTTTCTAGCAGACACATAAACCTGAGCAAACCTCAACAAAGACGATGCCTAAACAAATAACAAAATTGAGGGGATGGGAGCTGATTACCCCTCGTTACAAGTCTAGTAATAAAAGTAAATATTGTTAAACCTATGTATCTTACGAACCCTCGAGGAAAGGATGAATCTGAATACCTTAGAAATTCATTTCCAATTGTACAAGTTGCCTATTAAGATGGTTGTATTTTGAGAATTGGAATACTCTATGAATAATACATTCTGTAAGTGGCTATATAATTTGCCTCATTGAGAATCTATTAGGTTTGGGGTATTGTTATAATATATCTGCCAGAATATAGATAAATAATTACTGATAGTTATGTATATATGCTCTATATACACAGATACTAGCTTAAGAGTAATGGATACTTAGCGGCGCATTACTGCTATTTTGGATTTTTAACATTGGGTTGATTTTGATGAGCGTGGATTTAAAGGAAAAGTACAAAATATTATTTTGATGTTTTTAGTGAATGAATTATTAGTGGAAATCACGACGATCTAATATGCTTAAGCCACACTGGGCCCTTAACACCGCACTCGTCCACACAGATCCGCTCCATGCCAATCGCATTTGCGAATTTGAACAACCTGTTTCGTTAAATCTGCGTTTATACTCCTCAGATGTTAAATGCATTCTCCTTAGCCTTGTGAGAGCTGGACATTCGGGAAGAATGTGTTTCATCCTCTTTAAAGCACCACCTGCATTCAGAATGATGACTGATTCTGATTCTGCGGATGATTAAGGTGGTAATGTCCTGAGTGGCAGTAGTTCATTTGTGAGACGAGCGTTCGGAGCAACTATGTGTTTCTTTGCCTACCTTATTCCTAGAGCCTGCTTCCAGCATTCTGCAAATTTATTCGGGAGTAAACCTTTATTTTCTACAGAGTTCTGGAGATAGCAATGATTGGTAGGTGAGAGGTAGATCTACCTCAATATTCCTGTTTGGCTTTAAAACTACAATCATGAAATCCGACACCATAAGTAGTTGAGGACAATTTATCGCATCAGTTATTCCCGCACATGCCATTTTTTGAACTTTATCCAATTGAAGACGGAATTTGTACTTATTTGCAGTAAGCCACCATATACTATCATGGGGTGGATCACCGCTGTATTAATCCATTATAGGATCTAGGAAGGTGGCAGACCCCATGCTCATGCAAACCTGAACATTGTGGCACAGAACAACTGGGTCACCCTGGAGTGGGTGCCCGCACATTAAGGAATACAAGGAAATGAAGCAGCTGACAGGCTAGCAAAAAATGGTGCGACAGAAACTTTAATTGGTGCTAAAACCACTTCCGGACTATCGTAGCAAACCGTACAAGGATCAATACAGGAACAACTGACAAGACAACATCAGCTGTACTGACTGGACCTCTATGATTTAAAACAATCACAACTATGAATCAGGGAGCCGGACAAAAGAGAACCAAAGCACTTCTGCAACTAAGCAGGAGGAAACTTATAATGACAATAGGACTCCCAACGGGACACTGCCGCCTGAAAAGGTATCTTAACGTCATTGGAATAGAGGAGTACTTGTAAAGCATGAGGAGAGGAGGAAGAAACTCCTTACCACCTAATATGATACTGCTCTGCTCTAAGCTTGGCAAGACTTAGGCACTTCAGGGAACCATATCCTGAACCTAAAGAAATAACGAAAGCACCTATCAACAGTGTTCTGAGCTATGTATAGGACAATCGATTGATAGGAGATTGATCCTTCAGGGGCACAATAAGCCGTTTTTTTAGCTTCAATGCAAGTGGGCAATGCTCCGCATCCCTAAGCGAATAGAATCGAATAGAAATGGGTGAAGCCGTACTATTTATTGTTGATTGCGTCGGTCTCTTGACTAAAATATTGGTCCTCTTTAGGTCGGTTCATGGTTAGGCCGGACCTGGCTATTTTATACGGTTACCAGCAAATAATAGCCTTTAAACCCAAGCAAATACCCGCAAAAACTATTATTCCATTAAATACCTGTTGAAAGCTGTAATAAATTTAGTAAAACAAGCTGCTAAAGACACCTAACTTTAGTATTTGGCTTTAATAGTAATATCTTAAGGGTTAGGTCCCTAATTTATTGCCTTTAAATTTTATTACTAAACTTTAGTCATTATCTAAAACTAAGGACATATTGTGCAAGATTTTGCTTAAATAGTATTGTCAATTTGGTTTTTATAGATCGTTCGCGTGTTTACGTCGAAGGTTTTATACCATTTAGCAGTAGAAAATAGCTCTGTTATTCTCTTCTTTTATGACATTTATATGTCAACCACAATGGCGTTTCGATTTTGTTTTACTCATTTTAAACCTCTAAAATTCTTGTAATTGATTTAGGTGGAGCAGTAGCGACTAGCAATAATGAAATGTGTTTCTCGCAGTGGCGGACTGACCACACATTAAAGAAAAAAAATTATTTTTATTTTCAAGAGACGCTAGTCGCGAAGAAAGTACAGTGAATTCCGCTTATAGCGACGAACATTTGATGCTGTAGTCGAATGTCGCTATAACCTAATGACGCTATAACCGAATGTCGCTATACCGAATGTCGCTATAACCGAATGTCGCTATAACTGAATATATGTAATGCGCTTATTTATTTAGCGTAACGCAATTGTCATGAAAAAAGGCGGTTTGCAGTTGATAGACCTGAGTTAGAAAAATAAAGTCGGCACATGTTTGACACGTGCTTATTTACGATTATTTGCTGATGGTTTAGTAATTTCCTTTGATAACGCCGCCTTTCGTCGTTATAACCCGAAGGAATTTTAAATTATTACCTAAAAAGTGGATGCTATAACCGAAATCGTCGTTATATTCGAAGCCGCTATAAACCAATTCCACTGTATTGTAATCGTCCAATAAGTCGCCTAAGATTTTGACGAATTTTGGTTCTATACTACTTCCAAATACCAAAAAAAGGATTTTTGGAAAAAATGTCTGTGTGTGTGTTTGTATGAATGTCCGTTGCTTACTATTGCGCCGAAATCAATTAACCGATCTCATTTAAATTTGATAATAATTATATTATTTTATATTTATATAAATTTTATTTATATTTATTAACTAGTGTTCCTTGCTAAAATTAGCAAAACGGAACACTTGCGCAATGATTTCGGTCTCCATCTCCATAGAAACATACATACAAACATACATACATACGTACAAACATACATACTAACAAGTTAAATAAAAGCTTGTGAAAAGAATATTTTTTTAGTACTGTGAGAAAGTATGTGCGGTATAGCTGTGCATTTATTTCAATTTTCAATGAACAATTTAGTTGGGCATTTTAATTATTTAACAGGTAAAGCCGGAATCCAAAAGTACTCCCGGCGCGGGGATCCTTAATTATCGGCGCATTCGGAAGCCAAAATCAATCCTGGCGCACAGAGAATAAAATTAGAGTGTTTGCCGTTAGTGTTTTTTGTATAATTAGAATCACTGGACTGCTTTTGGTTCTTTGCTCAGTCTATAATTAAAAAAAAAATTAAGGGTACGGACGTCGGTACTGCATGTATATTTCCCGGCCACTGTGACCCAACTTGGATCTCTGAGCCGGAACTGAAGTCAGAAGAATACACTGAACATTTTTTTTTGGTGCTGCAACATTACCAAATTTTAAAATCACGAGTCGCCCCTATTTTCTTGTTATTGGTTATTAAAGGACGACGCGTGGGACGATTGCTTTGCGGATAAAATCGAATATCATATATGTCTCAATGGCTTAATGGCTATAAAAGCGATAGGTTTTAAGGCATTAATATAAGCTCAGGATTATAAGGCCAAAAGTGATGCTATGAGTTCGCTTTAATGAATTCAATCAGTTAATGACATTGTCAGATGTCGATAAGGATTTGTAATAAAACCACAACTTTTGGTACATTTTTATGAACATTTAATAGAGCTATTTAAAAGGGAAAACATTATCAAGCTACGTAAACACGTAAAAATATTATTTCAAATTTTTAATACTGCACTGCAGCAAGTCCATTTTTTGTTTTAATAAAGCTGTTGTTATTAAAATTATTTTAGTTATTTACCGATTTTTTTATATAAAAACACTGGATTTAACTAAACAGAGACTCTTTATTGTCATCACTTAAGCTCCGTTGAACCAGAACAGGAAAATAAAATCCAGAAAAATGCAAGAATAATTTTCAGAGTTTCAAAGAACTTTCCGGGAACAAAAGTGTCACAAAAATTGCATTCTTATTTCAGAGGTTTAAGACAAAGGATGATGGAAAAATATTTGTGGATTCGAGAACAGATCTCGGCAATCTTAGGTTTTAGTCCAGTTAAGTTGGATGTGTGAAAGATATCTGAACGCCCTTGGCCAAGAATTAGTAATGGGAGAATATTCTTAATTAGATCTTATCAGGAAAATAAAGAGAGTGTATACAGGTTGAAAGATCCAAGCTTTTTCCTTCCTTTCTATCCCCCTCCCTCCTGAAGCGGACAGGCTAGGGGCGGGGACTTTTAGTATGTTAACGTCCTAACTACCCCCGACATATTCCCGAAGCAAAAAGCCCCCCCCCCCTCCATGCACTCTACACCCCCTTCGTTGCCTAGCCTAATAGGACTATAATTAGGTGGACGAGACAACAATTCTTTTTTGGGTTTGCTGCAAACGAGTAGTCTTGCACCTATAAGTATATGGAAAGACACCCTGGTCGCGGGAAGTTTAAAACAGATGAGTTAAGATGAGTGCAAGTTCGGAAGTATCTTTTTTAAGATGAAGATGAGAGAGGAAATTTCTTTAATTTTTTTATCTGAGACAGCCCACGCAGACTTCAAGCCTAAGTACTAACGTACCGTGGGCGTCTGAAGAGAAGGAAAATGTAATCTATTGACACGGGATTCAAAGGACTGGAGGTTGGGAGGGGAAGGGAATCCATCTGCAGGCATACTCTTCAAGGAGAACCTTCGTATGAATGAGCGAGATAAGTGGGATGTTCTAGGCTTTTGTAGCTGTACGTACAGTAAATGGATGCATAAATAACGTGCCTCTTGTTGTTCTGTTAGGAAGAGTCCAGGGGAAAATTATAGCGGCTAGTTCTTCAGAGCAAAATCCGTGGAAGTATCGGTAGAAAAGGGATAAATCCCCAACAGTGCGGCAATGAGCGAGAGAAGGAAGTTTTCTTGTGAGGACTGGGCCATTGATGAGTCGTATGGCTCTCTTTTCGATAGAATCAAGCATGTTAAGAGTCGAAAGTGATGCTGCTCCCCAGATGTGGAAGCAGTACTCTAGGTTAGATCTTATTTGGGAAATATAGAGAGTGTGTAAGGTTGAATGGGAGAAGTATGACACAGATTTCCATTATCTTGAAACGTGGTTTACTCTATTAAAAGAAAACTGAGTGATAAATGAAAAAAAAAGAATAAACCAATATAGTATACAATCACACTATACGTTTAAAACACACTGTATACTGCCCTTCAATAATTCAATGCATATAAAGAACACCAATTTGTGAAAAATGATTTTTGTCAAGCTCCATTTTTGCCAGGTTTGTTTATTTGAAATCGATATCCTTTTAATTTTTTTTTTGATAAACAGAGGATCTCCATCAAATCATTACCCAACTACAAAAACTTTTTTTAAAATCATTGCCCGTCAAGTAATAAATGACTTCAAAAGAAAGAAAAGTAAATCTGAAAATTAATGTGAAAGAACATCCTGCCTGTCATGATATAATTTATTTTCAAGCTAGTGGAAGATTTGTCTTTCTTGTTTACACAATAATCTAAAAAAGCTTCATTTCTGATATTTTTTCCTTTTAAGTGTCGATGTGTCATTTTATTTCTTTAACAAATGGACCTAACTTTTAAAATTCCATATTTGCAAGTAGTTTTTGATTAATACTTTCCATTTAAAAGTTTAGGTCCCGCTCACCGCAGCTCGATTTTCTAAAAGTTTTTCTTGTAGAGATTTATTATGATAGTTGAAACTAAAGTGTGATAAATGATAAACGGTTATGTAGAAATTGTCCAACGAGATATTACCTATAGTTCAATCTATCTAGCAAAAATAATTCAACTTGATTTGACCTAGGGTATTGTACCCTACTATATTATATTCTGCGGGCAAGTTGTGTTTTCTAAGTACAAGTAAAACAACACAGCACAGTCGTGCCCAAAAAATTCAGCCCTCGAAATTACTGTTAAGCTATGCAGATCTTCAAGGACTGTGCTATTGACTGTGCTCGTAACTTGCCGGTTAAACTATGAATAGATATACGATTTCACGAATATTGAATAGATATACAGGGTGATTCACGGTGGATGGTACGTTAGACGTATATGGCGAACCAGTTAACGAATCGTTCTGAAAATTTGGTCGTTTACATAAACGAACATGCTTTATCTATCTAAAATATTTTTGACAATGGAATGCTTTTACTAAAAAGTAGTAGCAACTCTGATATTTTAAATGGAACACCCTGTATATTATTTCATTTTTAAAACCCCTATTAATTTCTTAAGAACTTCCTATAACATTGTTTTATACTTATCAATAACCGTTTCTGAAATAATAATTAATTTCCATTTTTTTTTTTGACGGAAAAAGTTACCTTAAAAAAATGCTGATATTTTTGAACTTTAAAATTTAAGACCCTGAAATTTTGTGGAGAGTTAAATAACACCGGGGGGCTTTTTACCCTATGCCCAAATCTTAGTTGCAATATACAGGGTGGTCTTAAAATACAGTTATTTTTACTTAAAAAAGTATGAATGAAACAAAGCTGTGTATTAAGTGCAACAATTTTTAATTTATTAGCAGAGCGCTTTCGACCTTATAGGTCATCATCAGCGCTTCTTGTCAGGATGCCAGTCAGAAATCCACTTGAACGAACAACATCACAATTAAAATAATTGATAAAATGATTGTTTGATTGCATCTTGACAAGTCTGTCATGTCATTGTCAAAGTCGTCATTAAAATCTAATGAATTATTCTAAAATTTCTGCGATTTTTTTATCTGAGACCACGTAGACTTCAAGCGGAAGTACTAACGTACCGTGGGCGTCTAAAGAGAAGGAAAATGTAATTTATTTACACGGGATTTATGGGATTGGAGGTTTGGAGGGGAAGGGAAACATCTGCAAGCAATTTGTTCCATAATCTGGAGATCCTAGGTATGAATGAGCGAGAGAAGTGGGATATTCTAGGATTTTGTTACTACTATAGACATAGACAGTAAGGGGATGCATACGTAACGCGCCTCTTGTTGTTCTGTTAAGAACAATCATGGGGAAAATTATAGCGGCTAGTTCTTCAGAGAAAAATCCGTGGAAGTATCTGTACAAAAGGGAGAAATCTCCAACAGAGCGGCAATGAGCGAGAGAAGGGAGTTTTCTTGTAAGGACTGGGTCATTGATAAGTAAAATGGCTCACTTTTGGATTAAGGATGTTAAGTGTCGAAGTGGATGCCGCTTCCCTGATGTGGGAGCAGTACTCTAGGTTAGGTCTTATTTGAGAAACATAGAGAGTTTGTCAGTTGAAAGGGGAGAAGTATTTTCTGGCTTGAAAGAAAAAAAAAACAAGTTTTTAGCTGCTGATGTGGCTATTGAATTAATGTGTTTCTGAATTAATGTGTTCTTGCCTCCCCTATCAGGATCGTCGTCCTGTGACTTAAATTAACCACTCAGTTTCGTGTGCTACAATGGTACTTACTCCTTCCTGTCTTTGGTTAAGACCAGTATGCAGTTTTCTTGGTAACTGATGTATATATATATATTAAATTTAGTATCAAAATTTTATTATTATCTTATATAATTCCCCTTGTCTTAAATTTAACGCGGTATACCGTTCTTTTGTTCCCTGATGTATATGTAAAAAGTGTAAAAATAAGTATAAAAATTGTGTAAATATTACATTACATAATTTTCCCTATATTAAATTTATATGAATATTGGGTTAATAAAGTATTTGTAAAGTTGATTTGGTAAGCTATCTTTGTCGCATTATTATTTTTACAGGGCGTAAGGAAAAATCATGATTTTTTTTGCGTTACCTGTCGTTTATAGCTTTACCTGATGGTTTACCTTATTTGATTTTATTATGGCTACTTATTATTTTTTAACCTAACGTTCTGTAGAAAGCCGTAAATTCAACAGTTGCTGTTTTATTATAAGTTTACTATTTTCCATATTCTAAATTAATTTAAGTGTGTATATAAGTATATTCACGTAGGTGTTATAGTTTTTATTACAAAACAGTGTGTCAATTTAACCGTCGACAGTCCATTTAAATAAGGAATAAATGTATTTTATTTTGGGGAATAGTTTGTTGTATTGACTGTTAAAACACATGCAAAGAGTTGTGTAATATTTTATCAAAATCTTATCTAAGCTTAGGTTCTGAGTTTACTAAGCTGCAAGGGTATTTCTTTAATAAAAACTCAGTGGTGTCCTATTGCCTTGGAAAACCTAAGCATAGAAAAGGAAAACGGAAAATTAAAGACCTAAGGCCCATAAATGCTCCTGGCGAAAACTGCCGCGCACTAGTAGGGCTTCTGGACAGTTAAATTCAATAATTTAACCCCAGAACGCTGCAACAGGGAGCACTGAACTGAACAAGGTTCTTGGCACCCCAGTTTAAGATTAATTGGAGATCATGGGAAATTGATAGGTGCATGGATCATTATCCAGTTTTTGATTCCAGACTTGTCTAGAACAATGAATGTTAGAATGAAGAGTACTATCGTCAGTAAAACTGGTAGTTAAAGAGAGCAGGTCAATAATGTAAAGAAGAAAGAGGTTTGCTTGGTTTCCAAATGATTTTTCTTCTGGAACTTGAGTTGAGTTAGGTAAGTTCTGTTAGTATGGAAAAAAAAACTTTCTTGAATTGCCCTGTTCTTTATAAAAACGTAGAATAGTATATTATACAATGAGCACGGAATGATACTTATTCCCACAAGTATGAAGGTTAGGAGGGTGCTGCAAATCCCACGAGTGGGAAATGAGCATTACGTATTACGTGCAATCGGTAAACTATATTTTTCTTTGACTATCAGTCTTTTAAAGCAAAAGTAACATTTTTTGATTTTTTTATATTTATTGATCAGGATTTTAAAATTTTTAAATTAAGACAAAATAAGTATATTCGTTGTGCCTGCATTAGCAATTTTCCTGATTTCAGAATCGCTTTAGCTTAAATTTTCTTTTTTTTAGTGAAACGGAATACTTATGGAATTTCTTCGGTGTCCGTCCGTGTATCTATCACAGGTGATTTTCTCTGAAACTATTCGACGTAAAAATTTGATATTTAGCATAGAGATAAAGTGTGGTGGCCCAATTATAGACGTGAAGTGTAAAACGTTGAATTTTGATTCGGGGGGTTAATTTCAGGGGGTAAAGTGGGAAATGGAAAGAAAAATTTCAAGGGCATCATGTAAGGTATCAAATGAAAGCTAATTGAATCACGAATTCAACAATATATATGATGTATTTTTTGTTCGTTTTTTTAGGGAAAACGCGTTTTTTAAACATTTTTCTGAAAGAACGCTGAAAAATTGCTGTCACCCACCCTAATCACCAAAAGGATCGCTCATAAAAATCTGAAAAAAATCACGAACATTGAAAATTAGGTGTTGATTGCGAGAACATTATCAAAAAGTTCAATTTCAATTCTGGGGGTTAATTTCGAGCGATAAATTGGGCAATGAAAAATTTTTTTCAAGGGCATCGTGTATGGTGTCAAATGAAAGCTTATTGAAGCACGAACTCAATGATATATAAGACGGATTTTTTAATTGCATTTTTTAAACATTTTTCGGGAAAAACGCTTAAAAATTGCTCTCCCCCACCCTTATCACCAGAAGGATCCCTCAGAAACATGTGAAAAATATCATGAACATTGAACTAGATGTTAATTAATTGAGCAGCAATGATTAGGATTGAAAAATTCTAGCGCGGTCAACTGTTACAAACAATTTTATTGTTTATTTCCTTATAACTGTTGAACCATTGGTTTTAAAGAAAAAGTTTTTTGACAAAAAATGTTTTTCACGAAGTAAAGAACAACTTTCCTTGCAAGTTTTTCAAAATTTTTAATTTGGCCCGCTAAGCTCCGCGCATACGCGATGTGATACGCCGTTAGTGCCGTCGGCGGCGGGTAGCACGGCAGATGGACGGAGATCGGGCAGCCGCGGTTTACTCAGGTTAAGTGGGAGGTTGATGGCACGGAACACTAATTGTGCAATTATAGTTTGCACTTGACCGATTTTTTTTAAAGGCAAAAGCTCACGACTGAAAATTAAACATAACGCTTTAAAATACAGAATTCGGCTATCGTTAACAAAAGTGTCCGCGGTGTACTATCAAGCGCGGATCCTAAACTCCATTGGGGGGTGGGGGGATCATTCGGGGTACAGTTATATATTTTTAACTTTTTATATTTATATTTTAATAGTAATATGTATCATTGATAATTTTGAGGCGTCATGACCCCCATGACCCCCCCCCCCCCCCCACCCTTTAAGTTAAAAATGTGGGCTTTAATATGTAGTCGTAGAAACATACATTTGAAGTAGAAAACTTAGTTGTCTTGTTCTCGCATTTGTCAATTTAAATCCTTAACTGTCAAATTGAATCGGCCATGTATAGCATATTGGGCGTAATTTGATTATAATGTAATTAGATTAATATTTTGATTACAATTTAGTTTAATTACAATTAATCTGATTTCATTGTGTTTAATTACTTTGTAATGATAATTACTCATGCGTGGCTAGCAGGGCCGTAGCTAGGGGGGGGGGGGGCAGAGTGGGCAAGGCCCACCAAAAAAAAGTTGCCCACTCTAGAAAATCACTGAAATCATTGTCTTGTCTACTATAAAAATATTACATCATAAGTTTAACCCCCCTAAAACTTTAGTTGCCCCGTCTGAAATCAAAACCTGGCTACAGGCCTGGTAGCTAGGTAATCAATTAAAAAGTAATCAAATTAAAAAATATTTGGCTACTTGGAAATTACGTTACATTGCAATCTAATTACATCATAAAAACTTACCTAAAATGTAATTATCTAATTAATTTATATACCGTCCGAAGTGTGGGTAGATCCATCAAGTATTTCTTGTGGATTATTCATTTATACTATTTAAGGCCATGATGTTGAACATCCCCTAAAATAGAAAGAACACACTGACTATACATGGTAATCGAATTACCATGTAATTAGATTACAATGTAATCACATTATACCTACGTTAATCGAATAATTAATACAATAATTATGACCATAAATTATTTCAGTTATTTGTTACAAAGTAATCTGATTACCCATTACTTGGTTAATTGTAATTGGTAAATAATTAGATTATATTTTACTCAACACTGTTTAACAGTTTAGTTGTAGGTACAGCTTGATTAAACAAACAACAAACGCTACTAAATCTAAAAGGACTCGTGCCAGGTGCTATTCGGCAATAAATTTTGAAGCGTGATGTTAAATTTTATGATGAATCCGTTCAGTACAATGCTGGGAAATGTAATCCATTTCTTTACATTAAACTGTCGCAGCAGTTAATCTTCTTTTTTGTAGTTTCAGTTGATAGCTGATTACAGTAATGTTTGCTTGGATTAATAAGTATTTAAATGTTTATTCTATATCTACTTACTTATCATAAACATTTAAACACCTATAAATTATGCGGCTAACTTATCAAATTTTGTATATTTATATTGGGATTTACGAAATTTTTTTTTAAATACTTTTTCGAAAACCAATTTTTTTAACAAAATTTCTGGGAAATGTACACTGATTAAGGTAGTATTGGTTTACTGGCCAAGTGTTTTTTATATAAAGTATCGGATTAGAATAATTTAGAAAGTTTTGATAAAAAAGACAGAAAAAAGACTGAACAAATTTAATCAAACTTGACCAAACCCAACTTGACCTTCAAGCTTTCCTGGCCGGTCCCCACTAGAAGATAAATGGGGTATGATGAGGACAGGCCCAACGAATTGCTAGTAATATTAATAAATTCTAAAGGCGTTTAAACCCATTATTGGGGTTCAAGGATTTTTCGTATTTCATTTGGCTCTGAAATGTCATCAGTTATTGCATGTTATTTTTATCTGAGACAGCTCACGTACGTAGACTTCAAGCCTAAGTACTACCGTACCGTGGGCGTCTGAAGAGAAGAGGAATGAAATTGACACGAAATTTAAAGGAATGGAGGTTGGGAGGGAAAGGGAAAATGTCTGCAGGCAATTCGCTTCATAATCTGGAGACCCTAGGTACAAATGAGTGATAGAAGTGGGATGTTCTAGGCTTTTGTAGCTGGACAATAAAGGGATGCATACCTAACACGCCTCCGGTTGTTCTGTTTGGAACAGTCAAGGGAAAAATTAGTTCTTCGTAGCAAAATTTAAGGAAGTATCGGTAGGTATCCCCAACAACGCGGCGATGAGCGCAATAAGGGAGTTTTCTTGTAGGGACTGAGTCATTTATGACTCGAATGGATCTCTTTCACATAGAATCAAGGATGTTAAGTGTCGAAGACGATGGCGCTCCCCAGATGTGGGGACAGTACTCTAGATTAGGACTTATTTGGGAAAAATAGGGAGTGTGTAAATTGGAAAGGGAACAGTATTTTCTGGCTCGCAAGAGAAAACCAAGCTTATAAGCTGCTGGTGGGGCTATTGAAATAATGTGTTTGTGCCAGCTGAGATCATGTTCGAAAGCGATGCCAACAAGACTGAACGTTTCTTTGTTCTGTAGGGCTTGGCCATTTATGCGGATGAGGTAAGTATTGCCGGATTTTTTGCGTGATAGGGAGGAATACAGTGTTACAGGCGTTGAACTAAACAAGGTTTGTTGCACCCCAGTCTAAGAATAATTGAGGATCTTGGAAAAGGAATAGGTACATAGATCTGCGTCTATTATACAGCTCTTGATTCGAGACTTGTCTGGAAAAATGAATGTGAGAGTGAAAAAACCATCGTCATCGTAACTGTGGATGGGATTGGCAGTTGAAGAGAGCTGGTCATTAATGTAAAGAAGAAATAGGGTTGGCGCGCTAGGACTGAACCTTGGGCCAGCATTGATAGAACGGCACCAACACCGTATCACATTGCGTATGCGCGGAGCTGAGTGGGGAGCGTTTCGGCTGAGATAAATTAAAACTTTTGGAAAACATGTAAGAACCAGAGTTATCCGTGTGTTAAATCGCAAGAAATATTTTTTGTCAAAAAACATTTTCTCTAAAACCAATGGTTAAGCAGTTATAAGGAAATAAGCAATAAAATTGTTTATAACATTTGATTGCGCCAGAATTTTTCAATTCTTATAATTTTGGCTCAATCCACACCTAATTCTTAATGTTCATGATTTTTTTCAGATTTTTCTGAGCGATCCTTTTGGTGATAAGGGGACAGCAGTTATTAAGCGTTTTTCCCAAAAAATGTTGAAAAAATGCATAAAAAATACATCATATATATTGTTGCATTCGTACTTCAATAAGCTTTCATTTGACACCCTATACGATGCCCTTGAATTTTTTTTCAATTCCTAATTTACCCCCTGAAATTAACCCCCATAATCAAAATTCAACTTTTTATACTTCTCGACTATAATGGGGCCACCACACTCGATCTCTGTGCTAAATTTCAAATTTTTACGTCGAATAGTTTCAGATAAAATCGCCTGTGAGAGACGGACGGACGGACGGACGGGCACCGAAGTGATTCGATAAGTGTTCCGTTATGCTAATTTTAGCACGGAACACTAAAAATACCCGAGAAAAATAAATACTTGGTTAAATAAACTTCTTTTTTCGCCCATATGGTGTAGGTATTTGATTTTCTAATAAAATATTTTAATAAGGATCCTTTAAAGTTTCATTTGTAAAAACTTACTTAAACATTTGGAAGCCGAAAACGTCCCCAATTTAAGGCTTTCCTAAAGCTGCTTAATTAAACAAATGATAAATGTCCCTGAATCTAAAAAGCGTCGTTTCAAGTGTCTTTCTGCAATAAATTTTGACGTGCATACTCTGAAATTTCATGATAAATCCCGTTCAATGCTTCGAAAACGTAATGGAAATCTTTCACAGTGAAATGTCGCAGCAGTTAATCTTATTTCGCGAGTTGATTTTTGGTTACCAAAATTGCATTTGCCAGCAATTTAACTCCATTTGGAGCTACAGATGTGGAAAAATAAGCTGTGCAGCTGGGCTTTCGCGTTTTTTATAATGTTTAAAAAAAATTCTGCGATTTGTTATCTTTCCAATTTTCCAAGTAGCACACTACATGCATTAGAGACAGTATTTTACATTTTCAAGCGAAGTCCCTCGAGAGTGCTAACTAGCTAACGTCCCTACTATTTTGGTTTAAAGTCAAAATTGTATTTTGTTATGGAGTTATGGAGAATGTCATCAACTTGCAAGCTCTAAAATATCTAGAAAAACACAAAATCATTAATGACAGATAGTACAGATTTCGTCACCAAAGATCCACAACTGATCTCCTTACCTTTGTCACACATAACTGGAACAAGTCTCTAGAATTTCACCGCAAATCCCAGATTGTTGCTCTTAATTTTCCAAGGTCTTTGACCCAGTATGGCATGCTGCACTTCTCAACCAACTGCCGTCTTACGGTCTTTCTCCCCAACTATGTACCTGGATCGGTAGCTTTCTCTCTAATCTGTCTGAGTTAAAGATGAAGAAAAAAAAAAAAGAAAAAGGAAAAGAGAAGAAAGAGAAAAATAAAAATAAAAAGAAGACGGAAAAGGAGAGGAAAAAGAAAAAAGTAGAAAAGAAATAAGAAAAATAGTAGTTCCTAGTTATAAGAATAATAATTACTAGTATAATTACAATTTAATGACTAGAATGTAATCAGGATTTGTACGAATGTATCGAAAAGTATGGTATGATGTAAAAAAAACTGTTGCGGCCCTAAGTATTTGCGTATTTTCCAGACTAAAACTTTTATATATTCTAAACAATTTTTTCTTTATGTGCCTTTTATTGCGCACACAATAAAAATCACAAATCCACTGCTAAAGCGCCCTTTCCCACATTCACGGCTATAAACGGAGCAGAATTCTTTACAAATGTAGTGTCCACTGTCCACTGACTAAACATGAAGTAGAGTCGTAAAATTGGATTAACTGCTGCGACATTTCCATGTAAAGGAATTCCATTTTGTTTTCGATGCATTAAATGAAATCATTTGGAATGTCTGGGCTCTCATGTCAAAATTTATTATTATTACCTACTATTACAAAAAGATCTTAAAAAAATTGATATTTTACTGGGTGCTAAAAAAGCAGAACAGCTATTCTAACCACCTATATACAGGGTGAATTTTTTGATTTGATTTGAATTTTGATTCAACAGTTTTTTTGCATTTCCGTGAATTTTACTCTTCATTCAGTGATGGAAACTAACTCAACTTTTTTCAAATGCAAATGCATGTATTTTGATAGCTCGCGGAAAAGAGTGTAAAAAAGGATTATAACCCACTATTTACTTTTGAATTTCTGTTACCTAATAAGCGAGAAAAATTTTAAAAACGCGATTTTGTAAATAATTTTTTTGTTGTAAAATAGTTGGAAATGTTCAGTTTTTTCCTGGTAGAACCCTAGCCTAAAGTAAAATTCATTTGTCGCATTATGTACCATTTCTGGAGTTATTTATCGGATTTCGTGTGCTATTCGTTGCCTAAGTTCCTCTAAATTTTCTGGTTTCGTCACGTAAACATTACTTTTAAGGTAGCACCAAAGAAAATAATCAAGGGGGTTAAGATTTGACGATCTTGCCTGCCACTCAACTGAAACTTTTTTCCGTATCCCCAGGTTGAGAAAAATTTCATTCAAATATTATCGAACATTTTGCGCGTAATGTGGCGGTGTGCCATCCTGCTGAAACCATATTCGATCATCCTCAAGATCTGCATCTGCATGATGAGGAGATAAAACCCAAAGCTGGGATAAGGTCCTCTTGCAAAAAATTGAGATATAATGGCTAATTTAGATTGTCTTCAAAAAATATTGGCCAATGACTCGGTCACCAATTAGGAAGTTTCCATTTTTTTCATTTTCTCTTAATAAATAGTTCCCAAAAAGTAAAAAATGTCTGTATTTTTCTTTTTTAATTATCTATAGAAATAAAAATATTATCGTCCTCCAAAGTTTGAGATGCCACGCTCACGTTGGCTGAGGCTCGATGACGTCACAACACACGACTCGGTCAACAGTGGAATAGGCGCCCGTTTAATGTTTAGTATTATTCTTACCGGACAGGACACTGCGTAACGTCGTTGTAGTTTTTGCTTGTTTAAAATTTTAATCGTTTGAAAAACAAAGGCATGCCTAAGATAACAGGTTCATATAAGTACTGTATTGGTGCAAAATGCACCAATACCAGTGTAACTAGTCCCAATAAATATTTTTGATGAATCTGATATATTTTCGAATATAATTAAACGTGAGGATATATTAGAAGATATTTATAATAGAATATGCAATACAAAAAGCGTATCTTAACATCTAATTCTCCATTATTTACTTTATAAGTTACACGATGTACGGGGTGTGCTGAAGAAGTAACTTTTTTTTGAAATATTTTTAAGAAAAGAATTAAATCTATATTATTCTTTAAAAAAGCTGCTGGCCAGTTGGTTTAAACCAGATCCATAAAACTTATTCACACACACAATCAATCAATATAATTAACTTCATTGTTAGCCATTTAAAACAGACTTCACATTTAAACTTTGCGAATAAATCCAGACATTCTAAATTCCAACGGAATTAAAAAACTTCAATATTCAGTTGCAATATTCAGTCCGCTATTTTGAATGTTTGTTGCATAATGTTTTTATAAATGGTAAACTCACAAAAACTCTCAAACAACATTTTAATACAATGGAATTGTTTTTTGACTTTTTTTGTCAAAATTGGATCCCCTAAAATTTTAAAGCTTTACGGCAATGAGTACCAAAAACCAAAAACTAATTTAGAGACAGACATGATTGTATCCCGACAAAATATTTCTAAAAGTTTACTGAAAATTGAACGTTTTTTTTTTTTAATTTTGAGAATATTTTTTAACATTTGACCCTCTTAAAAACCCTCAAGCCCTACGCCAATAAGTACCAAAAACTAATCAGCTCCATGCTCCATACAAGTTCAGTACACCAACAAATACTCCTGAAAGTTTAGTGAAAATAATTGTTTATAAAGATGATTATTCATACACCACAACTAACAATAAGCAAATAAATTAATTCATAAATTAAAAGAATTAATGGATTTTCCTAATGTCAAAAGAGGGTATAAGAACGGCTACAACCTAGGTCAAACATACTTTGAAAGCTTAGTTAGCTCCTTGGATCCCGGCACTACTGTATGACGGATTATTCGCAAAAAGAATCCATTATCGTATCAATAATATCAACTTTGGGATTCCCAAGAACAAAACCCTCTTCCATTTTCACAGTATCATATTGCAAAAACAACGAGAAATGCAGACCTCACTCAATGAACATATCATACTAAAATAAGGCTAGTAATTATTTCTGCTGCGATTTAAATAAGTCGATAGGTAAGCCCAGTTGGCAAAAAAATTGCTCGGGTGGTGTAGTAATTTTCTGTCGATACTTTAAATAAACCGCCTGTGAAACAGTGATGAGCAAACTATAGTTAATGAGGGCGGCATAATAAAACTTTTAGTAACAAATAAATATCCCGTTGGGCAGTCTGAAATCTATTCGAGCAGTCAAATTATTAATTGGCCGGTGAAATGATTAGTTGGCTGGTGACAAAATAAATTAGCCTATGAATAAAATGTGCTCGGTATTTAAATATCGTTCAGCAGTTTCTAAGCAACGTTTCGTTTTCTGCAAAATATTTACTTTGAAAGCCAGAAAGTCAAATGACCTGTATTTAATATTTTTAGTTGGCAAGGGTTTGAAAATAGCGGCGAGATTCGTTAGTAGGTGGCGGGGTCTACAGGTCAGGCGATTCATGCGACCAATTAGCAGCGACCGGTTTCTTTAGTTCGTCTGTTGAACTTTTGATCGTCACTAAGATTGGCCACTTTTGATCTGTTACCATCAGAGGCGTCGATATGAAACAAAAAAGACGGTCAAGTGCGAGTTCAACTCGCTCGTAAGGGGTTCGGGAAGGCGTGCCGCGTGGCGCGGCGGCGTATCGTATATTTAAAGAATTTTCCAGCCACTTGAGCCCCCCCCCCCCACCCACTTTCATTTTTGGCGCCGTTTTTTAATTGATGTGTTGCACTATTTACGTGCCTTATGCATAAAGATTTCTTAAAGGCCAATAAGCTTCGCTGACAAACCACACATATTATTTGCGACCCATTATGTTTTAAATCAGAAAATTCCCATATAAACCCACTGTGCGCAAACAGTCTCGTGTTTCCGCACATATTCGGCATTTTACGAACAACCAAATTCACTGCGATGCGATAGAAAATTTGAATCACCAACCACACAACTTCAAAGCGAAACTGAACTGCTGCTGCGGCCGAATTCCCCGCGATGTAATGTTACTGGAGCGGCATTCACGGTGGGCAGCCTTCCTAATAATACCATGAAATGTATGTTCTTTGACATTAATAAATATTTGGAATTTACTAATTAAATGTTTTATTTTTTACGTAATTAATTACCCATTATGACATGATAAGTTAATTTTATAGCAGTCAGAGCAGTATTAGATTACCCATCAGTTTGTTACGTTACAATATTTTTTCAGCCATCAACTTGATTTTGGAGCAGGCAAAAATAAAATAAAATATAATATATTGCGCATAGATCAAATATCTATTTAGTTGCAACTTATTTTTTTTTCACTGCTTAAACGTTTTTGAAGCTGCTTGTTTAAATCTAAAACGTAGACCATTTTTGGTTTTATTACCTGATCAAGCTTCACCGCCAAATCCATCATTTTGCCGACCAATCGTATATTTCGATGTATCGAAATCGTAATATTTCGCTGCCCATTTAAATCACACCCCTAAAATAATACCTAAATGTAAAGTAAACACGCGAAAGCATCAGCAGGCAGCTAGCCCGGCGACAGCGTTGTGTATTCTGACGTCACGAGTCGACCCAAGCCGGGCGCGTAGTAATTAAAAATTTAACATATAAGAATTTTAATAAGTTCGTCAATTTTGAAGATACCGAGATTTTTTTTTGTTTGACTAGTTAAGTGAAAGGCTATTAAATGATGTTGAAGTAACTCAATATTTCTGAAATAGGAAACTGCCTAATTATGCCTGCCCAAATATTAAGCTTTTTGTGGGCGTTACGTGTGAGTTTCTGGAATCCAGTGAGGATTTTTATCGGACCAGTACCGAGAGTTTTGCTTATTTACATGACCATTTAATACAAAAGTATACTCATCCGGAAAAAGAACCCAGTCCAAAACTATTAAATGCTGATCCAGTGAATTCATCATAATTTTACAACATTGAAGTCGACGATCTGAGTCATGTTCCATTAATTCCTGCACCATTAGCATTTTGTATGAGCACATTTTACATAAATTTATTAACCTTAATGCAGATGATTGATTTACGTTGTTATCTCTTGCGTTGCCTAATTGGAGCGACAGAGTTTTCCTGGAGAGTAAGCAAGATGTTTAATTGTGTGTCTTCCTGCATTACACGAGGTTGTCGTTGTTTTGGTACATCCCTAACATGGCCCAATTCACGATAACGTGCTTCAATTTTGCTAATGGTGCTTTGAGAAATTTGTGGTAAATGAGGGTGCTGTTCTTGAAATAAACGCGCTACTTCTGCTTGAGTCCGCAATCTATCGCCCTATCCTGTCATCATTAATATTTCAATTCTGTGTGATTCAGTTAAAAAAGGCATTTTAAAGAAATTTACGAGTATAAGTGGACCTTACACGATCAATAATATTGACAATATCAGTATTGACAATACAGCTGTCAATCCTCGTGCCAACCAGTCTCAGTACTGCCCTACCTTATACGATCAATGTTATTATAATACAACATGAAATTATTTTAAAAAATTACAATTTTTAAATTTTTTCTCGCTTACCAGGTGACAGAAATTTAAAAGAAAATAGTGGGTTATATTCCTTTTTTATGCCCCTTTTCCGCGAGCTATCACAATATATGAATTTGCATTTGAAAAAAAAGTTGGATTAGTTTCCATCCCTGGATGAAGGATAAAATTCACGGAAATGCAAAAAAACTATTGAATCAAAAAAAATTTACCCGTGTTTTTAGATTTTCTCACGGAGTGGATGGATTATTTGTAACCAAATTTATTTCACTTAAAAAATTCGCCATGTATACGGGTATATATGTATAAATTCGATAAACCGTTTACCTTGATAGATAAGCGTCAATATGAATGAAATAAAGCCATTTTTTATTCTGTATTTGGAGGTACATATTTAACAAACTTCTAAGATTAAAATATCTTCGGTGTTCAAACAGCTCTGTATAATCCTATAATAGAAACTCCAAAACCAAAATCTTAGTCACAGTAATACAAGATTGCTTTGATTATTGCAAAGTTATTATCCACTGTTACAAAAAGATCTTGAAAATTTTTATATTTTACCAGAAATGTATTTACCTGAAAAAAGTAGAACACCTATTCTAACGACCTATACCTATACATATTATACATATATATATAAATTCGATGAATGAACGAAATTTGATAGATATGCGTCGATATGTATGGAATAAATCCGTGAAACTCTACGTACTTCCATATATATATATATATATATATATATATATATATATATATATATATATATATATATATATATATATATATATATAGATATATATATATATATATATATATATATATATATATATATATATATATATATATATATATATATATATATATGGAAGTACGTAGAGTTTCACGGATGGAGAAATATTTGTCGTGGTTAATCCGGGAATACATCCGTTCGTTTGGTTCATTTCTATTTGAAACTTGCAGACGTTTCGCCAAAATCTCATTTGGCATCTTCTTGTGCTTACTCGCTGGCCGTAGAAAGTAAACTGAGGGTGGCTGCCGCAGCGCGTGGTTTTATAATGGATCGCCTTGGTCTTAGGTCATATCTATTGGCCGGCGTTGGCTCCGCCCCCTGAGTGGTTTTCTTGGGAGCTGCGTTTGGGTTCACTTGGTTCTCGGCCGTCGTGCTGTTCATGTTAGGTGGTTCTATTGGCTTGATGATGGATTTCCATGTTGCTGGAAGGTTCAAGGCATCGTCTCGTTTGTTTAGGTTGCCGTTTTTTTCTATTTCGATTGCTTCGCGAATAAGTCTGGTTTTGTAATGGTCTATGTTGGCTATTTGTTTGCAGCTGTCGAAGTTGATTTTGTGTCCTGTTTCAAGCTGGTGGCGGAAAAGGGCAGACGATGTTTGTTTGTTCTTGATGCACAGCCACCCAAAAATCCAATTTACCATAGAACTCGAAGAAAATAACAGCCTCCCATTCTTAGACGTCCTAGTAACAAAAACAAAAGAAGGAACGCTGCTACACACGCTATACAGAAAACCAACACACACAAACAGATACCTCAACGCGGAGTCCCATCATCACCCAACTCAAATACAAGCAGTAGCCAACACACTGATTACAAGATCCATCCGGCTGACAGACGCCCAAGGAAAAGAACAGGAACTAAACAACATTAAAACAGCTCTGAAACAAAACTGCTACAAAACACATACAATAAAAAAAGCCATAGACCAGGAACAAAATCGCCAAAAAAAGAAACCAGAAGAATCCACAAAAGACAGGCCCATATCTGTACTACCATACATCAAGGGAACAACAGACAGAATCGGGAGAATTCTACGCAAGCACAGCATCGCAACAGCTTACAAGCCACACCAAACAATAGGATCATCACTAAGAAACCCAAAAGACAAAATAAAACTGGAAAACCAGGGTGTCTACAGCATCTCATGTGGGACCTGCAGCAAAACATACGTAGGACAGACCAACAGACGAATATCAGCAAGATTAGAAGAACACAAGCTCTGCATCAAGAACAAACAAACATCGTCTGCCCTTTTCCGCCACCAGCTTGAAACAGGACACAAAATCAACTTCGACAGCTGCAAACAAATAGCAAACATAGACCATTACAAAATCAGACTTATTCGCGAAGCAATCGAAATAGAAAAAAAACGGCAACCTAAACAAACGAGACGATGCCTTGAACCTTCCAGCAACATGGAAATCCATCATCAAGCCAATAGAACCACCTAACATGAACAGCACGACGGCCGAGAACCAAGTGAACCCAAACGCAGCTCCCAAGAAAACCACTCAGGGGGCGGAGCCAACGCCGGCCAATAGATATGACCTAAGACCAAGGCGATCCACTATAAAACCACGCGCTGCGGCAGCCACCCTCAGTTTACTTTCTACGACCAGCGAGTAAGCACAAGAAGATGCCAAATGAGATTTTGGCGAAACGTCTGCAAGTTTCAAATAGAAATGAACCAAACGAACGGATGTATTCCCGGATTAACCACGACAAATATATATGTATTTTTGGCAGGTTCTTGGACTGTTGATATATATATTGTTTTTAATTTTGTTTTCTTGGGGATTTAGTCCGTTGTGAGGCAAATAAAATGTGGTGTTTTTGGTTACATTTTATATTACTAACGTTTCGGTAATAGATATACCTTCATCAGAGTGCAGTAGCTGCAAACATTTTTTTATTTTAACAGTTTTTAGGTAATATTCTAGGAACTAGTTACTAAGTTTATATATAAGTATAAAGGTGTTACCTTTTATTAAAAATCCAAGGATTGGCACATTGTACTGCGAGGCACTTTATAAAAAATTGCACTTTCTGTTACTTTGAAGTTTTTAAACAGATAAGTCGGTATATACATATTTAGTCTAGCTTTATTAAATAGTAACTGAAAAACGCACATCTACTTTTGGCGAAGGGTCGTCTGACAATTTGGGAGTGTTTGCCAGATGTATCTATTTGGCTTAAGGGGTCCAATTATTGTTTTGAGGTCTATGTGTTTTTATTTATTATTTTTTAATTAATTAGTTATTAGTATTATGTAGCTTGTGAGAAGGGTGAGTTTATTTTATAATATTATGGTAAATTTTGTGAAGGTTTTTTGTGTCGGATTTAGCGTTTATAGCGTTTTTGTTTCTTTGGATTTCGATCATTTCAAGTATTTCTCGTTTTTTAGAATGATTTTCTGTATTTAGGATTTTTGTGTTTTTATAGTTGAAAGTATGTTGATTTTCGTCGCTGTGATGTGATAAGGCAGTCTTGTTTTTTTTGTCGAATTTGTGTCCATTTATTCTGTTTTTTAAGTGTTGGCTGGTCTGTCCAATATAAACGGCGTGGCAGTTATTGCATGGAATTTCATACACAACGTGAGTTTTTTTATCTTTGGGGATTGTTGATTTTAGCTTGCTGAAATTTTTTCTTAAAAGATTGTGGCCTTTGTGGCTGACAGTTATGTCGTGGTTTTTAAAAACGTTTTGAATTTTTTCTGATAGGTTAGGAATATATGGTAATGATAAGTAATTTTTATTATTTTTTGTTGTATGTTTGTTGTTTGGGTGTGTGTTGTAAAATTTGTGTATTCTTTCTTTAAAAATTTTGTTTATAAGCTGCTGCGGATAGTTATTTATTTTTAAAGTTTCTTTTGCTTTGTTGATTGCCCTTTCTCTAAATTCGGGATCAGATAGTTTTATGCTGCGGTCTGCGAGCCCAATAATAACGGTTTTTTTTTGAGATAGGGGGTGCTGTGAGTCAAAATGTAGGTATCTTGCAGACCAAGTTTTTTTAGTGTACCATTCTGTTCTTATTTTGTTGTTTTTATTGTATAGAGTTAGGTCAAGAAAGTTGATTTTGTTTTCGTTTTGTTTTTCTATTGTAAATTGTAGTTTGTGGTGGTAACTGTTAAATTTTTCTAGAATCAAGTTGCATTTATTTTTGGGTACAGCTGTTATCCTCTTCAGACCCAGGGTATCATATGTGATACTCGCGAAATTTTTTTTTTTATTGTACCTACACTTCGACCGCACGAATTCATTCGGTTCCAGGAGTATTACATACGATACAGTTGCAAGATACGCGAAGGAATTTTTGCGCGCAGTAGCCGACTGATTCAGCGTCAGTAGTCGTTTGTTTACATGTGAAGGCGTAACGGTAAAACACGTGGCGATGGATTTTAGCAACAATAAACGTAAGTACACAATATTTGCAAATTTATTTGATTTTAAATTGTTGTTATGATGGCATATAATGTTAGTATGTACTGTAATTGCATAAACTTTTACGCAAAGGCTAACCATGTCCGAAAATATAAATAGCATCACAGATGATACTTTGGGACTGTGGCAATACATTTTTTAAAAATATCCAAAATTTCGAAAACGAGATTTGATTGACAAAAATTTTGTTTTAGGCCCTCTGACGACAAAAGAACTTGATTTTTCAGTACCAGCAGGGTGGCTCAGCTACCGCGAAAATGCAAAAGCTGCCGGTACACCTAGAAAAAAAAATTATGGACTACTTTGACTTCAAATTATCGATCGGCAAAATACTGGTACTAAAAGATTAAGAAGAAGAAGAAGATATGAAATGTGAAGACTTAGAAGAACAGAATAAAGAATCTGGGAAGAAAAAAAAGGAGTGTCCAACCTATTCCTGACAAAAGATGTAGGCTCCAGGAAAATTCACACTTGATGGAATTCAAGAAAGATAGACAAAAATCGCGATCCAAGTGCGGTTTACCTACTTGAAATAAGTTAATTTTTGCTAAATGTAAATCTTGAGGAGTGTATTTATGTTGTAGCGTAGAAATAATGTTTTTTTTAACTTTTCCTAAGTAATTTCGAAAGTTTATTATTCTGTTTATATTATTTTATTTGTATCAGTATAGACCCAAAGTATCTTCTATGATACTTGATTTTTTTCAAAACTGGGTAAACATTTTTCAAAAACACATTGATATTTTACCTTTGTATGTAGAAACAAACCACCATCCAAAAAATCAACAATTAAATCGATGTGGGTTGGCGTTGGGTCTGAAGAGGTTATACAGTCGTCGACATATCTGTAGAAAAAAGGTAAAGGGAAATCTAAGGGCGGGATTGTGTTTTCTTCGAGGTCTTCCAGGACGAGTTGGGCAATTACACTGGAAATTGAGGCACCCATAGCACATCCATCTATTTGTTTATAGAATTTTTTTTCATATTGGAAATATGTGGAGTTTAAGGTGATTTCAACCGCATTTAGAAATTCGTTTAGTGGTATGTCGGTGAAGGATTTTATTTTATCCCATTTTTTTGTTATTATTTCTTTTGTAAGATTGATAGGTATGTTTGTGTATAGTGATATAACGTCTAGAGATATCAGTAAGTGATCTTCGGGGATAATTATATTTTTAATTTTATTTTTGAAATCCATCGAATCTTTAATATAATAATTGTTTTTGTTTACAACGTTCTCTAAAATATTTTTTAAAAATTTGGAAAGGTTTTCAAATGGAGATTGGATGCACGACACTATGGGTCTAAGTGGAATATCCTCTTTGTGCAATTTCGGAAGTCCGTATATTCGTGGGGGTAGGGCGTTGTGAATTTTTAGTTTTTTTGCGGTGTTTGGTGATATAAAGGTTTTGTTTTCCCAATGTGTTATTATATCGTTGTTTTGTTTTTGGTATATGTTTGTTGGGTCGTTTCTTAATTCTTTATAAATATTAAAGAATTAAGAAACGACCCAACAAACATATACCAAAAACAAAACAACGATATAATAACACATTGGGAAAACAAAACCTTTATATCACCAAACACCGCAAAAAAACTAAAAATTCACAACGCCCTACCCCCACGAATATACGGACTTCCGAAATTGCACAAAGAGGATATTCCACTTAGACCCATAGTGTCGTGCATCCAATCTCCATTTGAAAACCTTTCCAAATTTTTAAAAAATATTTTAGAGAACGTTGTAAACAAAAACAATTATTATATTAAAGATTCGATGGATTTCAAAAATAAAATTAAAAATATAATTATCCCCGAAGATCACTTACTGATATCTCTAGACGTTATATTACTATACACAAACATACCTATCAATCTTACAAAAGAAATAATAACAAAAAAATGGGATAAAATAAAATCCTTCACCGACATACCACTAAACGAATTTCTAAATGCGGTTGAAATCACCTTAAACTCCACATATTTCCAATATGAAAAAAAATTCTATAAACAAATAGATGGATGTGCTATGGGTGCCTCAATTTCCAGTGTAATTGCCCAACTCGTCCTGGAAGACCTCGAAGAAAACACAATCCCGCCCTTAGATTTCCCTTTACCTTTTTTCTACAGATATGTCGACGACTGTATAACAGCTGTACCCAAAAATAAATGCAACTTGATTCTAGAAAAATTTAACAGTTACCACCACAAACTACAATTTACAATAGAAAAACAAAACGAAAACAAAATCAACTTTCTTGACCTAACTCTATACAATAAAAACAACAAAATAAGAACAGAATGGTACACTAAAAAAACTTGGTCTGCAAGATACCTACATTTTGACTCACAGCACCCCCTATCTCAAAAAAAACCGTTATTATTGAGCTCGCAGACCGCAGCATAAAACTATCTGATCCCGAATTTAGAGAAAGGGCAATCAACAAAGCAAAAGAAACTTTAAAAATAAATAACTATCCGCAGCAGCTTATAAACAAAATTTTTAAAGAAAGAATACACAAATTTTACAACACACACCCAAACAACAAACATACAACAAAAAATAATAAAAATTACTTATCATTACCATATATTCCTAACCTATCAGAAAAAATTCAAAACGTTTTTAAAAACCACGACATAACTGTCAGCCACAAAGGCCACAATCTTTTAAGAAAAAATTTCAGCAAGCTAAAATCAACAATCCCCAAAGATAAAAAAACTCACGTTGTGTATGAAATTCCATGCAATAACTGCCACGCCGTTTATATTGGACAGACCAGCCAACACTTAAAAAACAGAATAAATGGACACAAATTCGACAAAAAAAACAAGACTGCCTTATCACATCACAGCGACGAAAATCAACATACTTTCAACTATAAAAACACAAAAATCCTAAATACAGAAAATCATTCTAAAAAACGAGAAATACTTGAAATGATCGAAATCCAAAGAAACAAA